>CM021100.1:512261858-512299057 GCA_007115665.2 Sequoiadendron giganteum
TAGAGGATCCTGCTTCAGATTGTCTTTTACCCATTTCTTGGAAAGAGAATGCACCCTTTGATCTGTGACATTTAATAATTATATTAATTATTAAATGTCTACCTATTAGGGTTATTTTTAGGGTTACACAATCTCCTTTTATAATGATTGATCATTATTTTTTATACACTCTCTGATTAATATATTTTTCAACTTTCAGAGCACCCTTATTTTTTTTGTCTCCATCTCCTCTTTCTATGACAGGTTATTTGCATGCAGGTGATCTTTGGGGTCTGTGAAGTTGGATTTAACAATTTCTACAAGCTATATTTCAAAAATGGTAAATTTTCATGGAAATTAAAGGGTCAAAAGTAATTAAAATCTAGAAAAATAATACATTTGTAGAGCTTAAAAAGAAATAATTGGAAAAATTCAATAGCACCAGTAAAATCTCCTTGGGATAAATTGGTTTTAGCTTGTTCCAGTTGGCATCTTCTTCTTGCAACTTAGAATAATTGAGAATCGGAATATGAATATGGTTATGTGAATTATTTGTTTAGTTCACAGCCATTGAGAATCTTCCAGGTTACAATCTAGCAACTGACGAGACACAACCTTTGAAGAAAGTGACGACGCAAGAAAAAAAATTACACCCATAAAGTCAAGAGAATTTGGGTATAATTTTGAAGACCTTGAATGTCCTTTCATTTTTGAAGCTAGAATCAAAGAGACACTAATTAGTAATAACACAGGACCAGAAAGTAACAGACCATCGTTAGTATGGACCTGCACTGGTATTTTAGTTTATCACAACAAAACCAACAAGATGTTGTCAGTATGAATTAAACAGTTTTCCAAGATTTAGGATTTTATTCAAATTAAATACTGAAATCCTAAATTACTAAAAACATGTATTTACTGCTCTTTTGAAATAAATGGAGAAGTATTTTGATGATTTAGGATAACAACTCACTCTTCATTATTCTCCTCCCTTCCATTTGAAAGTGTGAAAATGTTTTCAAATACTTGCCCTAGCAACAAGCCTTTTAGGTTTTGTGTAGCAATTAAAAAAAAAAAACATTCAAAAGAAAAAGAAAAAACAATAAAACATAGAGATGCAAGTTTGAAATGAGGGAACTATACATTCAAATTTGATTTAAATTAAAATATCCATTTGGCATAAGATAAGCCTTGTGGGTTCATATCCTATAATCAAGATAATAAGCAAACTAGACTTGTGTAATTTTATCTACACCAAGGAGCGTCTAGTACATCCTCAATAAAGTGAAATATAACTTAAGTAAAATAGGAGCAGTTATGGGTTAAAAGCTAAAATAAAACATAAACATGGCACCACGATGTGTGTGTATGTACAAGGATATATTTAATATAAGCTCAAATTTAAAGGTAGGTTGAGTCAGAAAACTTAATAATGTTGCACAAATACAAAATGAGTATTCCAGTTGAACATATACAAACCCGTAAATCTTGTCAACAGATACATAGAAACAAAAAGTAACATTGAAAGCATGGAAAATGTTGAAGTTATTGATTAGAACCAAATAACTTCCATCAAGGGGAGAGAAAATTTGATGGATCCGACACAATCAAGAGGAAACCCACCACACTTATAACAGTGGAAGAACTCGTCCTTTGATCCAGTTCTGAAAATAACATAATTAGCTAGAGTTAGCTAAAAGAAATCCATCTATGTTCAGTTTCAGAGTAATTATACCTGCAGATTCCACAACCATCATAGTGATATTTTTGCTTTGAATCTTGGAAAATGTTATTTATAAATTTCATTAGCAATAGACACATTTGCGTTCTATTTTTTTCTTTCGATTTAGACAATTTGTTATGCTGATGCATTTTTTGGTAAGTAGTATGGTACAAAAAGTTTTCCTTGAACGTTGTTTGTATTTTTCAAAGCTTTTTAACACATCTAAACTTTATTCCATTGAATCAAAAATACAAAAATTAAAAAGAAATTTAGAACATAAATCATCATCAAAGAATATGCATGTCTCACAAAAGTACCTCCCCATTCAAACACCACAATTAACACAGTTTTCTTGTACACCCATGGAAATTGCAGAATCAGGTATACTCCATAATACATGGATCAACAAAATTTAGCACAAAAATTAACATTAATGGAGAATAATTAAATTTCCATTTCTTATGTCTTGTTCTATACTACAAAGTGAATAGATGACCTGCCAAAATAGAATAAATAAAGATTAGAACTGCTGTGTAAAAAGAGTGTTAAAAATTGCAACATAGAAATCTTTCAAGTCTTACTTCTACTCAATACTATAAGGCTATAATGAGTAAGATCCTTTAATAAATACAAAAAAATATCTGGCATGCAAAAATCACAATAACAAATAATATCTGACAAGAAAAGAAGAGAGATAATATACATTTTTCACATCATGACGAGGAATATCATGTTTGTTAAGTGCATCAACCTCCATAAAAAAAAATTTAGGCACACCATACCAACACATATATGCTCAAGGCTTAGAAATTGATACATATAGATCTTCATCTAATACTAGAGAATAAAGCGAAAAAAATCAAAGATCATGACCAAATAGACTAAATAAATGGACATACTTTAGCCTCATTATGGCAATGCCTGCAGTCAAAAATTTCATCATAGTGTGGAGCCCTTTTTTGGCATCTTCAGTTTATAATAAAGTCAATAAAATAGAAATCATTCTGACACGTCACACTTACTATCTTCTTCTACATGCAACTGATCATTTTGACTCAGGAAAAATAGTACACAACATCATGCATAAACAAACATCCATTAATATTGACAGATATAGGAAAATAATGAATCTAAAAGGCAGAATAAAGATTGGCAGTTGCAGTATGAGTGCATGGGTTATTCCAATAGGAATTTTACATTAAAGCCACCTATTCATATCCTGAAAGGGTAAATGGATGAGAAAACCATTATAGCAGCCACCCATTGCATAACATGACAACAACAACAACAACAAAATGAAGTCAAATAAAACCTCAATATCACAAAACAACTATCAGCATAATAAGGACTGAATCATGTGAATACTATCTTGTGCATATATAATTTTATCTATCTAAAGAGAAATAGTAACAAAGAAAGAGTGATTAAGCCACCTCTAGCTATAATTCGCCATGTTTATAATCAAACCAATATCAGTCACCATTTTTGCACAAAATCCCAAACATTGAGCATATCCAGATTGCTTATTTTTCTATACACAAGTGGAAATTCCACTGCATCAAATTTATCTTTATTGTTGTTTCAAAAGGTGAATACCCCTATCTCTACAAATTTGATTTCCTAAAACAATATTAATTTACATGCTTTATCATACCAAACTGTTATTTTACTTTGGTCTATGTTATTTTATGCCGAGTTGGAGATAAAGGGTAGGGAAGGAGTATTTTCCTCCACACTATTATAATGTGGTCAACGATGCTACTCCTCATTAGGTAGAGTAGGAAATGGTCAAAGTTGGTGGTAGCACAAGGACGAGCAAAGAGGAGTGAGTCACTTTTCATGACACAAAAAGATGATGGAACTACTAATGGATGCATTGTCATTGCTACTAAGGTCAGTAAGAGATTCTCAAACCATATGCATGTCAACAGAAATCTTCCACACTTGTAAAGCCAACATTATCTCGACTGAAAAAGAAGAATGGCCTATGCAAAGCTAAAGGCTCAATTTACAAGATGGACACACTGCCTGATTTTCGTAAATGGAAATATTAACCTGTGATTAACAGAGAGACTGATTAAACATGAGCATTTCTTGAAACACCATGTCTCAAAATAAAATGATTTTGGTTAAAATGAAGAGAAAATTTATAAAGATCATTGTTATTGTTTTGAATGCATCATTAATTTTGGGAGCCAAATGCTTGGCCATAGGCAGGCTTTAGCCAATCATTTCGCTAGAGGGGCAATACATGGGGAGTTGAGAGAGAATGCATTCTTAATTCCCCATGATGACAAATAATGCTATGATGCTTTACTGGTAGGTGCCTCTGATAAGCTCGTTTTTAAGTAAGAAAATGCCGATATTAAAACTCTTCCACACTATGAAAAACTTGTATGAACTACCATTCATAATGCTACAATTTAAGAACTATGGAAATTCACTTATATAAAATGAAGCAGGGGTGTAGTTTATTTAGCATATGAAACATCAGTTATACGCAAAACTAGCATATTTTAGTATCATCCACACATTATGGAAAACATAGTATATATTATATACATATGGTAACTTGCCATTACTTCATCATACTGTACCCACTCGAGCCATTACCCATAAAACTCTGCTAAGGATCATTTCCACATGCTATCTATTTGAGTACAAAAAATAACCATTACACGAAATAAGCTCGATCATAACATGGGATTATAATCTGATATCTCCCTTATCATTTGAGTGAAAGCCCACATGGGTTCAAAAAGAATATCTACAAGTGATTTTCAAAGCTCTCTCACACATTGTCAAGCTTTCCTAAATAAATTAGTGTTTAAACTATATAGAATATCCTAGCTATATGGAAAAAAATATAAGCATATGTAATGAATATCAAAGATTAACCAACATCAAGTGTTAAACCTTTCAAATCATATCCAACCAAAGCACCATTAATCCATCAATTCTTAACTCCAACCTGCTAGATGTAAGCAATTGCCAATAGTCCATTTTGAGGTATACTATGAGTGAAGAAGATTGTTTTGAAAAAGTTATAATCTCTTGTTAGTCTCCTGGTAGGCTTTATTAGAATCAATAAAAGGATGCCCTTGAACACATGATATATCAATCAAAAACTTCTAGTAAAAAATATCTTTGAATATAAGGCAGTCATCCTGCTCAGTCAAGAAATGTCAAAATCGTCAATCATTTGTGAGAAAAAAATGGGTAAAGAGATGGTTATGGTTGGGTTTCATGGAGGAGCTCATTGTTCCTATTATTATGCTATAGATGATCCTATTAACCATAAAAATTTAAGCTACATCATATTTTGGAATCTCTACCTACACATTTGTAGCAACTGTATTTAAGGAATTCTAGAACTTGGTATTGAAGGCTGAGAGCTAACATTTGTGGTTGATGCTCACAGTTTTAAGGAAGGTTTTCTGACAAATGTTAATTTATTTGTGGTGTAAATTTATTTCCTGTTAAATTGATATGTGAAACCCTAAAAACCAATAGCAGAATGGAAAAATTGTGTTTCCCATGGGACTGTTTAACTGCAAAACTATCTTAAATTCACAAAGCAGTGCTTGTTGAACAATGTAGAACACCTCATCCATGGAACCACTTAGGAATAAAAAAATAAAAAATAAATTAAAAAATGACAGAACCATGTTATGTAGTTCTTGCTTTGCATTGTTGCAATAGTATTCAAATCATGGTTTATAATCTCAGAATAACATGTTCTTAAGAATATAGATAATTTTCAAATATCATAAAATTGGGCACAAAAGCTCATAAAACTCAAAAAGGTGTTGGTCATAGCCACAACGTAGTAAAATTAAACACACATCCCACATTTAGAGTCATCATGTTCATGTCGAATCACATTCATGAAAACCTTGTCTTAAATAGTCTAACAAAACTTAGTTACTCCTTTTATGATTTATCTGGTCCAAACCTTCAACAATACAATAGCATTATATATAGATTGAATGCTTCTTTTCCCAACTTGTAGAAATGAAATTATGCCAATACAAAAACTTACATATACCTTAGGTACTGACTCAAGTTTTAATCATACACAAAAATAAACAAAGAGGGAAAAATAAAACATCAAATTTGTGAGACATTTTGCACCCTAAGAGATACTGCTAGAGTCAACATACTCTTTTACTCTACTAAGAAGAAAACATTAAAGAAACCTAATCAATAGTGTAGATTACAAAGAGGATTCTTTTCTTAAGCAATTGCAAAATGTTTTACCTCTAGTTTTTGTGTCCCCTAGTACCCAGATCAATAGATGCTTGGGTTGCTTTGCTAAGTACTCTAGACAACCACAAGGCTCCACTAGAAAAGTACCTACTGTTGACAACAGTCGACCTAGCATTGCTTTAGTATTCTCTGAAATGTGACATCTCTCTTCCATGGATTTCACACATTGTGCACCAACACTAAGTTTTTCATTGATACCAATTTTTTGGTCCAATGATACCACCTTGGCTGCAACACTAGCTGCGACTTGATGTGCAAATAGTGAAACCCAACATTTCTGGAATGTAAGCCCATGCTTAGAAATTTCTTGAGTTGGCAACTAATATTCAAAATAATCCTTCCACTCAATTTTATGCAAGCAAGTGTAATGGAAAAAAGAGTGGTTGGGGAGAAAGAGTGAATTCGAGTGGATAGGGAGAAAGTGTGTTATATGGTAATATGTTGGTACAAAAGGTGGTAACATAAAATCCCCCACTTCCTGAATTCTACTAATAAGGGATCGCAAGCACCAAAACATAGAAAGAAGCAATACATGTCCAAGACAGTTCACTCAGACTAGAATTTTATGAGAAAAGATATATTTTTTCTAAATATGAATTAGGTACAAGCAAGGGCGAGACTTGAAAACTATTTTTAATTTCTCAACATGGATAGGCCAGAGAACTACAAAACTACAATTTCTTGCCCCTTAGAATGGCATTCTATTAGCATTCGATTTCAAAACTTTGGGAAATAATTGGAGCACAAAAATTGTCATGTCTGAAACTTATGATATGGAAAGAAAACATGTTTCTTTGGATCCCTGCTTTCTCAACATGCCTACACAGATATGGACCCCATTGCATGGACAATGGAAAAACTCACACTATACCCTTAAACTGTTTCAATTCATAATCCTACCAGGTTTTGACTTCATTACAAAACCTGAGTGCATATAGAGAATTATCAAGTTGGCTATACAAAAGTCAAATTCATTGCTTTTCCATTACAAGGGACTCAACAACATTTTTCTATATGAATTAAAAGTTTTGATCTTCATTATGTAGGGTTGGAATTATATAAGAACTTAGGGTTTCTATCCATATTTAGAATTTTGATCAACATTTTTCGTTAGGGTTTTTGTCAATATCCTCAAGAAGGGAATCAAACAACATCATCCATCCTGTTGTTCCAAATTTTGGAGGTTTCCCATAGAAAACTCTAAATTAGAAGTAGAAAATAAGGAATCCTCATCCAATGACTGCCAAAATTATTCTCTAGTGAACTTGGCATGCACCAGCTTGAATTTGTGCGAGAGATAGAGAAGAAGCTGACGGGATGTTTGGTAGAGATTCAGGGAAATTAAACTTAGCTTGGGAGCCTCTCAAGTAGTAAATTGCATAGTCGTAAGTGTGAGCAGCCTCTTCAGGGGTATCGTAAGACCCCAACCAAATTTTGGCTTGAGATTTTGGAATTATCACTTTTGAACCCCATTTTCTCTTGCACACTCCCTTCAATTCTTGTGGTTCTTTTTGTAAATTGTTTTGGGGTTTTTGTATCAGAGGTTGTTCACAGAAATATAAGGAGGAATAGAATAGAAAAAGAAACAATGCAAAGGGAGGCCAGAATTAATAAAAATAATAATTTCCTACTCCTTCAACCTAGGGCAAGTGACTTACCTCAAGATTCTGCACAAATTATGACTTTATGTCAACCATGGCGAGGAGAAAAATGAGCATAGTTTGTGGGAACAATATTACGAAGCCCTAATGAAGTATATTTTTCTGTAAAAAAAAGCAAACTGATTCGAAGCTGAGTCGAGACAACAACACGATTGTTTTAGAATCAAATAAAACTTAAAAGAAAAAATGAGTTGGTTGTGTACAGGTTCCCAAAAAACTCGCTAAAACTAGGCCAAGTGACTTACCTCAAGTTTATGAATAAATTGTTTCTCTCTCTCAATGATGCAGATGATAAAAATGTGTAGAGTTTGCAGGTCGAATATTAGAAACCCTAACGAAGCAGACTTTTTTGTAGCATCATAACTATCATCGATTGGCATAAGCAAGTAGGGACTGTCAAATCAGGGAGGTGAGAGTAGATAAGCAATTACTACACAACACTGTACTCAACTCTGTGGATCAAATGGTGAGGAAAGCATAGATCATCTTGCATTCCATGTAATTAACTTGAGACCATCCATAGTAAAAAGAAGCTGGGAAAATTCAATGAGGGAACACCTTGCGTAAAAATGTATTCCACAAACTGAAGTGAAACGTGATTTTACATTCATTCATTCAATTGAACTGGAATGGGAATAATCTCACACAAGTGGATCTAAGCAAAAGGTCAATACTAGCAACAAAGAGCTTGGAGGAGCGGGGAAAGCTACAAAAAGGGATGAAAATGGCCAGCAAAATGGCGAAAAATGAAGAACCGTTGTGATTCACTTTATCATAGTTGATCATGTGTCGGACAATCTACAACGTTCGACATGAAAAGGGGTTGTGAATTCTCAGCGTGAGGATGCCGTGAAAAATGATGTACCGTTGCGATTCACTTCATCGTAGTTCATCACATGTCAGGCAATCTGCAACGTTCAACATGAAAAGGGGTTGCAAATTCTCAACATGGGGATGCCTTCGACGTAATAATACATAACAATAATTTTAAATATTAAAATTATTGTTATGTGTTATATTTATTTATATATAAATGTTTGTTAACATATAATTTATTAAATAATCAATATTTATTATATTTTAAAATAAATAGGATATATAATATTTTTAAATAGAAGTTTGTAATATAATTGATATATCTTAAAATAATATATACTAGCTATTGCACTTTAGGTGTGTAATGGGCTACGTTGAATAAATTGTATGGTGTAATTACATCAAAGCACAATTTCCATTGAATTTGTTATGGGTACACTACATAGAAATCAAAATCATCATTAATATCTAAAAAACCATTATACATATTCAATTTATCTTATTATGTTTATTTAAAATTGTAATATACAATTCCTATAATACTTTACTCTATAAATTGAAAATCTAACTTTTATTATGTTTAAATAAAATATAATATTATAATGATAATTCCATTAACAACTAAATCTTAACCCCTTGATTTATTTATATATCATAAAGCAAAAAATCATTATGAAATATCTCACCAACATTATCTGATGTGTAAAGAACCTCACTTAATATTAGTTATATAAAATAAAACTTTTGCAACAAATACATTAATAAAAAAATCTCTAATGATGACATTGTCGAGTATAAGACATTTGAAAATCTCTAATGATTACAAATGGCATGATTGATAAACAACAATAACAATAATCCTATGCTAGTAGCCCTTCAGTCTTTGCTTCATGCCACGTAGACTCCTAGAGAGTCTAGGTGTTGTGTAGAATGCTCTCGCAAGACACATGCTTCAAATAGGCGATGCATGCATATTAATTCAAGGAGGATTCCAAGGGAGATAATAGAGTGCTCGATCAGGTCTCTCCATAGTCCTATCTTTCAAGATGGTTGTGACATTTTCAGAGAAGATGGTAGACCCATTTGTGATCTTTCATGATGCTTTGATGGATGTGATTATTACAGAAAATTATGCAGATTTATATAATAAAAGTGAAAGACAAAGAGATCATGCTTGACAACATATTTTCAGATTACTTGTCTATAGTAGTTACTACAAATCAAGGCCAACCCATTAAACAAAAATATTCATAGGGGAGATATAGAAGGGGGAGATAGATAGAGGGACAGAAAGAAAGGGAGAGAGATAATTAGAGGAGGGAGAGATAGAGAAGAGGGGGAAGAGAGGGAGAGAGATAGGTTGACGACGAAGAGAGAGAAGAGGAGAGAGGGAGAGAGATAGGTAGAAGAGGGAGAACAAGAAGAGGGGGGAGAGAGGGAGATAAATACATAGAGAGGGAGAGAGAAGAAATAGAAGAGTTACATTGGGCAATTTATGTTGTGTGTGGTGATGGCATACCTGGTAGGGGCTCCATAGAGTTTTGAGGCAAGATGATCGCTTTGGGAATTACAATCCTCGTCCAAATGACTTCTGAATTGTACAATGCCAATTCCAACATAGAGAACTTTGTGTCCACTTTCTTCACTCTATGGCCAAGTAAGAATACTTCAAATGAGATTTCTTTCATTGGATCGAATGTCATATTATCCTTCTCTTTCACAATGATCATCCTTCTTTTAGGCTCACCAGCTTAGCCAGTAGAGGTATACAAGTAAGTCATCATATTTTAAATTCAAAGGAATCCTCTTGCAGGTTAAGTGTATCAAGAGATGATGTCAAACATTTGGAACTTACATCAAGAGACATGTAAACAAAACAAGTGAGATAGATCACTTAGACAACAAGACTAAACCTTAGAAGTAGTAAATGTCTTGTTGTACTTGTAAGTTATATTCATCATGTTAGATTGAGCTGACAATAAATGAAGAAGTTGCTCAAAATAACATGATAAAAGCTTACAGTGTTTTCCATCCTAGGTGTAAGCTTTAGCTACTTCACTTGGGAGCTGCCAACAGTCTAGTATAAGTGAAATGCCATACTGTGAAATACTTGCATCTTCTCAAGATATTGTCTTATAACAAGAGACCAAATTGCCTAGTCCATTTAGTATCTTGTGAGGGTAAATGCAAAACAAGAAACATGGAACATTAGACCTTTTTATTTTCTTTAGAACCTAGACCATAATAGACCTCTCAAAGTTGATCTCATGGACTAGCCATCATTGTAGATCTAGATAAAGATGTTGATTTGACTATTCATTGGTATAATGAATAATCTATCTATATCTAGAAGAACAAATTAAAAATTAATAACATAACTTATTTGACCTTGTCTATCCTTGAAACCATTTGTTGGTTTCAAATAGCTACTAGTTTCCAATTTTTTAAAATATTGAGATTGTTTACTATTCTTGCATGTTTGATGATGCTCTACCTCTTGACAATAGAAGCTCCCAAATTTAAGTCAGATCTTACCATTTTAAATACCAAAAAAATAAGTTGATGTTTAAGTAGAGTTAAACCAATCACAGTCAACAAAGTTTCTATAACTAAAACAAGTTTATTGTTATTTAAATTAAGCAGAGCTAAAGAACTTCAAGTCAGGGGAGTCTCAATATAAAGAAATTTTGGAATCAACTAGTGCTAAAAATTTTGTTATTGACAATTGCCAAGTATTCCTCTTCCTCTCTTGCTCTATCTTCATGTCTAGCTCTATGTTCCTCTCTCCCCTTTATCTCTAGAAATCTCTCTCTCTCTCTCTCTCTCTCTCTCTCTCTCTCTCTCTCTCTCTCTCTCTCTCTCTCTCCATCCCTACCTCTCCCTCTCTCTCTCCCTCTCTCCTTATTACAAACATAACATGATTCTTTTGGTAATGGAGACTGATTATCTTCCTAATTTAGAGGTTTTAGTTCAATCATGTTTGGATCCCTGTAAGTGGATGCATAGTTTATTTGAAGCTATCACTTCTCCATTGAGACCTTTATTGCACAAACAACATCATTTACTAAATGGCCTACCAATTGACCTCAAGTACTCCATAAATGTATGCAAAAAATAGACCAAAATTCATATGGGATCTATAGGCAGCAAGAAAATAGATCCACACATCCACCCCAAATTTAACTAGCATCTTGATGATAAAGTTAAGGGTGTCCTCAAGATAGCTAGCATGAGAAAATAGGTCAAAAACACATAATGATCAATTGTAGGTGTAATTTAGTAAGGGTTACCCATGTGATTGAAGTATGCAAAGCTCACATTCACTAAACTTGAATGGTTGCATGCACATATAACACAAGAAAAGCTTATGGTGTCAGAACAGGTTCCAAAGTGCTTCATTAATTCAAATATTTTGAAAGAATCCTTGTAAAATCCATCCCACAAATATTGCATTCCCTAAGACTACATTTCTTTGAGGCATTTTTGTCAAACAATTTACGTGCCTTGTTTATGCTTCCACATTTTCCATTTTCCATATATGTCTACTCAAGCATTCCCAATGATAATATCTAAAAAAATCCCTCCTTCCATTAAGCTTTATACATTTGACAAATTCCTTGTCCTTTATCCTTTGATTGATTGAATACCTTTTTCCAAAGCTACCATTTTGGCACATGCAGGGAGGATGCTGGAAAAGGTTGTGGCATCTGGCTTTACACCTGCCAATTACATTTGCTTGAAATTTTTTGAAGCCTTTTCAACAAATCCATTTTGCGTATATGCTACAATCATGGAATTCCATGAGACCACATTTGTTTGGGGTATTCTGTCAAATAATTCATGTGCCTTGTCTATGCTTCCACATTTTGTATACATGTCTACCAGGGTAGGTGCAGCTACATCTGATAAAATTCCTTTCCTTTATCCTCTGGTGGATGTCCATACCCCATTCCAAAGCTCCCATTTTAGCACAGTCAAGGAGGATGATGGAAAAGATTGCAGAGTCTAGGTTTACACCTACCTATGACATTTGACTAAAAGTTTCTAGATCCTTATCAACGAATGCATTTTGTGCATACCCTGCAATTTTAGCATTCGAATTATTTATTTCAGGTATCCTATCAAACAGTTCACATCTCTTGTCTATGCTTCCAAATTTTGCAGACATGTCTACCAAAGAATTTCCAACATGACCTGCATATTAAGCATCGATTTATTATTTCTAGCTTGCAGGCATTTTCTTTTTAGGAAGCAGATTTGGTCATTAAAGATCCTCGTGACTTCATCAATAGACCAACACTTGCAGCTTTCCAATTTTCATGTAGCTCAGCTCTAGACCTCCACACTCCCATTTTATAGACATTTAATGACTATGGAGTCTTTGTTTTTTGGCTAACAATTGGCCAATTAAGGTGTGGTATTTGAAGATTTTTTTATGAGAACCTTATTGAGTGGAGAGGCTGATGCCAATCTCTTATGGTGTAATCCATCAAGATAAGCTGCCATTCTCTACATCATCAACCAGCGCAGGTGATATTTTCTTTGGCGTGATTTGGTGTTTGCAAAGCGTTTAGCAGAGAGGCAAGACATAAAATATATTTCTATTTTATTTTTATTTTAATTAGTGTAGCAAATATTATATTTATTTTATCTAAATTTGATTTATTTATTAGTTTGACTTAACTATTTTGTTTGCATTGAGAAGTGTCACCTACAATGACAATAGAAAGGGAAATTGTTAATATTTATTTTTTAAATGTGAAGATACCTATTTTTTAAAAATATATATCAATTTCTATACCTAAAATTCTTAAAAAGTAACATATAAGCATTTAATATTTGCTGCAATTTTCAAAGTAAAATCAAAACAAAAGAATGACCAAAATAATAAATGATATATTATTCAAAAAAAAAAAAACTGTAAATTACATAACAAAAATTAAAAATCAAATAAAAATAAACTTTTATATGCACATAATAAACTAAAATTAAAAAAAATATCTATATTTTAATTTTTCTACAATACCGAATTCATAAATCAATACAAAAATATATTTTATCTATATCATAATTATTATTTACTACAATATGTATTAATCTCTATAAATGAAACTTTAAAAAACAATATATAACTAGCACTTGCACCGGAAAAGGGTGCAAGAGTTACGCCGATAGAAAAATATAGCTAAATAAATATATGAGAAAGTATATTTTATGTGTGCGCAATTGATACGTTTTGTTTAACAAATTTTTTTATGACTTGATAATATTTAAAATAAGGTGTAGGTATAATGTTAATTTAAGGCAGCAATCTCTAATACACAAGTTTTCATGGCTTTAGTTACTAATCCAACAAATGCTACGCCAAACGCAAAGGGATTGGGATTGATATGATTTAAGTTATTTGACTAATGTAGATCATTCTAGATATTTGAACATGCAACAGACTCCACATGGTGCCCTAGACCGGTTATCATCACACAGGATGTTTCTTGGTTGTCAATAAAAAGCCACGTATTCCACCAATACCTGTATATTCAACACAACAAATAGGTTCTTGTGCAATATGTTTCAGTTTTTAGCTTACATTTGCCTATAGTTTCTAGTGTTTGTGTGTGTGAGTGGTAGAGTTGAAGCAAAGGAGAGATAGAGGATACTATCTTAGGAAAGTACAGACTAAAGAGATAAATATGATTGACTATTGAATTTCCTCTCAATTTGGAATATTTGGGAGGCAGAGTTTTTCCCATTTGGGGCCTTTGGATATGGCCTAGATCATTTTGCTCCTGAGCTAGTGAGTGGGGGGCCTCTTCCCACTAGGGTTGTCATATCTCATATTGACCTTGTGCAAGATATCATTGAGCAAGTTGCTTACCAGGAAGTTGGTCATCTCAGCAATAAATACCATAGTTATCAAATGCAGGGGAATTTGACAAATTTATCACTTTTTTTTGTACTATGGAGTTGATTCAATGACATTGAGGTTTGAGTTAAAAATTATAAATATTAAAGAATGTAGGAGGCTCTTTATTTTTAGGTTCCTACAAATGGAAGAGGTAGATCAGAATTGGAAGAGTTATAGTCCAGGTTCCCTAAAATCTCTCATCAGATATTAGGATGAAAAAGTAAATCTGTAACTGCCTTATATAATCTGAGATTTCTTGAAAATATTTAACTAAAATTTCTATAATCTCATAACGTCTATGAATGTTATGAAACAAAGCACACAAAAATAAATGATCACACCCGCAACTGCCGCTTCAATCTATTAACAATGTCATTTGCAACATAGCAGCACCACACTAAAATTAATGTCATAGCTCATGGCCATTGCCGGCTCAGAAACAACCAATTTAATAAAGCCAAAACCACATGATTGATCCAACAGCCCAACATGTTAGACTAATCCACCAAAAACTTTCCACCGTCAAATTTAGCCTTAACCCATAAGAACTTTAGCAATCCCTCTCGGCACCAGTCCAAACCTCTGCAGGCTCATGACGAATTGACGAACAAGACAACGGGTCTATGGCTGGACGAATTTCACACCATTTTAAGTTAAACTAAACCAAACACTAAAAATTATGCAACAATAACGGACAAAAACCTCAGCAGATCGCCTCTACTGTAGTTTTAACAAACGCAAGCACAATGCGCATTTCAGGAAAAATTAGTGACCAGAAATAAAAATAAAAGACTTGGTGGGTTAAAACAAAAACATTTCGGCATTCAAGTACAGAGCAGGGCGCTCCTTCTCCAACTCAACAGGCCATGTCACCTTGTTGGGGGACTGCTGGCAGTATCCATTCTGATATTGGGTCGTGTGACTCCATGTCTCCTCGCAGAAGCAGTCCATGACAGCGTAGAAATACCCATCTGGCCTGTCGAATAGGTTATCAATGTTGTCAAAGACTTGAATGTCGGCATCCAGATACACCATTTTGCTGAACTCCTCAAACTGCACAAATCCTAAATGAAGACGTCAAAAACCCACAATCTGCATTTCAATTTTGTTATACTGTAATCATCAGAAAAGGGAAAAAGAAAACGGAGGAATCGTTTACCTCCTAGATGTGCAGTTTGGAGTAATTGAAAACATAATAGGCCATGGCGAACTAGACTCGATTCTCTGGAGGTCTGATGGGATAGTTGCAATGATACATATTTATACGAAATGACAGTGGTGGTGGCATTAGGATAAGGATAAGATGGGAAATATTTTAGCATTCGACTAAATTGCTACAAAGCCGATATGATTTAGGTAGATCTGATTTGATTTGACCACGATCGAAAACCTGTAAAATCTGATTTGATCTGACCACAACCGAAACCATTCGTTGTTTAACAACAACCCAGCAATGGTAAAACGACGTGAGACAGGTTTCAGAGTGAAAGTTCACTCTATATATAGCCTATCGACTAAATATGAGTAATTGAAGGATAGGTCTTATTTTTTGTTTTTTTATACTATTTAGGATTGAATAATACATATTTCCAATATTCAATTGGGTAGTTTCACTTTAGAAATTTTGTAGAAATGTCATTCTTCTCTCTAGGATTCAAATAGTGACAACATGTTTGATTCCACACAATGAATGTTATCTCCTAAGTGCAAAATATTTATCAGAAGTAACTATCTCTAGATGTTCTCTTCTTGCAAAAAGTGAAGATCACTAGATTTTCTCTCTAGATGACTTTTTCTCACTATTATCTAAGGACTTAAGCCAAACATTATTCTATCCATCTTAAAGCATGCCCCACTAATCATCTAAGAACCCCTTATTCAAAGATAAGACCAAATACAAAAGTAAGTAGATTGAGAAGACCCTATAAGTGAAAGAGGTTCTGGCTACATCACATGGACTAATCTCTATAACAAGGCATAGTGTTAGACTAGGCCACACAATGAATTTTCCATGATGGTGAATTGTTGGTGGTGAATTTTCCTTGATAAATTGTTGGCGATGAATTTTCCTAAACCATCAAGAAAAAATTATCACATATTCTTAAACACATCTATATTTTTATATTTAAGTTTGATTCTCTATCACAATACACCAATTATCTAGAAAGTCAAAATTGTCATAGTATCAAAAAAAAAAAACCAAAATCTATCCTTCAATTACTCAATTTTTTATCTAAGAAATGTCACCTACAATGACAATAGAAAGGTAAAATGTTATTATTTATTTTTTAAATGTGAAGATACCAATTTTTAAAAAATATATCTCAATGTTTATACCTAAAATTCTTAAAAAGTAACATATAAGCATTTAATATTTACTACAATTTTCAAAGTAAAATCAAAACAAAAAAATGACCAAAATAATAAATGATATATTATATTCAAAAATAAAACATAAATTACATAACAAAAATTTAAAATTAAATAAAAGTAAACTTTCTATATACATATAATAAACTAAAACTCAAAAAAGCTCTATATTTAAATTTTTCTACAACACCAAATTCATAAATCAAGACTAAAATATATTTTATCTATATATAGTTATTATTTTTAATACAATATATATTAATCTCTATAAATGAAACTTTAAAAATAATATATATAAAAAAATATTTTCTACACTTATTAAAATAAAAATAAAATAAAAAATTACTCAAATATTAAATACTAATATTTTTAAAAATAATTCAAGTTACATGTATAAGAAAAAATAATAAATAATATTAAAAATAAAAATTCTCACATAAAAATTAAACTATATATATTCTCTCTACACTACCAAATTCATAAATTAATCAATAATATACCTCTTTTTGTCGGGGATGGTACAATTCAATGTGGGTGGAAATGGAAACATAAAGAGGTAACGGTAAAGAGAGGCCCACACACTAAGCTATCACCTTAGTGTGTGATGTTTAATCCCGACCCTCCCCACTTGTACATTAGAATGAAAGATTGTGAATATAGTGAGTAGAAAGACTTAAACTGTAAGAAAAGGAGCACTGAGATCTTCAGTCATATGTCACAAGTTTTACTTAGCACTCTGTAAAAAAAATGAGACATTAATGAGGCTCCATCTGTTGGCAATAATATATCGATCAAATGGTATGGCGGCAGAGGAAAAATCTTTACATGCCCTCCGGACGAAAAAAATATTGGTGGAAATAATGTCGCTACATTTGTTTGTATGAACATGTTTGGGATTCTAGCCATTAAAACATGCATGAAAAAGCAATGATACCAACAGAAAGAGAAAATAAAATTGACACCAAAATAAATAAATAAAATGGACGGATGAAATGATTTTTATCGTCTCTTGAGGAGTTTCAACCGTTGATAGTCAAAAATATGTCGACTCTTCTCAAATTGAATATGCCTTCAGCATAAATTATATTTTTAAATAAAAATATGCAATATTTGATAGATATACATTTGTTATATAATTGTGAATATATCAAATTAGTAATAGATTTAATAAATTTTATGTAAATATATGTTCTAAAGAGATTTATAATGTTAATTATAATTAGATAAATATTACTACAAATAAATCATATGAGTTATTATTATACTGGTTAACATCAACATCAATAAAATATTTACCAACATAACTTTCAGATGGTACTTCTGAATTTAGAGCTAGAATTCTAGTATATATGAATTTCTTAGATCAAACTCTATAAATATGTTAAAGTCAATAGTCCCAACTTACTTTAATATATATATATATATATATATATATATATATATGTTGGAGCTGAGAAGATACAACACCACAAAAGCCCAAAACATCTTTGCAAGCAAATAACCTGTTACAAGGAGAAACAAAGAGAAGCAACAAAGGAAATGCTCAAGAATGTGGAGCCATGAATTCACACAAAATGTAAAATGAATTAATAATACAAAAGATAGTTTTCAACTACATATAGATGAAAACCCTAAAAAGGAAAACCCTAGGCTTGCACAATAATAATTAATAAAGTAATTAATTATTATGCACCTAATGTTAGCTTAAGTGAAAAAGAGTTAAAAGGAAACTTTACGTAATTAAACAAATATTGTTTAATTAATAAAGTAAATGTCTAATTACTCTAACACCCCCCCTTAAGATAGACATAGCGATAAGCTAAAACCTAGAAGAAGCTACTGAAAACAAAAACAATGGGTCCCGGCAACAAGGCCAGATCAGGTACCCATGTACAAAATCAATGCAAACTAAATTAAATGGGGTAAAGGAGAAAACCCAGTGGGAACAAAACTCCTCCCAAAAATAGAATGCAAGGAAGGAATGCAATGCACTAATGAAAGAAGGATAGGAGGTGGATAACATGATACCCCCCATAGACAACTTCTATCATATAAGTATAGGTACAATGATCTCTATAGGAGATATAGAAAGAGAGAAGAAGGCCCCCCCACAATGAAGAAACTCCTGTCACAATGGTAGATGTCTGATGTAGAATCCAAAAAGAGATCCTGAAGCGGCAAATGATATTCCTCCCCTTGGGAAGAAATGGATCCATGGACCTGTACCGAAGAAACCCTGTGAAGAAGGAAGAACCAATCTGTCTCAAGATGTGTGCCATGATAGGATGTTGAAGAGTCTCACTGTCTGAATGGAAACAAATAATGCCAAATCCAAACTAGTATGGAGAATACTGAAATGCAACCTCTGAATGCACGGATAATGGTGGGCGAACAGTGATAACCTGACTGTCAAGGTAGAGGAGATGAATGTCCTCAAAATAATCCTCCAAATCTACAATATAAGACTCAACAAACAAGAAAGATATGTCTGCAACATAAGAGTCCAAGGTAGCTATGTCTGGAAGATGTATGATTCCCTGTTGCACTGAATCAAGAACAACAAGAGATGCTGATAAAGTCTCAGTTTGAAGAGTAGGAACTGTGAGACAAACCTCTGATCCATCGGAATAAGTAAGGGTGTCCAAATACTCAAGCTCCTCTAAAGTATCATGATCAAATAGTGTATTCTCTCACCAACCAATGGGTATGAGACAATCTAAAGCAGGATCCTCTGGAAATGGAGATAGAATAGGGTCTTCATAGATCTCCCAAAGACATGTCCAAAGTGGGTGAGGACAATCAATGTCCGATATAACCAACACAGAGTCATGATCAACACTAGACAATATAACTCCTGCAATGTGATTTCTAATAATATCCCATGCTAATCTGCCCTCTAAAGTTGCTGGTTCAGGTATGAGATCATACAAATAAGGCAAAATATTAAGCCACCTACAATGTGTAAGTATACCCTTTGCCCATGACTCATAATTATCCCGTTCCAAAAGAACAACTGAAGGATGAGTAGAGAAACCCATGATAACTCTTGAAATGAAAAAAAATTAAGAAATTTGACCTTACAGCATTTAGATTAAATTAATATAACCCATTCCATGCAAACAAAACCCACGAAGGAGCCAAAATGACCAAGTAATTGAGCAAAGTGTAAAAATACACAAAGTTGAATAAAAAATACCTAGTAAATATTCTGATAAAATAGACTGTAGATCTGGAAAGAGCACTGTAACACCTTTCCAACGCCTATTCGTTTGCACAAAACGGACACCGTGGCCAAAAGTTATGAATTTTTCAAAAAACTAAATTTAGTTTGCAAGAAACGAATTTTCTAGCAAAAAACATTTATTTCTAACTTGATTTCTGGAAAATCTACTCACTTTTTGTAGACAAAATTAAAAACCCGGAAATATTTTGCTACTAGAAACAAAACCCAGAAATCGTTTCTTGATCCAACAAGCAAAATATGAGAAAATAATTTTTTTTTTACTTTCAGTCAGGAGAAAAATGACGCGCGCTGTTTTTTCAACAATTATTTTCTCCAGATCTGTGCAAGATATGCAAAATCTAAAAAATACCCAGTTCAAATTTCGACGCTGGCTACAAAACCCAGAAACCGTTTTTCTTGCAAATGAGTGAAAATTAAATTTTTGAAGCAAAAATGATGACGGCTCCAATAAAAAACGGCTTGCAACAAACCCTTGTAGCTCCAAAAATCTTCAAAACAAGAACAAGCAGCTGCAGATCTGAAGCTCTGATACCATGTTGGAGTTGAGAAGATACAACACCATAAAAGCTCAAAAGATCTTTGCAAGCAAATAACCTGTTACAAGGAGAAACAAAGAGAAGCAACAAAGGAAATGCTCAAGAATGTGGAGCCATGAATTCACACAAAATGTAAAATGAATTAATGATACAAAAGATAGTTTTCAACTACATATAGATGAAAACCCTAAAAAGGAAAACCCTAGGCTTGCACAATAATAATTAATAAAGTAATTAATTATTATGCACCTAATGTTAGCTTAACTAAAAAAGAGTTAAAAGGAAACCTTACGTAATTAAACAAATATTGTTTAATTAATAAAGTAAATGTCCAATTACTCTAACAATATATATATATATATATATATATATATTATGTACACATTTCATACCACATATTTGAAAAGGAAATGTGATTGTAAGTATCAAGATAACCACATGAATTTAATAATACTTCAATGAATTGTGCTAGAAGCAATCGCTTGATGATGAATAAAGATTCAAGAAGCTATTGGGTATCATGTTAATGATTCATTTTTTCCATTTGTCCCATAATTTGTATTTTTTTTAGTGGTGGAGTAATTTTCAAACAAAAATTCAAATGGTACTCTTAGTGAATCTACAATTTTGACTTGAAAGATGAGAGTGAATGCCAACCTTGGTCTCTCCACATCAAATTATATAACAACTTCTAACATATAAGAGATTGCTAATTTATGGTTAGGGTCAATGCCATTTTTATAAGAATTGTGTAAGGTTTCCGCTTGTAATGTGTGACACTTACTTCTATATCAAGAAAATGGGCATGTCTTCATAGGTATCAAACTTCACAATCAAACATAATAAAAATTCAAGTAGGTTTAGAATCTTTATCATATAATTATTCTTTTATAGTATCAATGTATCATTGGCCATCCCATCCTCTATCAAATATTGTAAACCAACATTACTCATTGTCAAAACAAATAACACTTTGTTGGTCTAACCTTATTCATCATCAAGACCCAAAAAATATAATTACCTAGAATATATGGAAACATTACACATAGTGTTGAGGATGGATTTTTTTTTTGTATAGAAAACACATATGCATCAAACAATGCATACTCATAAAGCTCAATGTCATGTTAATTTGAAGTATAAGAATTTTTTAGTCTTTGTATGTTGCATTTTCATTTACAATATTTGCCAACTTTTTTCAATTTCACATATTTTGGATCATCTCCAAATTAATAGAAAATAATTTTTACAATAACAATCTCAAATGTAGACAACAAATTTCTACATGTATTAGATACATATTATATCACAACAAATAATTACTATAAATATTATGTATTTATGGATATATTTATATAAATGAGAACATGTGGGATATTTTTTTTTATTGGATTAAGAAGATAAAAGAATCACATTACATCAGCAAAAACAAGTTGGAACAACTAGTTGCAGATAGTGTTGCCTACTAAACCACCAATAAAGATTACAATAGAAGCAAAACAAGCTACAACAATAACTACGAAAACAACAAAAAAACCATAAAATAACAATAAAGAAAGCTACAACAAGAACTTTATTAACAAATTATAAAATCATCCAGAGAAGACTTAAGGAAACATTGAACATTGTTGATAAAAAAATCTTCAAGAATTGAACAACATGCAAATTGACAACCATTTTGAAGAAAGCTAAGAAACTTAGCATTGAAAGATTAGAGATTTTTTCATGACCTCAAAGTCTACCGAGAAAACACCTCCTTATTAAGCCATCTATCTTTCAACCAATTGTAGTTGTGCTTGCACATTGCAAATAGATGTTTTAAGCTCAATGTTAATTTGTAAATAATATCCAAGCAGAACATTTGAATTTCTAATTTACAAAGAAATATTCCAGCAAATTAATTGAATTTCAATTTTATGAGGTGGAGAGGTGCTAGAAAAGATTGTGGAGCAATAGAACTTCCAAATGAATTTGAGAATGATCTGCCTGCATAGTTGTGTAAGGATATTGTGATGAGGGGAGACACCAAGGACTGCAGTTTTCCATGACCAAGTATGTTTGAAGAGGGCTGAAAGCAAAGAAAAAAAGGAATTCCACAGGTTGTGAGCATGAGAGAAAAACCAAAAGGCATGTCTCAGATTTATATTCTTACTAACATACAATATCATCTATACAATTTATGGAAGGCAAATGTCCAAGATCATTAATGAAGAGAATTAACCTTTTTCTTAAAATATTTTTATTTGTTTATGATGTAATTGTTCATTTTAAGAATTTAACTATATTTGTAAATAATTAAATTCGTTGATTGTAATATATAAAAAAAAAATCCAACTGATATTTAATAGTAGTTAGTTATTGATCTGTAAATATCATGTTCATATTAAGTATTCCAAAGGATACAAAAAATATTTTCAAAAGAATGAGACCATTTTTATTAAAGAATGATAGATATTTAAAATATGTATGATGCTAATAAAATATCAATTTTCACAACATATTAAAGTTAAAATATATTAAATATGGTATTTCTTTTCTATGAGTGAATTTGATACACTTATTTTATTTGAGAAGATAAAACAAATAGAAATAGAGAAGATGTCAATAGAACGAGAAGAAAAGAGACTCGACATTAGAGGATTATCTTAGTTTGCCTTTATCACTAGCATATCTTTCTAGTGGGAAAAAATAAAAGGTTAGATAAACATTTTGATAATTTTTTAAAATTAGTTTCTAATATATTTTTGATTAAATTTTATTGTTTGGAATTGAATGGAAGATTATAATTATGGATTGGTAGATTAGAATGATAGATTAGAGGATTAGAGGTGAATGGAGATATTGTACAAATATGTATATTGGGATATGTATAGGGAAGAAGATGGAGATATGGGTGTTGGATGGGGGATGTATGTAGGTGAGGGATAAGAGGGAGATAAGGATGGGGTTAGAGGGAAAATCTTCATGGGGAATTAGTTTCCCTCATCAAAGGAAGAGGAATGATATGAAATAGGAGATGGATTGGGATTTGATAGGGAAGGGGAGTATGGAATTTTTACACCAATACTAAGGAGGTATATAACCATGGACTCTATTATCGTTGAATTAGTCGCTATGGATGAAATTAGTAGTGGTGGATAGGGAGAGCTTATGTTGGTCCAAAAGACTCTCATTATCATCATAGGATCATATTTAGGTTTGTCAACAAGGTTATCGTCATCATCATATAGTCAATGTAATTGAGGTTGACCTTGAGTATAATTTTTTGTCATGTTGGGGTAAGATTTCAGGTCATGATGTTGGATTGGGTTGGAGTGGTTGAGGGTGGATTAGAAAATATTAGATTGGATGGAGGATAGATTAGATGGGTAGACATGGTAGAGGATTGATTGTAAGAGGAAACTCTGGGATTTATTTTGGACGGTGATGGAAATTAGGACAACATGAAAGAAATTGGTTGGAGATTCGAAGAATAGGACCTAAGGATGAAGATGGAGGATGCTAATAGATTTGGGGATCAAAATTCAATACCTTCAAATGACTTGATTTGATGAGGAATGATTCTCTATACTTATGATAGAATAATATTCTAAAGTAAGAGTTGATAGGATTTGATTTCTACTTAAGATAGGAAAGGTTCTTAAGTAGGAATTGATGGGATTTGATAGGTGTACTTAAGATAGAGTAACATTCTTAAGAAATTTTAGATTAAGGATGGGGTCAACTTAAGGTCTTGATTTTTTATTGGGTGGTTGGATTTGAAATGGATCATAACAGATTAGGGTTGGGATCCTTGTGTGAAGGATTTTGATAATGATGAAAAGATATGGGGTGTTAAGTCCTTAACCAAATTTTGATGTTCAAAGGATCATTTTTATAAAGGATCAAGGATTGGATGTTTGATTGAGATAGATAAGGGGTGATTGAATTTGAATGAGGGGCAAATGGAGTAAATTAGGGTTTGGTTGGAATGAGATAATTAGGATAAGAGATTGGATTAAGATGATGGTCAAGGATGTGGATTAAGAATGGTAATGGATAGAGGATAATTAGGAAAAAGATGAATGATGACATTGGATTATAAGGGTAATGGATTTTGATGGGAATTATGGGTTAGCCCACAATATTGTGTCCCATGTTTTGGCCAAAGTAGAACATTAATATCAACATTTTTTTTTAAATTTAACTTTATGAAACTTTTAGCAACTAGATCATTAATAATTTAGAGATAATGTGAAATAGTGATTTGTGAGGATTCGTGTGTAGATTATAAATATATTTTAAAAAATTAAAAAATAAATTGTGATTTTTTATATAAACTTTAATAAATTATTTTTTATAGTAAAGAACATTTTTAAAAGTGGTGTTTATATTGTAAAGCTTAAATTTTTTATTCAAAGGATAAAATTATAATTTTTAAAATATATATTTTTAACTTCAATATGTAGTGTATGAATATTGTTTCATAATTTTTTGTTGCATAGTTTGTACACCTCATGCTCTCTTTTGCATCCTAATGATGGATCACAGAGTGTGATCCAAAAATTTGATGAAAAAACTTACACACAATCAAATCTAGAAGCAAAAAAATACATTTATGATGGATTGTGGAAATCTCATATCGTTGATAGTTTTTTTAAATTAATTTTTGAAGTCAAAGTAATTATAATCTGGACATAGGTGTATCTCATCGTGCACTTAACTTGTTTTGTATGTATTGAAATTAAATTAAATTTTATTTTCTTGAAACAAGAACGCCAATACCTAGTGCACCCATATTTTATAGATTTTTTTTTTCTCTATTTTTCTATTTTTCCACGTCTGTGAAACAAATACATTGATCATTAGTGAAAAATTAATAGATTTACTTTTTTTTTCCAAAAAAGGACTAGTAGCTTAGAAATTACATTTAATTTTCTACAAATTTTGTTCTTACATATTTTTCAAATTATGTTAATAACCTATTCAAATTTTTGTGTGAAGTTGTGTAACTCTATTTTTCTAAATTTTCATTGCCACTTAGAGGCCTAGTTTGGCCCCTCATCATCCTGCACTGAACCACTTGAAACAAACAAAGGAGAATAAATATCCATTCAAGTATGGAACTTTGGTTGTGTGTCTACTTTTCTATTTCCTAAAGGAACTCCCAAGACCTAAAAAAGTTGGTATGGTTGCGAGGACCAATTTCTCATCAAATTAGAGACTTTTTGAGAGTTCATAGTGATGCGAAGGCACAAGATGAGGCTCTTGTTGCTTTCTTTGTATTTTTCAAAAGAGGATGCATGAAAGAGACAAAATTCTTAGGAAAATGGTAGATAAATTGAAACAAAGAAAAATGATGCTTTATGAAAATGAATTGAGTATGATGCACCCTATTTCTCCAATTTCATTCAAAATATAGGTTATATAAGGTAGATCTGAAATCTAATAGAACTAACTATCAAAATGCAGATCTAGAAAGGGTAAAATATAAGTGTACCTATCACCAAAGTTGTTTTCTCAGACCTCACTAAGGACTCATTCACCCTATGGCGAATGGGTCCTAGCTAGGGCTCTAAAAAATCTATTTCTAGGTTCTATTCCTCTATGTCTGCACTCCCAAATTTTAGTTGTTCACAGTCAGAAAGCCAAAAATAAAACCTATATCTCAATTACCGTGATTTGACAACTTTTTTTGCAAATTTCGTCAATTGATCTTCAACCTAAAACCTGCAATCACACATCAAAGAGAGGAAAATTTTAATTTTGTTAGGGAATAGGGGTTTGCCTTATTCGAACCCCATTTTGGTAAGTAAACTTTGAAATGAATAAAAGCATGAAAGGAATGATGAATGAACAAATGCAATGTCACAACTCACCAATCCCTATTTGAACCTTGGATAAATCTACAATCTAGCATGAAGTGGCCTCAATAAATGTAGATCTTGATCATGAAACTTGATTTGAAACAATGCCTTGAATGCTTTATTAGATCTTGATTGCTACATCACCATATTAGCTCAAACAACATGCATGATGCAGTACATCTTTGACATGATGAAATAAATATTGATTGCTGCAATAATCTTCTACAAATCTTCCCTTGAATGCCTTAAAAATGCACTTGAATGCTTTTAATCTCATAAAATTTCTAGAATTGAAGAATTGAATTTCCTAGGATTGCTTAGATGAAACATAGTCAAATGACCTTGTATTTATACACATCTTAACATTAATTCCTGAAATTCAAATATCACAAGATGACATTGAATTATGGATTTAAAATCATTAAATACCACCAAAAACATATTCAAAAGAGGGGTCCTAGGTCTAAGTGAGGACCCATTCACCATGTGGAAAATGGGCCCTAGGCCACTTACTTAGGACACATCGAACAAGGTGAAATGCTATGTACAAATAGGGTCCTGGGACTAAGTGAAGACCCATTCTCCATGTGGAAAATGGGTCCTAGGTCACCTACCTAGGACACACATCTTCCAAAGTTGAGAGTTGTGAAATGGAATTTAAGAATTTTGAGTTTTATCCCTTGGAATTTGCATTTAATTAGGCTTGGTTTTGAAATAAAGGGGCCAATTAAGGAAATTTAACCTCAATTAATTAATAAATCCCTAGATTAGTGTGAAAGTGTAAAGATACACCTTACAACACCCTAAATAAGGCACAATTAATTTCATTTTATTTAAAAGGGCCCTAAACTTAATGTGAATATTAACAACATATTACAATACTAAATTAAGACAACATTAGGCTCATTTTATTAATAATTATTCCCAAATTAAGTTGGAAAAAAGGATAATTTTTCCTACACTATATTTTTTCCCCAGTTTACTGAGAGTATGACCCCACATCAAACTCACACTAAAGTAGACATTCAAGACATAGTTTATGTATGCAAAAATGACAAAGATGCACAATCATACAACATCAAAGAATAGGAAGATCAAGCCTAGATTTTCCAACGTGATGTGGACCACATCTAAGCTATCGGTTTTCACTCACTCTAAGGTAGCAAAACTTCAGGCTATCCACTAGGTGAGTCTTCCAATAGGGTGGAAAATGGGAGAAACATACTAGGCTCCCATACCATATCAAATATATCGTCCTAACAAATTCAATAAGGAACCATAAGGCAAGGCAAGGCTCCATAGGAAAGCAAGGTGTGTTATGCTAGGTGGCCTTGAATTTAGGGTTTCAAGCTCCACAGGAAAGCAAGGTGTGTTAAATGCTTGGTGTCTTTTATTAGGGTTTGAGCTTCATAAGGTTAGCAAGTTGCATTAAGAAAAATACTTATGAACATTATATATATATATATATATATATATATATATATATGTCTATTCAAGGGGATCTTGCTTCATTCGTGTAAGGTTTTTTTCTTAGGGATAACCGTGTCTAATGTCTCCAAGAGAGGACAAGTCAAGAGTAAAAGTTTCAAAAATTAGGGAATGCAGTGTATCGCATTAGTGCCACTAAGAGGAAAGTTGTACGCTAAGAAATATCACAGTCTTGGAGGACATCAAACCCAATGGCACCACCAAGAATAGGATGCATCACAAAAAAAAATAGAATTGCATCATCAAACATGAAAAATATCGAAAGATATCATCGATGTATGCCCCAACTTTAAAGCAGTTGGTAAAACCATTGCTATGAGCAATTGCTTTAAAGTAG
Source organism: Sequoiadendron giganteum (assembly GCA_007115665.2). Lineage (NCBI taxonomy): Eukaryota > Viridiplantae > Streptophyta > Pinopsida > Cupressales > Cupressaceae > Sequoiadendron > Sequoiadendron giganteum. The sequence continues at coordinate 512,290,033 of CM021100.1, forward strand.
CCAATGTTCAATCCTAAAACATGAGAGCTTCGTCGGAAAGCCCTATGCCAAGTCATATGTTTCCGAAATAAATCTACATCATGAAAAAGGAGGGAGGGGTTGCCCCAAAAAATACATAAGGGATCTATAGATTCATGGTCAATATATCTTTGCTACAATGTTGTTATAGAGCTCAGAAATGTCATCATTACCCAAATACTGATAGAACTGGAAGAATGACACATAGAGAGCGAAAACAAAGAAAGAGTCTTTTGGGTCAACATGGAAGAGACCTAAATGTCTCGACACCTTGTGTCATCCCCAAAAGGAAAACACAAGACAAAGAAAAGATAGAATGTTTACGACATATAGAAGAATGTAGATACATATAGAGGAATGAACAAAAAGAGAGAAAGAGAGAGAGACAGTGGGAGGGATAGAGGGAGCAAGATACCTAAGAGAGAGAGAGTAGGAGGGATAAATGGAGAGAGATACATGAGAGGGGGTCAAAGGGATGGAGGGAGGTAGATCAAAGAGGGAGAGAGAGAGATAAAGAGTTATCTAGGTAGGGAGGGAAGGAGAAACCAAAGAGCGAGAGACAATGGAGAGCACGTTAACTTTTAAAATGTGACATTTATTAATATATGTATTAAATATTAAATTTATTATATATATATTATATATATGGCATTTATTATATATATATCATATATAATATATATATATATTATACATAATATATATTATATTATATTTATTAATAGTAGTATATTAATATAAATTTATATCATATATTAATATACGTCATATTTTAAAAAATTAAAGTATTCTCCAAAATGGATATCCATTATGGAGAGTTATCTGCAGCTCTTCAAAATAGATATATCTATTTTGGAGAACACTTTAATTTTTCAAAATGACATATATTAATATATATATATTATATATTCATATATATATATTATATAATATATTATATTATTTATATATATGAATATATTATATATATATATATGAATATTATATATATATATATTACATTTATTATATATCGTATATTAATATATAAAAATACATATTAATATTAATATATAAAAAAATATATAATAATTTGATATTATATTAGCAATATTATATTATTTAAAATATAACCAATAACAGATATCTGATATTGATATCAAATATCTATTTTGAATCAATATGACTTTTTTCATATCGGATATTTGTTATTAACGGATGGGTAAAGTACAAAGTTGTGTCACACTTTCAGCCAACTTATCAACACAAATAAATTCAAATATTTCTAGCTAAAAATATATTTTGGTCAAACATATGATCTTGTAAGATTCATTCTAGCTAAGTTAGATATATCCACAACTTTTCCAACTAAAATTATTGGCTAAATGCATATGTAGCACCACTTTGAGGCCAATTTATCAAAAAAATAGATTTATTTGAAAAAATTGTTGTTTTAACAATTTCTACTCATCTAAATAACATTTTTGTAAAATTCCAAAAATGCCCTTTTGTAGATCCACAAGTCTAGTTTTCAAAAATATATATATTTTAATAATTAAATTATTATTTATATTTATTTTTTAGTTTTACTAAAAGTAGGTTATCAACACAAAATATTAGGTTGATTACCATGACAAGGAAAAATATTAAAACTAATTAAAAAAAATTTGAAAAAAATACAATGCACTAGATAAAAGAATCTATATCAAGAGGGTATAATTTTTTTTCAATTTTAGATAAATAGATAATACGAAAGTTGACATCTGACGGAAACAACTATACTTTAATATGTGCATATTTTAATATTTATTTAAAAATATATATTTATTAAAATTTGAAAAAGATATATCCATACACTAAAGTTTCAAGTTATAAATACACAAAAAAAAATTGAAGGAGAAAAAATAAAAATTACGATATAAAGGTTGACGTCTCATGTGACTTCATTTTTCAACATTTTTCAGCAACTAAATTATAGATAGTGTCAATTTATAAAAAACTATATTCAAATAATTTTTAAATTTTTTTTAAATACAAGCATAAAATATAGTAAGAAAAATATTTCATTAGTTTACATCATTTCAAAATTCAAAACATATATTTCACTTTTTAGTGATTCAAGTTTAAAAGTTGGATCAGTGTTGGTTGTTTCCTTTAAAAAGTGTGACACGACTTTGTGCTTTTACCCGGATATTTATTATTTTTAAGCAGATATTTGTTAATAACGGATATCCATTTTTAAATAAAGCAAATATCTATTAATAATGAATATCTATTTTTCTTCGGTTTTACCATAGAAAAATGTACCTTTTACCAACCCAACCAAAAAGTCAAAGGTTATTTCCACGCTTTTCACTTCCTCATTTCACATTTTTTTTGCATCGCCACTATTTGGCCCTTCATGATTAGGTGCATTCACCCAAGTTCTCCATAATTTTTGTCTTAGAATTCATAAAGATCATAGTCAACCCCTTTTTCCACCATTTCATATGCAACATTGATTGTAGTGGAAAATACAAAGTTTTCTCTATTTGTGAAGTAAATTTTGTAACCTATCAACATTGGTGCATACCTCACAGTTGATTTCTAATGTTGTTTACCGTTAGAGCCCTCTTGTCATATGTTGCACCCATGAGATCCATTACAACCTCATTCTTAACTGATTTTAGTACTAGAATAGGTCTAGTGATCATCTAATGCATGTCAGTCCAAATTTTTTTTTATCATGAATTCTTCTTAATGCAATCCTAACCCACTTATCATTAAAGAAAAAAATTGGAAACCATTGCCATACATCCAGTTTCTTCACAACTAGGTTTTGATATTTTGGTTTTAGGGCATAGTCTTCTCCAATAAGTTCATTTACCCATAAATCTCCTAGCTTAGTATGACCAAATTATTCTATCTTTCCATGAGTATAAATCCCTATATCTTTAGTAGGTAAAAATCCATATCGAAGATGTGAAAATGCACCTAACGAGTCATCTTCTACGGATTTGGTAGAGTATTTCTTGAACTTGGGTTGTGGCTTCTCAATAACCTTAATTATCCTTGGTGTTTCCATCACAAATGAATTCAAATTGCTTTCAAAAGAGTTCTCTAAGAAACTAGAGAAATTTTTTATTGTAAATACCTTTTCCTTCTCTTTTCTGATTAGGGTTTGAATGCACAAATTTCCTTGATCACTCCAAATCGCTTCTTTGCTGCTCTATTCTTTCTCAATTTTTGTTGTGAATGAATTAGGCTAAGTAAAATCACTTATAATCCTTTGAATATAACCTAATTTTTCATCGAATACTTCAAACAATAAAGCTATCAAACCCTTATATGTATGCATAGTTAGCTTCAAATACTCCACTTGAACTTTTGCATGATGATATTTTCTTCCAAGATCTTCACCAATAGATCAAGCATGTCAATCTACATCACATATCTTCATGCTAAAGCATCAACACCTCTTCTTTGGTAGGTGATGAAAAAATTTCATTAAAGCTCCCCATGAGCCAAAGCTCTCAACTTACTTTTTAGAGGAAACGTATATATCGGATGATGGTACAAATTCATCCTTAACCTCTGTCTCACTCTTCTTTTTCCAAATCGTATTCATCTCCTTAATTCTTTCTCTTCCAGATAAATCTTTTGTATTGATTCATTATTCTTTACTAGATTATCCTTCTTCATATTTCTTCTTCTACAAAACTTAGCAATGTGTCTAGGTCTACTCAAATTTGTAGCATAACATTCTTTTGAACTTTATTTGTGCCCAAATCCATTGTGTGTATAATAATAACCATTGAAAGATTGAACCATTCTACCATTGTTATAGCCATTCATCATTTGAATTTTGCATTCACTAGCTCTATGACCAAATCTCTTGCATGTAAAGCATTATCCAAAAAAAGGTGGAACATTCTAATTCATTCTACTTCTACATTCCATAGACCTATGTCCAAATCTATTTCAAGAATAGAAAAATCCATTAAAGGATGGGTACCTTTGAGCATTTGGTTTTCTGGACAGTGGTCTTCTAGCTTCATTCCTTTGATTCCAAATCTACTAGCCATAGTTCTTCTTGTCTTCAGTCTCCTTTGGTTCATTTATCTTCTTTTCTGCATTTGGTTTCTGATTTTCTTTCAAATGAGCTTTCACCTTTCCCAAATCCTAAACCACATTTGTCTTTAGAATCTTTCTGATTTGCAATCGTTTCTTCAAGCTTTGCAAAAATCATCTTGAATTTTTCTTCATGATTATTTGCTTTCTCCAGATTTGATCTCAGATCAAGCCTTATACATTCCTCATATTTTCTTCTAAGGTTGACATTCAAGCATTCTTTTTCTTTCTTCAACTTTCATCTTCATACTGGTAACTAATTCATTAGCTTGCTTTAACTGCTCATTTGATTGCTTCAATTGTTCATTGACTTCCTTATGCCTTTCTCTTAACTTCTTGATCTGCTCTCTCAATTTCTTGATGCATTCATTTTCTTCTTTGACATTTTCTTTCAGGTCTCTATTTTCACCTTCAATTCTTTCAAGATCTTCAAGAGCAATTTTGAGTTCTCCATTCATGTCAAATATGCAATCTTCTTTTATAATTCCAACAACAAGATTTTTTTCTCAAGGATTAGGTAGTCTTCTAACAATCATGTATTCAACCTCCAAGATCTTCCCAAAGTGGTTAAGCTCCTTCCAAGGAACCAAGCTCTGATACAAATTATTGAATGTACCTAGAATACTAAGAGGGGGGTGAATTTGTATTCCTTTAAACTATTCAAATATTTAAACATCTAATCCACATAGCATATTCAATTACAATAGTGAAAGAAAGCATAAGGGTAAGTGCACAAAGATGGTTCCCAAAAAGGGGACTTAGGTGGACAACTTTTTTCTGAAATCAGGAAATACTGACCTTGGACGTGAAATTGAAGATAGTTACACTCAAAATTTTGAGATGGAACAAAAACAAGGACCGAAGTGCTCTGAGTCTACTTTCTAAACTACTAATTTATTTTTAAAATGGTTGATATTAAGGGGTTCAAAAGAGGGACGTAGACAAATTGGTGTTGTTTTTGTTAGAAAAATATAACATAGCAACTCTTGTACGACCCTCGTACAGTAAATTTTTTTTAGTATTTTTAAAATTGCAACAGTCAGAAGTTACCTAACAGTATGTAGTTAATGCACGATTTTTTTGATAATTTTTTAATGAATATTTGATTTTTTACTAATTTTCGAAGTGGACATTTCTTGAAAAACAGAATTTTGGCCATGCTACCCCTACAAATTTTGGAAACTAATTGATTTTTTTTAATTTATTTTTTAAAATTTGTAGAATGGAGTCTAGTTTATAAAAATTTAATTTATTTGAAAATTCGATGAACAGTTAATCTATAATGAAAAAAATACCAAACACTGCTTTTTGGCAAAAAAAAGATATACAAATAAAATAAATTATGGATGAAAGGTTTAACATTTTTAGAAAGTGAAAAAAATTACATCATTGGATAGCCAAGAGAAAACCCAACATTACCCATGTGTTCGATTTTTTCGATATTTAACCACATGCAATCCTGACGGTGAGCACAAACTCGATTATGTGAAATATGGTAGATTTTTTAAAAACACATCTCTGGTCGTTGGGAATGCCTACCAAGCCTTTGGGTTGGTATTCCAAGGAAAATACCAAGCCGAAGGCTCGAGAATTCCCAAAGCAAGATATAACAGGAGCGCGCTATAATGCGCTCGCGTTACATTTCAGTTTTGACATTTTTTTTGCTTTTTCGGGAAACATGTCAACTAAGACATAACGTGAGTGTGTTATAACGCACTCATGTTATGTCCTCCTTTATGTTAAATGCCAATATATTGAGTATATGCTGATATATTTGTATGTTTTTATGTACATGTATGCTTGTATGCCATGTATGCATGATTGTATGCCATGTATGCATGCCTATATGTATGTGTATATTCTTGTATGTATCAATGCTTATATATTGTATGTATGTATGTAATTGTATCTACACATGTATGTATATATTTACGTATGTATTTAAAGGGAGGGATAATTTAGAGAGAGAGAGAGAGTTTGGAGAGATGGAGAGGGGGTGGAAGTGATATTTTAAGAGAGAGGGAGTGGGAGAGAAGGGGTTGGAGTGAGAGGGACTTAGTTAGGTAGGGTGGGAGCGATAGAGGGAGGGAGAGAGAGGGGGGTGGGAGAGAGAGAATCGAGAGAGATGAAGAGAGAGAGAGGGGAGAGAGATAGAGAGAAAAATAGAGTTATGTAGGTAGGGTGCCAAATGGAGAGACTTGAGAGTGTGAGGGGGGTGAGAGGGAGAGACTTGAGAGATAGGTAGTGAGAGGGAGTGTGAAAGCTATGGATTGTGAGAGAGAGGGAGTGGGAGAGAGAGGGAGTGAGAGTGAGAGACTCGAGAGAGGGAGAGGGTGTGGGAGGGAGTGACCTGATAGAGGTAGAGAAATAAGGGGTGGATTGAGAGGGACTTATCTAGGTAGGGTGGAAGGGATAGATAGAGAGAGGGGAGAGAGAAAGAGAGCAAGTTACTTAGGTAGGTTGCTAGAGGGAGAGACCTAAGAGAGAGGGGGGTGGGAGGGAGAGACATGAGAGAGACAAAGAGAGAGGGAGTGGGAGAGAGTGGGATAGAGTAGGAGGAACATAGAGAGAGATGGATAGAGGGAGTGAAAGAGGGTGGTAGGGATTGATTGAACGAGAGGTACGTAGAAAGAGGGAGATGGTAGATAGAGACAATTAGAGAGGGTGGGAGGGAGGGAGGGAGAGGTGATAAGTATAGATAGAGAGAAAGTGATAGGGGTTGAGGGTATAGGGTTGAGAGATTAGGGTGGAGGACGTATAGAGTTGATGGTTTCTAGGGTATTAGGGTTTAAGGTTTGAGTGTTGAGGGAATAGGGTCGATGGTAGAGGGTATTTGGTTGAAGGTATAGGGTAGAAGGTTTAAGGATTTAGGGTTGAAGGGTTAAGGGTTAAGGGTTTAGGGTTAAGGGTTTACTTGGTTGAGGGTAGAGGGTAGAGGGTTTAGGGTATAGGTTTGAGGGTATATGGTTGAAGGATTAGGTTCAAGGTCCAATGTAAGGGGTAGAGGGTATAGGGGTAGAGGGTTTAGGGTTTAAGGATTGAGGGTTGAGGGATTAAGGTTTGAGGGTTGAGAATTGAGGGTCGAGGGTTTAATGTATAGGGTAGAGGGTAGAGGGTAGAGGGTTTAAGGGTTTAGGGTTTAAGGGTTGACGGTTGAAGATTGAGGGTTTAAGGTTGAGGGTTGAGGATTGAGGTTTGAGGGTATAGGGTATAGGGTATAGGGTCAAGGGATTAAGGTTGAGGGTCCAATATATAGGGTAGAGGTTATAAGGGTTGAGAGATTAAGGGTTGAGGGTTTAGGGATTAGGGTAGAGATTTTTCTTGGATTTAACGGTGTAAGGGTTGAGGGATCAGGGTTGATGGATTAGGGTTTAGGGTAAAGAGTATTGGGTTGAGGGTTGAGGGTAGAGGGTAGAGGGTAGAGGGTTTTAGAGTTTAGGGTTTAAGGGTTGAGGGTTTAAGGGTCAAGAGGGTTGAAGGGGTAGGGTAGAGAGTTTACTAAGTGGGTTTAAGGGTTGGGGTATTAGGGTTGAGGGTAGAGGGTAGAGGATTGATGGTAGAGGGTAGAGGGTTTACAGGTTAGGGTTAAGGGTTTAGGGTTTAGGGTTGAGGGATTAAGAGGTTATAGAGTAGAGGGTATAGGGGTTGAGAGATTAGGGTTTAGGGGTTGAGGGTTAAGGGTTTGCGGTTAAGGGTTTACTTGGTTGAGGGTAGAGGGTTTAGGGTATAGGTTTGAGGGTATATGGTTGAAGGATTAGGTTCAGGGTCCAATGTAAGGGTAGAGGGTATAGGGGTAGAGGGTTTAGGGCTTAAGGATTGAGGGTTGAGGGATTAAGGGTTGAGGGTTGAGAATTGAGGGTTGAGGGTTTAATGTATAGGGTATAGGGTATAGGGTTGAGGTTTTAAGGGTTTAGGGTTTAAGGGTTGAGGGTTGAAGATTGAGGGTTTAAGGTTGAGGGTTTAGGGTTCAGGGTATAGGGTATAGGGTCGAGGTATTAGGGTTGAGGGTTTAGGGATTAGGGTAGAGAGATTTCTTGGATTTTACAGTGTAAGGGTTGAGGGATTAGGGTTGATGGATTAGGGTTTAGGGTAGAGAGTATTGGGTAGAGGGTAGAGGGTAGAGGGTAGAGGGTAGAGGGTAGAGGGTTTTAGAGTTTAGGGTTTAAGGGTTGAGGGTTGAGGGTCAAGGGTTTAGGGTTGAGTGTTTAAGGGTTGAGGGTTTAAGGGTCAAGAGGGTTGAGGGATTATGGTAGAGAGTTTACTAAGTGGGTTTAAGGGCTGGGGGATTAGGGTTGAGGGTAGAGGGTAGAGAATTGATGGTAGAGGGTAGAGGGTTCACAGGTTAGGGTTTAAGGGTATAGGGTTTAGGGTTGAGGGATTAAAAGGTTATAGAGTAGAGGGTATAGGGGTTGAGATATTAGGGTTTAAGGGTTGAGGGTTAAGGGTTTAGGGTTAAGGGTTTACTTGGTTGAGGGTAGAGGGTTTAGGGTATAGGTTTGAAGGTATATGGTTGAAAGATTAGGTTCAGGGTCCAATGTAAGGGGTAGAGGGTATAGGGGTAGAGGTTTTTAAGGATTGAGGGTTGAGGGTTGAGAATTGAGGGTTGAGGGTTTAATGTATAGGGTATAGGGTATAGGGTATAGGGTTGAGGTTTTAAGGGTCAAGAGGGTTGAGGGATTAGTGTAGAGAGTTTACTAAGTGGGCTTAACGGTTGGGGGATTAGGGTTGAGAGTAGAGGTTAGAGGATTGACGATAGAGGGTAGAGGGTTTACGGTTTAAGGGTTTAGGGTTTAGGGTTTAGGGTTGAGGGATTAAGAGGTTATAGAGTAGAGGGTATAGGGGTTGATGGATTATGGTTTAAGGGTTGAGGGTTGAGGGTTGAGGGTTGAGGGTTGAGGGTTGAGGGTTGAGGGATTAA
>CM021100.1:512299176-512325410 GCA_007115665.2 Sequoiadendron giganteum
ACCTCTCTCTCTCCCTCTTTCTCTCCCACTCTTCCTCTCTCCCTCACTCTCCCTCCCTCTCTCTCTCCCTCTTTCTCTCTCCCACTCTCCCTCTTTCTCTCTCTATCTATCTCCATCTCTCCCACTATCTCTTTCTAACCCTCTCCCTCTCCCCCTCCCTCCCTCTCTCCCTTCCTCCTCCCTCCCTCCCTCTCCCTCTTAGAAAAAGAGGGAGAAAATAAATATATTAAGAAAACCATATTTCATATAATGCGTGCTCGTTTTGAAGAAGTAGAGATGCTACTGTTTTATTTTGCATTCCACTAAAAATGGTTAAAAAACTAAATATACCCATGATTTCAAGGCCCACAGTCTGCATGTTCTCTTGGTTCTATGCGTGCTCTGACAAAAAGTAGCCTTTTGATGATGTTGTGAAGTGTGCGAGCATGTTTTTCACATTCCATCACCTTTTCCATGATCTTTCTACCACCTTTGCATGAAATAGAAGAGTTTCCACATTGAAAGACATTTAATATCAATTGAAGTTTGAATTCCATTGAAAACTGATATACAATTGAAGTTTGGAGGGGAATAAACTTGTGAACAAGTCAAATTGTTGTGGAGTTTGAAAAAAGAAGAAGCTAAGCCTACATAATTGGGTTGAACTCCTCCATTTGAAAGTCTGGTTTTTTAGGTATGTGAAGTCTTTACACATTTTCTTTCATTCTATTATGGCATGGTTTCAATTTTGTTTGTCATTATAACCTTACATTTTCAATGCACATTTTTAACCTCCTAATGATTCCCATACATGGAAAATATCTTTAATGACCCTCTTAAGACATGGAGATACCCAAAATTGAATCAAATTTCAAAATGGAAGCATAGATTGTCAAGGTGCTCCTGCACCACAAACTTATCAAACACTCACAATGCCATTACACTCATTATGATTGTAACTTACATGATATTTATCATATTTCCCTTCAAACTCAACTCCCCCAACTTATCTAACTATTTTTGTAACTTCTTAACTAACTTATCTCTTCACAACTTTGCCAAAAAATGCAATTTTTTGCAAATGTCCATGCTTCCATTTTGAGCCTATCTTGCAATCATGGCATGCCATGTTACCACTTTTCTTTAAGGTATTCTGGATTGAAAAAATCATGTCACATTTGTCTATGCTAGGTTAAATTTTGTATAGGATGATTGCAAGTATTATTTAAATGAAGCCTTGAATGACATATATTTTTCAATTAACTTGAATGGATACATTTTTTAGGAACTAATATTCATCTCATTACCATGGTACAGATAAAATTATCCGCCATGCCGAAGAAAAAGACAAAGAGGAAACTAATAGACGAAGAGAATGAAACCTTCAAAGAAAATGAGAGAGTTCGGGTGGCGGCATATCGTGAAAAGAAGAAATTGGAAATGATTGCAAAAACAAGCCAATTGAAGAGGAACCTCAACCATCAAAAAAAGAACAGGAATTGGCAGCACAAAAGGCACGAATGCGAAAGCATTGTCGCAAGACAGATTTGGATACCATAGTTGGAGACACACCCTCTATGGCAAGTGAATATGAAGGGACACCGTTAAGCACAAGTGAATATGGAGGGAAACCATCTAGCACAAGTGAATATGGATGAACACCATCTACTGCAAGTGAATATGGAGGGACACCATCTACCTCAAGTGAATATTGTTGGACACCATCCAACAAATCTCAAGTTGAGAGTACATCATCACTCAGATTTGATGAAGAAGGTATGCCATCATCCCCATGTGAACCTCAAGGTATGTCTTCTTCTCCACCTTTAATTGAAGGTACGCAATCTAGCCCACCTAAATTAAATATTGATGAAATTCCTAATGTTGAGATGTATGTACCTAGGAGAACACCACCTAGAATTTTGCGTAGAAAGCCAAAGCATTTGATTAATATTGATGATGAGATTTTGCAGCACATGGAAGGTAAGATTTCAACATGCACTTGTAGAAGATATGCTCATAATATTTGGGAACGATTCTTTGAAAGGCTACATGAGACTGCAAGATGTCAACTATTTGTTGAAATGATGTGGAGTGTAAATTATAGGAACATCATGAAGACTCTTGGGTTGAGAACATCAAATGCATGAGTGAAGACACTATTGTGAAGAATCTAATCGATGCTTATGAGAGTGTGGGTAAGACCTCACGCTTAAAGGATAGTAATTTCACCCAATGTGTCATTACATCGACTTTGGTAAGCTGTCAAAGAAAGAGAGCTTGTCTCATTAAAAATATGAGTGAACACACGGGAATTAGTAGAAAAACTTTATCAAGAGCCATTCAAAGGCGGCAAAGAATTGAGGGAAATGATTCAAATAAATTATGGATATTCTCAGGGAGACTTTCATGAAAACATAAAGAAGTTTTCAAAGCCTTGAGAACACTAATTGAAGAGTATTGGAAGAATAACACAAGGCCATCTCCAAATCAAAGGGATGTGGTAAGAAGCAGAATCGGTAGTCGGAATTGTGAGCCACATCCAAAGCATTTTTTGGATATGACTCAAACCCAATTTTTTCAAAAATTTGAAATGATTATCCTCAAATTAGTATTTCTCAAAGATTTTTTGAAATGCTTAAACCTTTTTATGTCAAGATAAATCACACATGCACTACTTGTTGTTGTAGACTACATATTGAATTTTCTAACCATTATGATTTTTATCGTTCTATATGTGTAGATTTGCATACTAACGATGTTTTGCAGGATTGTGGCATAGAAGCCCCACCAAAATATTCAAGAGAGTTCTTATCAAAAAAATTATGTGAAATAGAGGATGACTAGATATTCTACTAGACAGCATGCTTAGATGGTTCATGCGAGTGTTGCGGTGGCTTCCAGCGTATGCGAGTATGTCAACATATGGAAATCACAGATGAGGTGGGACAAAAACTAGTAGAGTTCAGGAAGTATAAAACAGTGGCATATGCTACAAAAGATGGGTCTCAAGCAAAAAGGTGTGATTTGATTATTGAGAAGATTCTAGTGTACCAGTTTATGTCCATGTTTCATGACAATATACTGTCTGAGTATGTAATGTATACCCATAGAGCCCGATGGTTGGACATGCAATCCAAGCTATGCAAGGACACCTATCCAGTTGGAAGCATAGTATCAGTGGTTGAATTTGTGGAGAACTACACTCTACAACCACAACATGAGGTGCAGTCACAGTATGACAACTCCACATAGGTTTCGATATTTGTGCACATAGCATTCATTCATGCATCTGATAGTATAGATGACCAAAGGAAGGTATTGAGGGAGTACCACTTTTACACTAGTGATGATCACACACATTCTCCAAAGTTCATGCAAGGTTGCTTCCAAATGTTCTACAGCGGTTTGGCTTAGAGGGGCATAAAATACAACTGACATATAATATGGTTTAATAACTATGCAGCACAGTTCAAGAACTCATGCATGTTCTACTAGTTGTGTAGGATGCATGTAATTATAGGCGTTCAACATATGTGGAACTTTTGTGAGGCCGAACATGGAAAGGGGGAGCATGATGGTGTAGGAGCATGTGTGAAAAGAGCATTAGCACGAGAAGAGTTAAAGTATAAAAATAGTGCAAATTTGACATATACAAAATCAATCATTGAGTGGTGTAATGCTTAGATGGGTCCAGGTAATGAAGGCACATCTTCAGTTCGTAGAATTTTTTGGTTGATGGATGATACTAACATTGCACCATATGAGGACCGTTGTACACTAACAAGATCGAGTGAGGTACACTCTTTCCTTAGCTCAAATGCAAGTTCATCAAGTATCGATACACGAAAGATGGCATGATTTTGTTCTTCATGTACAATGCAAGCCTAGAATGATTGTGAGTCAGGGGAGTGGGTTGACATATGGTTGACAAGTTATCTTAGCCCACTTCACACTATCACCCTCTGACGGCATTGGAACTGACACATATGGAATCATTGGTCGACTTTGACCACGTATCAAACCTAGTTCGACCAGGTCATATATCTACTTGCTTAGTTGTTGAAATTCCATATCGTTATCTTACTTTGTACTGTATTCATAATGTTGACAAATTTCAAGATATTTTATGCACATATCAATGTAGGGCATGTTTATGTAGTTATTGTAGATGAAGACAATGAAGAGAGAATAGACTATTACTTGTAGCATTGTGGTGAGGCCAAAAAGAAATTGGAGGCCCCAGTTACAGATGGAGAAAACATCGAATACCCTACAGGCTCAGTTGTGGTTATTGGAACATGGCTTAGAAGATACCCACATTCGAGTGTTAAACATTGGCTATTTCAGGACTTTGACATGCATCATAAGATTCTTCATTACTCAAACCTTGTCGTGGCATCCAATTTTTTTTTACCAAATATGGGCATAGAACTTTGAAGAAGACCTTGTGAAATGTCTGTGAGTCTGACCATGAGGCAATACTTTACACAATAAATAGTAGAGCGGACCTAGATGGTTCATTGGATTAATTTATAAGTATATGCACATTGGTTCTTATTAATTTATACTTGTATGCACATTAATTTGTAAGTAAAATACTAAACAGTGATTGGTGTCCCCTTGCAAAAAATGCAGATGTATGAGCCATCCAAGAGAATGTCAGCCAGAAAAGCAATGAAACATCCTTATTTTGATGATTTTGACAAATCTCAATCATGATTTTAAGCCATTAGAAAAGTGTGTGCAAAGCTTGGTGAGGGACTTTCAAGTTATTCATTTGAATTTAACCTTATCATGAGCAACTATGATGTAGACATTATAAGAGCATCTAAAATTTCAACTTACTCTATTCATGAGAGCTGTTGTGTGCAATAGGTATGTTGGAATTCCTAGTGAAGATGTATGACCAAGAGTGACTAAGTTGTGAGATCTGCATGCCTATCTGTAAGTGCCTTCCATCTATTTTTATTTCATTTCCATTTTGGATGCTCTTTCTTTTTCTCTTTTACTTTGCGTATTTGTAAGTAAACTACTAAAAATTGATTGATCTCTCATTGCAGAAAATGTTGATTTATGAGCCATCAAAGAGAATCTTAGCCAAGAAACCAAAGCAACATCATTATTTTGATGATCTTGACAAATCTCAATTTTGATTTCAAGCCATTATAAAAGAGCGTGTGAAGCTTAGCGAGGGAATCTGAAGTTACTCAATTATAGTTAACCTCATAATGAGCACATATGATGTAGACATTTAAAGAGAATCTCGAAGGTATGAGTGACATTGTAAAAGATCTGTGAGAATGAAGTACCTAAGGCATTGTAATGAGATTTACTTACATAATGAGATTTACTCAAATATTGTAATTTTGGAGTTCATGTTTGGTGCAGTAGCACCTTGTTCTGTAAATGCCTTCAATAGGCGAATTTGCAAAATTTGAATTTTGAAATGTAACCAATATGAAAAATTTCATGTAAAGGTCATATGTAATGTATTCAAAGTCTCAAAGAGGTCATTAGGTGATTAGAGAAGTGATATAAAGCATGTAAGGTTGAATTAGGATGTTTTAGGTGTGTGTGTTTATTTGTGCAGGGGAATTCAAGAAAAAAAGGAACATACCTTTAAACATTCAAGAACCCTCTTAACTTGTTGAGGCAGCAATTATCATGTATCCAAACCCTCAGATCCGCAATTTGTCTCAGGACAAACACACTCCACCATGCCAAACCAAAACCCTTATTTATGCTAGTATAAGGAGGGTTTATTTAAAGGAATGGTTCCACACCTTACCAGAACATGCCACCACCTTAGACCTTCTTAAAATAACCTACACAAACTCAAAATATAATCACCCAACCTCTACATGCAATATTTTAGCAAACCCTAGGGTGAAACCTCATTTTTCATGTCCTTTTCCATCAAAATCTATAGGGGCAGCAACACAAACCCCATGAAAATTATTCCATTTCACTTAGAAATTTCTCGTCTGATCCAACAGGATTGTTTTCAGCCCCTCTAGAAAAACCTCTCTCATTATTGGCTATCTCAGAGTGGTTTTCCCGTGGCGGTGGATTTTCACTTGATGGAAAAAGTGTCAAATTTAAGTTGTCCAAAGTTGTAAAGTGGTGCAACTTTCGCTCTACAACTCATGTGACCAAACTAACTACTCCAACACGTTTGAATAGGTATTTTTATGCTAGGCATGGTCCTCTTTCACACTGAAACACGTGGAATCACTCTAAGCTATGTTCCACCGGATCGATCCCTTAAGGGTCCAAAGTGCAAAATGTCTGCAAACTTCAGCATGCTATTACTCAGATACCATGATTCTTAGAAAATTCTCATCTGATCCTACAGGATTGCATTGGGCCCCTCTACAAAAATGTCTCTCGATTTTCGCTATCTCATAGTGGTTTTCCCTTGGCGGTGGATTTTCACTTAATGGAAAAAGTGTCAAATTTAAGTTGTGCAAAGTTGCAAAGTGGTGCAACTTTCACTCTGCGATTCATGTGACCAAACTAACTGCTCCAACACGTCTGAATAGGTATTTTTATGCTAGGCATGGTCTTGTTTCGCACCGAAACATGCAAAATCGCTTTGAGCTACGTTCCACCGGATTGATCCCTTAAGGGTCCAAAGTGCAAAATGGTTGCAAACTTTAGCATGCTATTACTCAGATACCATGATTCTTAGAAACATATCGTCTAATCCTACAAAATTTTTTTGGGCCCCTCTACAAAAAACTCTCTCGATTTTTGCTATCTCGGAGTGGTATTCCCGTCGTGACGGATTTTCACTTGATGGAAAAAGCATCAAATGCAACCAGTGCAAAGTTGCAAAAAGGTGCAAATTTCGCTGTGCAACTCGTGTGACCAAGTGGACTGTTCCAATTTTTATTATAGGCATGGTACTCTTTTGCATTGAAACACGTGGAATCGCTCTGAGCTATGTTCCACCAGATCGATCCCTTAAGGGTCCAAAGTGCAAAATGGTTGCAAACTTTAGCATGCTATTACTCAGATACCGTGACACTTAGAAACTTCTCGTCTGATCCTACAGGATTGTGTTGGGCCCGTCTACAAAACAATCTCTCGGTTTTGGCTATCTCAGAGTGGTTTTCCCATGGCGACGGATTTTCACTTGATGGAAAAAGTGTCAAATTCAAGCTGTGCAAAGTTGCAAAGTGGTGCAACTTTTTCTCTACAACTCGTGTGACCAAAATAACTACCCCAACGCATTTGAATACGTATTTTTATGCTAGGCATGGTCCTCTTTCACATCGAAACATGTGGAATCGCTCTGAGCTATGTTCGATTGGATCGATCCCTTAAGGGTCCAAAGTGCAAAATGGCTGCAAAATTCAGCATGCTATTACTCAAATACCATGATGCTTAGAAACTTATCATCTAATCCTACATGATTGGGTTGGGCCTCTCTACAAAAATCTCTCTCGGTTTTGGCTATCTCAAAGTGGTTTTCCCGTGGCGGCGAATTTTCACTTGATGGAAAAAGTGTCAAATTCAAGCTGTGCAAAGTTGCAAAGTGGTGCAACTTTCATTCTACAACTCATGTGACCAAACTAATTGCTCCAAAGCATCCGAATATGCATTTTTATGCTAGGCATGGTCTTGTTTCACACTGAAATGTGCGGAATCGCTCTGAGCTACGTTCCACCAGATCGATCCCTTAAGGGTCCAAAGTGCAAAATGGTTGCAAACTTCAGCATTCTATTACTCATATATCGTCACACTTAGAAACTTTTCATCTCATCCTATAGGATTGAATTGGGCCCCTCTAGAAAAACCTCTCTCGATTTTGGCTATCTTGGAGTGGTTTTCCTATGGCAGCGAATTTTCACTTAATGGAAAAAGCATCAAATGCAAGCAGTGCAAAGTTGCAAAGTGGTGCAAATTTTTCTCTGTAACTCATGTGACCAAGAGGACTATTCCAACATGTCCAAATAATTATTTTTACGCTAGGCATGGTCCTCTTTTACACCGAAACACGCAAAATCGCTCTGAGCTATGTTCCACCAGATCTATCCCTTAAGGGTCCAAAGTGCAAAATGGTTGCAAACTTCAGCATGCTATTACTCGAATACCGTGACACTTAGAAACTTCTCATCTGATCCTACAGGATTGCGTTGGGCCCTTCTACAAAAACCTCTCTCGGTTTTGGCTTTCTCAGAGTGGTTTTCCCATGGTGGCGGATTTTCACTTGATGGAAAAAGTGTCAAATTCAAGTTGTGCAAAGTTGCATTGTGGTGCAAATTTCGCTCTGCAACTCGTGTGACCAAGCAGATTGTTCCAACATGTTCGAATAGGTATTTTTACACTATACACAGTCCTCTTTTGCACTGAAACACACGGAATCACTCTGAGCTACATTCCACCGGATCAATCCCTTAAAGGTTCAAAGTGCAAAATGGCTACAAACTTTAACATGCTATTACTCGGATATCGTGATTCTTAGAAACTTCTCGTTTGATCCTACGAGATTGCATTGGGCCCCTCTACAATAACCTCTCTAATTTTTGGCTATCTCGGAGTGGTTTTCCCGTGGCAATGGATTTTCACTTGATGGAAAAAGTGTCAAATTCAAGCTATGCAAAGTTGCAAAGTGGTGTAAGTTTTGTTTTGCAATTTGTGTGACCAATCTAATGGCTCCAACACATCCCAATAGGTAGGTTTATGCTAGGCATGGTCCTCTTTCTCACCCAAACATGTGGAATTGATCTGATTTGCGTTCAACCGGCTTGATCCCTTATGATGGCATGCAAAACACTGGAAAAGAGAAACATACAAACGACGGTTGAGAAGTTCAAGTATTCCACACAAAAAATGTATGATCATTGATGCAGAGCACCTTGTTCCTCCATTTGATGAAGAAGCTCTAGTTCAATGGTTTTAGCAATTATCTGATGGTGAATAGGTTGGTCAATAGGTTGTTGTGGGTATTTTGAGCATGCTTTGTCTTGAATAAGGTCAATTAAGACCATTAGGTATGTTTTAGGGTGACTTTTGGTTCTAGTGATAAAAAATGAGAAAATTCAATCTTGCACTAGAAATTGTCTTTGTAGTCTTTGAAGGCAAATTTGTGAATTTGTATATGATTTTAAAGAATGGAGTTTTTTCGATGTAATAAGGCTATTTGTATGCCATTTGTGTGGGTTTAGAGGTCATTATATGTACTCATTAGGTTGGAGGAGTCTAAAGTTGTAAATTTTTAATTTGAAATGCAACGGTTACTTGTTTTGAAAGTTGGTTTTTAGTTAGTTGAGGGTGTGGATCAATTAGAGAAGGGTGTAAAACACTATGTAAAGCCTTGAGAGGCTTGAATGGAGGTTGTTGATGAACTTTTGGAGAAGATCTAATAAGAATTATTCACACTATTCTCTTTTTCTTTTTTTTTTGATACAAACTTGTTGATCCCATACTTCGTACGACCTCCAGCTTTTAGATAAAGAGCATATTGGAATTTTTTTATGAATCATTTCATGGAATGCCAATTGTAAACGTGTTTTTTAATTTTAGATAAAGTTGTTTAGCATCAATCAATTAATATTCAAGACAAATCATGAAGGACAACAATGATCAATGCTAGGGCTAACCAATTAATAATTATACACATGAATAATTCAAGCATGTACATGTCAATAAGGGAAGCACAAGTACTCAAAAACACGTAAGCCTCAAAAATTATACACACAAATACATAGTATACACAAATTAATACAAAGTATATGCATGAATACAAGGTATACACATGAAAACATGTAAGCCACAAAGTATACATTCGAACGCACATAAATCACAAAGTATACGTGTAAGTTGTAAAGTATACACTTGAATACACGTAGCTCATATCTATTGAACCATCAATTTAGAATGCAAATATGGACATGCATCGATAAAATATATTTGTATTAACCAAATAGTCATGTAGGCATACAATGTCAAATATGTCTAATAAAAGTATGTACAAAACTGCCATGTAGGCATACAACAAAGGGCTCTGGAATCAAAATTCATTGCTCTCCATGCCCTGGAAATAAATTCTTACCCTTTCCTTTTCGATTGGATGGCGATAGGTCTATCACTCATTTTTGTTGTGCTTAAGGAGTGCTCCTGATGCTCCTCCTAGTGTTTAGTTCATGGTGAAGTTTTAACTGTTACAATAAGAAGTAAAGACATGAATATATAGAAATTACATTATAAAAAATGATATATTTGACAAAATAATCACTTACCATCATCTCATGATCTCTCTCCATGGGGGAAATATTCTCATGCCCATGCTCAGGCATGCTCAAGCCTTGGATAAACCATACAAATAGAAATTAAACTACGTGAATCAATAATGGTTTGATTTTTCACTAACTAACATCTATAACAACAAATGTAAATTGAAATTTACTAATTTGCCTCATACCTCTCTTGTTAGAGCCATCAAGGATTGTATAGTAAATGACACACCAATATCCATTTCCCTCGTCACATTCGTAGGTGTTTCAGCTTGCATAATTTGAAAATAAAACAATAAATTATTCAACGTAATCAACGATGTGCATATAAACTACACAAATCTATTAAGTACTTGATTCATTAGTTAAACTCTTTATTCTATTACCTCTGTGTAGGTTTGAGTAAATCCACCACCACTAGGAAGTGTTCCATCAAAACCTCCAATATTAGTCTGTTCAACATCCAAAATCGCATATTAAATTACCATTCATAAAATAATTCTATTAACATGCAATAAATTTATAAGTGTTTACTAGTTACATACCCCAGCGATAGGTGTACTGCAGAAATAAGTTGGTGGGGGGCCGGTGTATCCAGTCTCAACATTGTGACCCTGCAATTTTATTAAAATCATAAAACATTTTTAGTTAATCTTGCATTTCAAAATCAAAATCTAATAAATTAAATTCAATGAACATGCACTAACTTTTACATGA
Organism: Sequoiadendron giganteum; assembly: GCA_007115665.2. Taxonomy (NCBI): domain Eukaryota; kingdom Viridiplantae; phylum Streptophyta; class Pinopsida; order Cupressales; family Cupressaceae; genus Sequoiadendron; species Sequoiadendron giganteum. The sequence goes on from CM021100.1 coordinate 512,310,117, forward strand.
CTATCAATTCCATATGCCTCATGAAAAATGCCAGTTTCCCTCTCCATCTCCATAACTGCAGATGGATCCTATGTACCAGTCTCCTAAGTGTCGGTGGGGTCATATGAACAAGTAGCCCCGCAAGATTGACACACATGCGTTTGACGACCACCACTCGAAGACTCCCCTCAATGGAATTGTAGAATAGGGCTAGTATGATGGATGACACTCTGGGTCAAAGTGCTAATCACCTGCAATGTCTCTATGTCAGCACTTTCCTTCGTGATGGAAGGCATAACAATGTGCTCATGAGGTGGCCTAGCGAGAGCTCATCTACCTTGCTGCGTAGGATCTAGTTGTACACTAGGTCTATCCTGAGCTGACCCCCCAACTCTCCCCTAGAAATCCCTCATATCAAAATAATTTGGGATTTTGATCAATATGAACTCTCTGTATAGTTTCCTAAGGAAATATGTGGGACCTCACAATTGTTGCACGGTGGGTAATCGAATACCATGTACCACCTATCGTAAAACTGTTCCCTAATCTGTTGGTGGTGGCACCAATGGATAGGAAACCTCTTCGCATTGAGAGTAAGATTTTGATTTGTGCGTGGGTCGTTGAATAATGAGCAGAAATCACCTTTTGTAATTTTTAAATCCTTTACATCTTTGTATGATAGTTTATTTGCATAATAATCCCTAGCTGCCTGCCTCCTATCTTGCCATCCAGTTATTTGTTTGCTAATTGAATCTACATTTTTTACCATATCTTTCAATGAATTTGCTAGGGTCATTATTTCTGTGGTTGAACCATTTGGATCACTCAACCTACTAATCAAATCCTCAATTTTTTTTTTGTTGTTCTCAATTTCACTCATTAAATTTTGTTGAGTGCCAGGAGGGGGTTGAGTGATTGGTGGAGGAGGTTGTTTTTGTGGTTGATTTTGATCTTGAAGATTTGGTTGGTCTTCTTGTTGAGGATCTTGAGGGTTCGTAGGTTGATTTGCATCCCCTAAAAATTAAAACAAATATATATCAAATTCAACCTAAAACTAACTAATTCAGAACAATAACCATAAAATCCTTACCTCTCACATCTCCTCATCGTCGTGGCGTCATCGTTGCGAAGAAATACAAATTGTTGGTGAAACAATTTGTTGAATTTATCCTCCTAGAACGCGAGCATGTAAGTATGGGGGTTTTGGTCGCGACTGCAAGAAAAAAAAAGTTGAAATAACAATGACAGGTTTGCACTTTTTTTTTCTTTCAACAAGCAATAACGTGAGCGCGTTATTGGTTTGTTGTTTCTGAGCCTTAGGCTCAGCACACCAAACCAGTAATGCGAGCGCGTTATAACGCTAGCGCCTTATTTCTTTTTAAAAGTTTTTTGAAAGGTGTCCACGAAATTGCTACCCATTTCCCTGCACCCGCCCATAAATATCCAATAACACATGAACACTGAGATTTTTACATGGAAAACCCAAAATCGGAAAAACCATGGTGAGGATTATCTCACAATATATTATAACTGGTTATAATACATTTATAGAAGTGCTCACTATAGGTGGACTCACTACCCATAAAAGAGAAAAAGAGAGATAGAAGAAAGTTTGTGGCTCGCAACCTAGATTGAACTATTACAATTGCATCTATCACATGCATGAAGTATAGCTCCAATGAAGCTCAATACATTGAATTTTCATACTTCATCTGATTATGATCTAACACTCTTCTTTCCTTTGTATTCACATCACTCTAATACTCTTCTCAACATTCACAACTTAGACTCACAATGTATTTTCTAATTTCGCTTCATTCACATCACATACATTTAGGGAATTCTTCTAAACACCATAAATGATTTATCTTATATATCTTCTTTAATCATATCATCAATTAGGTCGGCCTAACTAGATGTATCATTCAAAATATAGCAAATATGACTTGTCGGCTCAAATATTTCCACACACACCATGCGCCAAGATTCAATCCTTAAAACAATTTGAAATAGGTTGACATGGACCTATAATAGCTCCCACATAATTCAACAATTCTTAATTAAGCTTCGTATATCTTCAAACCTATTAGGTCGATACCACAAAATACCTAATACAATAATTCTTCAATTGTATTCCCATATTCGAACATGCAGTCATCAAAACATTGTGCCATTTAGAATCCACACTCTATTGACATCTGTCAACATTTCCTCAAATCTGCAAAGCCAAAATCCTATATGTAGAGAAGTGTGGACTCTCCAACTCATATGTACTCTAGGGTATGCACAAGATCATCATGGAAAAAATAGGCCCTTAAGTGGCAATATAAATTTAGAAAAATCAGAGTTAGGCAACTTGACGTAAAAAATTGAATAAGTTATCCATATTATTTCAAAACTATGTAAGAATAGAATCTGTGGAAAATTGAATGTAGTTTCTAAACTACTAGGTTTATTTTTATTTTACTTTATATCTATTTGGTGAAAAATTGAAATTTCAATGTAGTAGTTTTTAAATTTCAAGGAAAAAATAAGAAGTAGGTGTATGTCTGGCCACCCTAACCATAATAAAATGATGATATTTTTTTATAAGATTTTAGTTATAAGTAGAGGACTCATGTCCGGATGTGATGCATATTTTTTTGTAATTTTTTTCCAAGTAAATAAATAATTATGAGTTTTTTATTACAACTTTTAAAAAATATAAAAATACGTATGTCTGACCACCTTAACTTGGTCAAAACTTCATGAAATTCAAAAAAAATAAAAAATCCTCTAGTATGCGAAGAATAGAATGTGACGCATGTTTTGGATTCAAAAAATATGATACCATTTGAAAGCTATAGATGTTTTTCAATCAAGCTATCAATTAGGACTTTAGTCTTAATTCTAATAGAAAATGAATAATAATAATTTATTAGATTCAAAGTAAAATATAATTTATATTGGTGGTGTAGACATGCAAAATCAACATTATTGATTAAACATCATAGTTGATCATTTTCTTCTCAATTAATTAAATCGAATTAATTAATCAATCTCCTAAAGTCTCCTAATTTAATTAAATCACATGTATTTAATTAAATGACTAATATTCATTTTCTTCTCATTTAATTTAAAACAAAAACAAAAATGCAATTCAAATGTCACACCACCTAATCACTAGCTTAATTAGTCAAATCTCTTATTAATGCTAAGACTAACCCATGTCCCATCCACTTGCACAATAAATCATTTAATTTGATTTATTAAAAACCCCTATTTTCCTCACAAGGCATATTCCCAAGGAATATGCCCTCATAAACTCCACTTGTTTGAGTTTTCTGGCCAAGCAAAATTCCCCCCAAATCCTTCAACTACATGCATTTAAATTTCCATTTTCAAATTTAAAATGGGCACATTGGCCAAAACTTGCACAATCATGGGCCAATCACATTGTGACAAGTGGCTCTCTCCTATTTGTTGGGGATTAATCCCACATTCTTCAATTTGGCCTCTCCTCTCTTCAAACTCAACTATAAGTTCAAGGCTTCTATCCTTCAAAAGCACAACACATTTTATGCAAAGTTACTCTCTACATGTGAGAACTAATTTTTCTCTTCATCACAGCATTTTATCATCTCATCTTGCTTATCAGGGTTGGGAAAGGGTTGTCTTCTACACAAAGGATAGCACCAATCCGCTATGGGATAGATTTGCATTCATGTTCTATATGCTTTATCTATTTTTCTTGTTGTTCAATGTCTTATTTAGCATGTTTAACTAAATGCAATATTTCATAAGGATGTTTACTTCTATCATGTTGGTTTGTGAGTTTACTAACTATCATGCAGATTTTGACATCTACAGGTGGAAAGCTAAGAAGCTCCTTTACAAACCCTTTTCGTTTCATCAATTTTGGGTTAAAAAAGTCATTAGCCACATGGGCGAAGTCTTGAAAAGTAAGGTAAGTTGTTTAAACACTTTTTTGTGTTGACTTCTTAAGATTGGTAGGTCCGAACCAAATTCCAAAGCAAGCCCGAGGCTAATCCCTTGGCATTTAATTTTGTGTCAAACATATTGGATATCTGATATGTTTTAGATATGAGTTTAAAAAATGTTATACAATTTATAATATATGATTTAAAAACTGCAATAAAGTTTATAATTGAATATATAATATAAAATATAGTTTATAATGTAATATATAATATACAATTTATGATGATCTCTTACCGAATTATGTATTTAATATATAATATATTTTTTATTATGTATCATATTTAAATATTATTTAAATATTTTAGTTAATGTATAAATATTTAAATATATATATATATATATTAGTAATATATATATATATGTATTTTTAAATATTATCTATTTCCCTCTCTCTCTCCATCTCTCTCTCCCAAGTCTCTCACTCAATCACTCCTATATCTCTCCCCTCTACCCTCTATCTCTCTCCCACTTCCTCCCTCTCTCTCTCCCCTCTACCCTAAATCCTAAACCCTTAACCCTTAAACCCTCTACCCTCTACTCTCTCTCTCTCTCAGGTCTCTCTCTCTCACTCACTCCCTTTATATCTCTCCCTCTACCCTTAGCCCTAAACCCTTAACCTTTAAACCCTAAACCCTTAACCCCTCTACCATCTACCATTAACCATTTATAGCCTCTATCTCTCTCCCACTCCCTCTCTCTCTCTCTCTCAAGTCTCTCCCTCCTACCCCTTCTCCCTCTGTCAGGTCTCTTTCTTAGAGTCACTCCCTTTATCTCTTTCCCCTAGATACTCTTAACCCTTAAACCTTAAGCCCTTAAACCCTCTACCCTCTACCCTCTCTCTCTCTACCTCCTACTCACCCTCTCCCTCTCTCAATTCTCTCTCTCTCTCACTCCCTCTATCTCTCTACTCTCCACCCTCTCTCTCTCTCATTCTCCTCTCCTCTCTCATCCTCTCTCCTCTCTCTCCACCACTCTCCCCACCCTATCTCTCTCCCACTCTCCCTCTCTCACACTCCTCCCAACCTCTCCCACCCTCTCTCTCTCTCTCTCACTCCCACTCTCTCCCACTCTCCCTCCCACCCTCTCTCCTCTCTCCCTCCCTCTCTCCCACACTCTCTCCCTCTACTCTCCTTCTCTCTCTCCTCCCTCTCTCTCCTACTCTCTCCCACTCTCTCTCTCTCCCTCTCTCCCACCCTCTCCCAATCTCTCTCCTCCCTCTCTCCACTCTCTCCACCCTCTCCCAATCTCCCACTCTCTCCCACTCTCCCATGCTCTCCCACTCTCCCTCTCTCTCTCCCACTCTCTCCCACTCTCTCCCACCCTTATAACCCTCTACCCTAAACCCTTAACCCTTAAACCCTCTACGCTCTACCATTAACCCTTAGGTATATGTGGGCACAAATTGGATATTCGATTTGTAGAACTAAAATCATACTGTTACAAAACATTTAAAAAAAAAATTCAAATCAAATATCAGATTATATTGGATTTGTGGGCCATCGAAAAACCCCATGTGGGTCATTTTGTGCATTCCAATGGACCCTATATTTTGTTTGCAAGCTTTGCAAGTGACAAACGCGTGGTTTTAGATAGGAAGAGACAAAGATCAACTTTTTGGAGCATCTTCTAGTCAAATTTTTCAGCAATTATTTTTTGGCATCTTTTATGAGGTATAATGGGGAGCAACAGTCGTCAAAAGCAAAAACATAAGAGAAAGCTTACAAAAGAACAAATTGAAGCATATAGACAAAGAGATAGAGATGGTCATAGGAAGACAAGACAAGGTATGTTAAATATTGGTGAACTTGAGCCCTATGGTCTTTCAAGTGAAGAGGAAATTGAATATGTTCAAGGTGAAAATGTTGAACATGATATTGAAATTGGGAATGAAAATTTTCAAGGTGAAAATGTTGGAATTGAAGATGTTCGACATGATATTCAAATTGGGAATGAAAATATTGAAATTGATAATGAAAATTTTCAAGGTGAAAATGTTGGAATTGAAGATGTTGAACATGATATTGAAATTGGGAATAAAATTATTCAAATTGATATTGAAAATGTTCAAAGTGAAAATGTTGGAAATGAAGATGTTGAACATAATATTGATGCAAGTTTAAATTATTTTTCACTAGATTACATGAGAAATGAAGAACCTTGTGTGGAAGAAAGACATGTTCCAAATTCAAGACCTTCAAGAACCGCTAAATGGTTACTTGAAATTGATGAGAACATTATAAAAAAAAATTGAAGGCAAGAGGTCAACACGAACTGTTTGGTTGTGGGCTACAAGAATTTTCAACCAATATTTTAGTGATAAGACATTGACCAAGCAATGCCAATTTTTTGTACAATTGCTAAAGATGCAAAAGATGAGACCTTCGCTAGCCAAATTGAAGATTCATGTGAACAAGAAGACCGAAAAAAATTCTATTATTGTCAAAACTATTTTTAATGCTCTCAAGTCTATTGGAAAAAATAACAAGGAAAAAGATAAGAGAGTTGCTTAGAGAGTCATTATAACCACCCTAGTAAGCCATCAGTTGAAAAAGACTCGCTTTATGAGACAAACTTTTATTGATTTTGACATAAATCGTAAAAATTTGGATAGAGCACTTGCAAGAAGAGAAAGAATAGATGATCCTCTTCAAAATGATACATGGGATTTTGCCAGAAGGCTTCCACATGTTGATAAGAAGCTAACCGATAATGTAAAGCAAGTAATTCAGCAATTTTGGCATGATAACTCTAGGGTATCACCCAATGCAAAGGATGTTTTAAAGTTAAGAATTGGTAATCGAGACTGTACACCGCATCCTAAACATTTCTTGGAATCAAGCCAAACAATGTTGTTCAAAATTTTTATTGAAACACATCCAAATATGGAAATCTCGCAAAGGACTTTTGAATGTTTGAAGCTATTTTATTGTGTGCCGCCTAAGATTCGTAATACTTGTTTTTGCAAATACCATGTGGATTTTTCAATGTCCCATGAACTATTATGCTATATTTGTTCTACTTTGCATACTAATGAAATGTTGCAGGAGTTTGGTGCAATGTGTTGGTGCTGCCACAATAGTGGTTTACACTTTCTGGGAGATCCTCATTTTTGGTGAAATCACATATTTTTAAAAAATATAATGATTTAAGCATTGAAAAGTTCCATTTAGAGGATTCCAATTGAAGAGGGTTTGATCAAACCACCTTAGACCAAGCCCCCTTGGATAGAACCCCGCTAGTTTTAAACCATACCTATAACAGAGAATCCTTTACACCTATCAAAATGCTGATAAAAAACCAATTTTGATTTACGTTTTGGGGGATCAAATGAGTTCATTTAAAATTTATTTTTTGTAAGTATGTATTCCTTATTATAAGCTTCCAAAAAAGTATAATTTTAATTAAATTAAATTTGATTATTATATATTTTTTTATTTCCTGTGAATGTAATTTTTTCACCAAAAATCAAGCTCTTTGTTCTACACATGTGGAAAAATAGTAGATTATCAAAATAAAATTTTTAAAAATATGTTCAGGCTAGGTATTGATGTCCTTAATCCATTAAAAAAAAAAATTGAATTTCGATACATACAGAAAAAGTTATGTTGTATACACTCCACCTATGTCTGAATTGTAATTGATTTGACTCTAAAACTTGATTAAGGAAAAAATATTTTATAAAACACTATAAAACCAAATGAGCTGGTTAGATATCGTAGTTACAAATCTAAATTCAGAAAATTTAGAATTTTATCCTTCATACAAAAAAAAGTTATGTTGTATACGGTGAGCATCACTCCTTTAAAATGTTGTTTATTGATAAAAAAAATAGTTTTTGAAGGAGATGAAAAAAAAGTGCAATCTAATTCCAAAAATTTTGAAAAAAATATATTTAGAATCTATAGACAAAAATTCACAAATCATTAGTTGTCATCATCTTAAAATTCCTCACGCTTTAGCCACTATAGGAGCCCGAAAGTGAAGATTTAGTTTTAAAAAATCAGTTCAGTGTCCAGTTTGCCCAAAAATTGTAAACCAGTATTGTGGGATCACCTGCTGCATCCTTCAAAATCATCAAGGGACTTGCTAGATCTATTTTTATGTTCTAGAGATGATGGTTCCTTTTTCTATGGAAATGATTGTTTAAATGTGAAATGCTCACAATGTGGTGGCTTGACAAATTTTATTCAATGTTTTCATGAGGGTTCCGAACATGAATTTGGAAAAAAGCTTGTTGGGAAAAAGAGATATGAGATAGTCAAATATACTTTGCAGAGTGGAGGTGAAGATTCTAGATGCGAGTTGGTTACAAAAGAGTGCAGTGTTGCTGATTTTATTTTAGATTTTAAGGACAATCTTTTCTACAAGTATGCAAGGCATAGTCATAGGTCTCAGTGTTTGGATCAACAATTCAAGATGTGTAAGGACTCTTTTCCGATTGGCACTATTATATCAGTGGTTGATTTTGTAGAAAATTACACATTGCAACCACAAAATGAGGTACAATCTCATTATTACAATTCCATTCATGGGTAAGTGCACCAATCTGTGACACAATTTAGGTGCCAAATTGAAAAAATGATCAAAAAAACTCTGAAATAAGGCCTTTGGCGCACGCCAAATGTCTTTCTAGACATAAAATGCAAAAGTCTGGTTTGAAACCCTCATTTTGTCTTCAACCTAGAGGCTTGAGAAGCAATATTTCAGGTCTGCAACTCGTGCTCACCAAATCTTCTCCATTCTTTGCATCCTTAGTTTGCCATTTTCCATGAGGATGTCGCCAACATGTCAGAGAGGTCAAAGATTGCAAAGAGGTGTGTATTTTTATTCTATTTATTTTGAATTTGATTTGGAATGCAACTTTAAATAGATTTTTATAATAAAAATTTGTTCTAATTCTCAGGGAATGAATCTCCACCTCAAAACATTGAGAATTCACAATCACCCCCTCATCAAGAGCCTCCTATACAAGAACAACCCGAAACCCCTCCATCAATTCATAGACATCCTGAAGGAACACAAGAAAATATTCAAAATCAAATTGACAACAATAAAAGAGACATTCAATAATTAATTGCAAGATTAACCGAGCATGCCGAAACCCACCCTTATAGGAGAGGGATTGTTGAATCATTGAAATCAATTTTAACTCATGTAGGAGAAATGAGCGAGCAAATGAATTTTTCGTCAACTAAGAGAGATGAGATGAGGCAATTTTATGCTAATGGTTTGTCATATGCAGATGTCAAAAACCTAAAAATTTTCAAAGCCGAGTTGTGTGCCCTATTTAAAGACCCAAAAACCAATGAACCTTTGTCTGATGCATGCAGGAGGTTCCCCATCCATTGGTGCCACCATGATTTAATTAGAAACAAATTTTGGGAGCGGTGGTGGATGGTATTTGACCAACCTCCATGCAATAACCAAGAGGTGCCACAATACTTTTTGAGGAAACTCTATTGTGAGTTTGTCCTCAATAAAATGCCAAACTATTTTGACATCTTAGACTTTCAGGGTAGAGGTGGGGGCTCCACACACAATAGACCTGTTGCACGACGTAATCCACAGTTAGCACTGAGAGCCTTGGGTAGACCCATGGTGGAGCATGTCGTTGTTCCTTCCATTGTTAAGGACAGTGTAGAGGTGGACACAATGAAGTCGATTGGCTCACTCACCCAGACTATTTTACAGTGTGTGAGTCCTCTAGTAGAGCTTGGTGTGGAGGAGACGTGTAGGCCCCGAGCTCCACCCCACCATTGTGGCGCTTGTGGTGTTGTTTGCATGTACGATTACATTGCATTGCACATCTTTCAAAGTCAAAGCATTACTTCACTTTGCATAACTAATAAGTAGATGCTGATAGATGCCAAAAATTTAATTACAATATATTTTGAACAAAGTCAACCTAAGCAGTTATGCAATTTCTTCACATTGCATAACTAATAACTAGGAGCAGCTGCCAATTGCATTTTCTTATCATAGCATTCTATGAGACCAAATTTCTTTGAGATATTTTTTCAAATAGTTCCCTGCCTTGTCTATGTTACCACATTTTTCATACATGTCTACCAAAGCATCTTCTCAAATAGTTCACTGCCTTGTTGCTATGGCTAAAAGCCTAAAACAAGTAATTTTGAACAAGCTATGGATGCTTTGAAAAATATATCAAAATCATAATAGTAAGCAATAGCATAGACAAGGCAGTGAACTATTTGAAAAAATGCATCAGAAAAATTACTTTGAAATGATAAATTTAGTTGTTCTTTCACTCTTCTTTAACATTGTATATCTGCTCCTTTTTATAACAAGAGATAAAAAAACGTAAAAAATTGTATAGCAAGAGATAAAAATTATCTTTTTTGAAATTGAAAGGCATTTCCATAGCATAGAGATATAGAGAGCAAATAAAATAAAGAGTTTAACTAATGAAATGTTGAAAATAGATTTTTGTACTTTATATTCATGCATTGCACATCTTTCAAAGTCAAAGCATCACTTCACATTGCATAATGAATAACTAGATGCTGATAGATGACAAAATTTCAATTACAATATAGCTTTTTACAAAGTCAACCTAAGCAGTTATGCAATTACTTCACATTGCATACCTAATAACTAGGAGCAGCTGCCAATTGCTTTAGCTTGTCATGGCATTCCATGAGACCACATTTCTTTGAGGCATTTTTAAAAATAGTTCATTCCCTTTTCTATGCTACGACATTTTTCATATATGTCTACCAAAGCATTTTATCAAATAGTTCATTGCCTTCTTGCTATGGCTAAAAGCCTAAAACAGATGCTTTCGAACAAGCTATGAATGCTTGGAAAAAATCTATGAAAGCATAATAGTAAGCAATAGCATAGACAAGCCATTGAACTTTTTGAAAAAATGCCTCAAAGAAAAGTGGTCTCATGGTGATGGAATGCCATGACAAGCCATAGACAAGGGAATGAATTGTTTGAAAATATGCCTCAAGTACTTGCATTTGACAACTTTTTCCTCAAGTGAAAATTCGCCACCATAGGAAAAAGTCTCTAAGATGGCAAAAACCAAGCAAGGTTATTGTAGAGGGGCCCAACATGATCCCGTAGGATCAGACCAATGTCTGAGTAATAGCATGTTGAAGTTCGCAGCCATTTTGCACTTTGGACCCTTAAGGGATCGATCCAGTTAAACGTAGCTCGGAGCAATTCCGCGTGTCTAGGTACAAAAGAGGACCATTCCTAGTGTAAACATACCTATTCAGATGCGTTGCAACAGTCTGTTTAGTCACACGAGCTACAGAACAAAAGTTGCACCACTTTGCAACTTTCAACTACTTGCATTTGACAACTTTTTCCTCGAGTGAAAATTCGCCCGCACAGGAAAATGCCTTCGAGATAGCGAAAATTGAGAGAGGTTATTGTAGATGGGCCCAACATGATCTTGCAGGATCAGACAAGAAGTTTCTAAGAATCATGGTATCCAAGTAATAGCATGCTGAATTTCACAGCCATTTTGCACTTTGGACCCTTAAGGGATCGATCCGGTTGAATGTAGCTCAAAATGATTATGTGTGTTTAAGTGTGAAAGAGGACCATTCCTAGCATAAATGTACCCACTTGGATGTGTTGGAATAGTTTTTTTGGTCACAAGAGCTGCAGAACGAAAGTTGCACCACTTTGCAACTTTTAACTACTTGCATTTGACAACTTTTTCCTTGAGTGAAAATTCACCACCATAGGAAAAATCCTCTGGGATAGCAAAAATCGAGCAAGGTTATTGTAGAGGGGCCCAATGTGATCCCATAGGATAAGATGAGAAGTTTCTAAGTGTCATGGTGTGCGAGTAATATCATGCTGAAGTTCGCAGCCATTTTGCACTTTGGACCCTTAAGGGAATGATCTGGTTGAACGTAGCTCGGAGCGATTCTACGTGTTTGGGTGTGAAAGAGGACCATGCCTAGCATAAACATACCCACCTGGATGCGTTGGAATAGTCTATTTGGTCACACGAGCTGCAGAACAAAAGTTGCACCACTTTGTAACTTTTTCCCCGAGTGAAAAATCGTCAGCACGGGAAAATGCCTCTGAGATAGCGAAAACCGAGAGAGGTTATTGTATGCACTCATCAAGTTCTTTACAATGGAATTTTCACTTGAGTCGTTCAAAACTCTTAGCCCAAGAGCCTTCATGGTGGGCCTAAATTTGAGTCGCCTCATCATTTTAACAAATAGCTGGCATCTTCCACCCTCACTTAGCTTTGCAAAAAAAAAAATCCATATCCTTTCTACATATCTTTGGAATCCATTTTAAAAAATTGGAATCAATATCAATCAAAAATGTAGGTTTTCTATGCAAAAATCTAGGAGGAGTTCTCAATTGTAAATTTGTGTCAATATTGGGAAGGTCAACAAAATAGGGGATAGATCGTGTACCTTCAATTGGAGGTGCAATTGATGACATACCTTCAGATTGACATGTAAACAATGTCGTACCTCCAACTTGAGATGTCATTTGTGGAGTTCCTTGAAATAGAGATGTGTTTGCTGATGTACTTTCAAAACGTAATGATTTTGATGGTGTGTTCAATTGGAGATGTGATTTTCGATGTACCTAGAAAACCACATGTTGTTGTCAATGTGTCTTCAACTGGAGATGTGCATTGAGATTCACCTATTGTTGATGATGTGCCCCCAACTTTTGTATCCATTCTTGTCCTTCCACAAAATTTCCTCATTCATGCCCTTTGTTTTTCCAATTTGACATCTCTCTTAGATTGCATGGGAATTTGTGGTTGTATGGGCTACAATTCCATTGCTTCACAAGCTACGTTTTTTTATTCTCTTCTCCTTGCATTTTTAACTGCACGTTCTTCTGGTGTTAGAGGCTTCAGTCATTTCCTCGGCATGACCTTGAATGCTACATGTCCACAAACACACATAGAACAAAAGTAAGTAATGCATTTTACAACAAAATTGATGCAGAGAGGGGTGGAAACCATTCAATACAGCAAATCAATCAGAATCACAAACCTAGGGTATAAATTGCTGCCACCTAAATGTAAACTAGAGACTCTTGTGTTTATTTTTCTCAAAACCAAATTTTTGATTGTCAACAAAGTCATGAAGAATATGGATTCAAAAAATGGTTTGTGATGCTATATCTTATCATTATTCACTATTTCTTTGGCAATGAGGTTGTCCAAATTAGATGAAAATAAAAAATTTCCAAATTAGTTGAAAAAAGAATGAAATACAGTGAATTCCACTAGCCATGCTGGAAATGGACTACTATAAGCAATGCAAATAGAATTCATAAGTAAATTTATGTTAAGTAAATGTCATGTTTTTATTTTGTTTTTCTTCAAACTCATAAAAATTGATCTTTTTTATGCAAATTTAAAAATTGAACTTTTTTATGCAAATCCTATCCAAGTCAATGTTGAATTCTAAGTCCAATTGTTATGATTAATAAAATCATTAAGTAAATTTAGTTTATATTGTCAAAAACAAACAAATATGCTAAATACAAACATTTCAATTTACCAAAATGAATATATAACCTTAGATAATGTAAAATGATGTAGAAACTTCAAAATATCTTCTTCTACATTGTCTACCATGCAAATTGGTGGTAAAAAGGTGATGGATCAAGCATAGATTGGTACAATATGAAGTCAACTGCTAAAAAAAAGGATTTTTTCACTCGGATAAAGTGTTGAACCAAAAAAACACAAGAGAATGTGGGCCTGAATCATGGGGTCAACCCTTATTTTTACCGTTTCAAGGTAAAACCCATTTGGCAAGCACCAAATATGTTCCTCTGAAAAGGAGAGACTTCAGAGAGAGGGAGAGACACAAAGTGGGAGAAAGATAGAGGGAGTGAGAGAGAGAGGGAGTGGGAGTAGGAGAGAGAGAGTGGGGGAGGGAGAGAGTGTGGGAGGGAGAAACCTAAGAGAGAGAGGCTGGGAGGGAGACACTCGAGAGAAGGAGAGGGAGTCAAAGTGGGAGAGAGGGGGTGGGAAGGAGAGACCTAAGAAAGTAGGGTGGGAGGTAAGTGAGTCCTGACAAAGAGGGATTGTGAGATAAGTGAGGCCTAATCCCTGAACCCCTATACCCTGTCAACCCTCAACCTTTAAACCCTAATCCCTCAACCCTTATACCCTCTTAATCCCTCAACCCTCAACACTTAACCCTTAAACCCTAATCCCTTAACCCCCATACCCTCATAATCCCTCAACCACTCAACCCTAAACCCTCAACCATTAAACCCTAATCCCTCAACCCCCATATCCTCTTAGTCCCTCAACCCTCAACCCTTAACGCCTAATCCCTCAACCCCTATACCCTCTTAATCCCTCAACCCTCAACCCTCAACCCTTAAACCATAATCCATCAACCCCCATACCCTCTTAATCCATCAACCCTCAACCCTTAATCCTTAAACCCTAATCCCTCAACCCCCATACCCTCCTAATCCCTCAACCCTCAACCCTCAACCCTTAAACCCTAATCCCTCAACCCCCATATCCTCTTAATCCCTCAGCCCTCAACCCTTAAAACCCTAATCCCTCAACCCCTATACCCTCTTAATCCCTCAACCCTCAACCCTCAACCCTTCGACTCCCCATCTTAATCCCTCAACCCTCAACCCTTCAACCCTAATCCCTCGACCCCCATATCCTCTTAATCCCTCAACCCTTCAACCCTAATCCCTCGACCCCTATACCCTCTTAATCCCTCAACCCCCATACCCTCAACCCTTCAACCCTAATCCCTCAACCCCCATACCCTCTTAATCCCTCAACCCTCAACCCTTAACCCCCTCAACCCTCAACCCTCAACCCTCAACCCTCAACCCTTAACCCCTAATCCCTCAACCCTCAACCCTTAACCCCTAATCCCTCAACCCCTATACCCTCTTAATCCCTCAACCCTCAACCCTCAATCCCTCTACAATGTTAATCCCTCAACCCTTAACCCTTAACTCTCAACCCTTAAACCCTAATCCCTCAACCCCTATACCCTCTTAATCCCTGAACCTTTAACCCTTAAACCCTAATCCATAGAGACAAAGAGAGAGAGAGAGAGTGAGAGAGAGGGAGGGAGAGGGGGTGGGAGGGAGACACCCGAGAGAGAAGGAGAGGTAGACAAAGTGGGAGAGAGGGGGTGGGAAGGAGATACCTAAGAGAGTAGGAGAGAGAGCGATGGGAGAGATAGAAGGAGTGAGAAAGAGAGAGAGACTTGAGAGATAAAGAGGGGGTGGGAGGGAGAGGGAGTACTCGGGGGAGAGGGAGCACTCAAGATAGAGGGATTCAAGAGAGATGGAGGGGGTGGGGGGAGATACATGAGA
>CM021100.1:512325510-512356751 GCA_007115665.2 Sequoiadendron giganteum
AGTTGGAGGGAGAGGTAGGGATGGAGAGAGAGAGAGAGAGAGTTAGGTAGAGAGAGTAAAGGGAGATATAGAGAAGTGGAGAGGGAAGGAGAGATGGATGGAGAGGTAGGGATTGAGGGAGAGATAAGGATTTAGAGAGAGGTGAGAGAGTGAAATAGAGAGAGAGAGGTAGGTAAGGAGAGGGAGGGGAGCTAAAGGGAAGTAGAAAATGGAGGAGAGAGGGAAGAAGAAGTAGGGAGGGAGAGATAGGTGAGATAGAGAGAGAGGAGGGAGGGAGGGATATTTAAGGAGAGAGGGGTGAGATAGAGAGAAAGAAAGTAAAGAGGGAAGGGGGAGAGAGAGAGGTGATAGAGAGAATTAGAGGCCTAAGGAGGAAGGTAGAGAGATTGAGAGAGGGAAAAAGAGAGGGAGAAATAAAGAGGTATATAGGGGTAGGTTAGATAGAGAGATGTAGAGTGAAGTTTGGTGGAAGAGAGAGAGGAGGGAGGGATAGGTAAGTTGATGTATAGTTGAGATAGATAGAAGGAGAGAGAAATAGGTAGAGAGAGGGAAATGGAAGATAGAAAGAGGGAGAGGGAGAGAGGAGAGAGAGAAAGAGGGGGAGAGGAGAATAGAGAGTAAGAACAGGGGAGAATAGAGAGAGAGAGGTGACAGAGAGAGGGAAAGAAAGGTGGGATATAGATATTGAGAGAGAGGAGGCAAGGAGGGAGAGAGATAAAGGTATAGAGGGGCAACTAGGTAGAGAGAAGTAGATATGAAAGGAGAGATATAGGGAAAGGTAGGGATGGAGAGAGAGGTGAGACAAAAATAGAGAGAGGTCTAGGTAGATAGAGGGAGGAGGATATAAAGAGAAGTATAGAGGGAAGGAGAGAGGGAGGAATAGGTAGGGATGGAGAGAGAGAGGTGAGAGAGATAAGAGAGAGGAGGGAGGAATAGGTAGGGAGACAGGGGTGAGATAGAGAGAAAGAGAGTAGAGAGGGAAGGGGAAAGAGAGAAGTAAGACAGGTGATAGAGATGTGTGATGGAGCTTAAAAGTAGAGAGATAAGGAGGAAGGTGGAGAGATTGAGATGGAAGGAGCGAGGAGAGAGAGAGATGTATAGAGGGACAGGTTAGATAGAGAGAAGTAGAGAGAAAAGGTGGGTGAAAGGAAGAGAGAGGGAGAGAGAGAGGCAGGGAGAAAGAGAGGTGAGATAAAGAGAAGTAGAAAGGGAAGGAGAGAGAGAGGGAGATAGAGAAAATTAGAGAGGGAGGGAGGGAAGGAGAGAGAAGTGACATAGAGAGAACTAGAGAGGAAGGAGAGAGAGAATGACAAGATAGAGAGTAGAGAGGGGAGGAGAGAGCAAGGGAAGCAAAGAGAGAGAGAAAGGGAGGAGAGGGAGGGAGGGAGGGATAGGTAGGTATATAGAGTAGACAGAGATATATAGAGATAATAGGAGAGGGATGAGAGATATAAAAATGTAGAGGGAAGGAGGGAGGGAGATAGATATTGGAGAGGGAAGGAGAGAGAGATGGACATGTAGAGACATAGTTCTTGAGCTCAAGGAAGATATTGTTAGATAAAGGGATGGAGATAGTGAGAGAGAGAGGTCTAGATAATAAGAGATGAAAATGAGTGAGATAGAGAGAGAAAGATGAAATTTGACCTCCTGAGTACTAAAATTTGACCTCCTGATTACTGAAATTTGTCATGCTAATTACTGAAATTTGACTAAGTCTGAAATTTTTAAGATCTTCTAGAAACTAGAATTTGCATTATAACTCTTAGAGATCTGAAACCACTCTCAAACATCCTGCCTATATATACGTGGAATATAACTTAAAGTATAAGAAATTAAATGTCCATATGTAAACGTGAACTTATACGTAAATGTTTATTTCATGTATATAGTTTCCCTGACAGAGAAAGCGAAAATCTAGTTCTGTGCAAAGCAGGCCATTTGGCGCTTGCCAAATGACTCAACACATTTGGCGCACACCAAATGACTCATCATATTTGGCACACGCCAAATTTGGCGCTCACCAAAAGGCCTGCTTTAGACGTGTTAATTAACAGGATTTGCTAAATTTTCTCATATTTTTGTCTGTGCTCTCTGTCTCATTTGCACATCTTTCAATCCAAGTTTATAAAAAAACCAGGATAGCATTAACCTCTATCTTAGCTATCTAAATATATAAAAAAAAATTCATTTTGATTTAGTTAATGTTTTGATGGATGGCTTCTATTATAAATGCCTTCATTTTTGGTCAAAAACCAATATGTGCTAGGTTTAGGATAGATTTTTACACGTTCATCGGAATGTGAAACAAATTAAATTTTTTGAAACTAGACTCCATTCTACACATGATGAAAAAAAAAAATCAATTTGCGATTAGTTTGCAAAAAAATTGGGGGGGAGCATGCTCAAATTTCAGCTTTTCAGGATGTGTCCACTTTGAAAATTCATAAAATATTATATATTCATTAAAAAAATTATCCGAAAGAAGGAGGATAAACTACATGATGTTAGCTAATTTCTCACCATTGGGATTTTTGAAATTCTAAAAAAAAAGTAACCAAAAAGGGGGGAGCCCTCAGGCACTATGCTATTTTTTTTGATAAAAACAGGACCTATTTTGGGCGCCCCCCTTTTTGAGACCCTTAATCTTTATTAATTTCAAAAAACAATAGTAGCTTAGAAACTAGACTTAGAGCACTTCAACTTTTGTTCTTGCCGTATCTTGAAATTTTGAGCGTAACTATCTTCATTTTCTCATGCAAATCAGATTTTCCTGATTTCAGAAAAAAAAAAAAAAAAATGTGGCATCTTAAGAGCCAAAATTGTGTCACAAATTGGTGTACTTAACCTCATATTGCTATTTTTGTCCACATAATGTTTAGACATGCACTTGATATTACAGAGGAGGATCGAAACATAATCAAAGAGTATCAATTTTATATGAGTGATGATAGATCTCACTCGTCCGAGTATGTCCAACATTGTTTTGAGAATTTTTTTGAGTTCTTGCAAGAGCATGATATAGCACTAGGCCGACATCTCATTTGGTTAGATAATTGCACAGTTCAATTCAACAATGCTCGTATATTTTATTAGTTGAGTAGAATGCATGTAGAGAGGGGTGTACCTCATATTTGAAGTTTTTTTGAAGCTGGGCATGGGAAAGGGGAGCATGATGGAGTAGGTGCATGTGTAAAGAGAGCTCTAGTTAAGGAGAAATTTAAGATATCAAGAGAAAAATTCAGTGATGCATGTTCTATTGCTGATTGGTGTAGTTTGGCATTGTCACATGGAGGGACACTTGATTCAATAGTTCATAGATTCTTTTGGTTTGTTGAGGAGGGTATGGTGGGAGGTAAATTGGATTGGCATACAATCAAATATTCATCAAAGATACATTCGTTCCAAAGCTCAGATGCAAGCACATGGACCATTTGGACACGACAGTTAGCTTGTTTTTGTCAGAGTTGTATTCAGTGTGAGTGAGATCAATGCGAGTCAAGTGAGTGGGTGGTGTTGGTGTTTTTTATTGTGTAAACTAGGTTTATCTCCTAATCTACCTATGGAATTGCCAATTCCAATCAAGGGCAACTCGAAGGACCTAGACCAACCGACGCAGATTAGAAAAGACCTCCTACACTTTGGGCTCTGCAAGACCCGAGAGGGTGATCCCTTAATGATTTTACAATTTCTGCAACAAAATTATAAACAACAATAACCATAATAAATAATCTCACTTAATAGCTCAATAGAATGGGATAAAACTTGATAGAATTGGTTGTTCATCAGTAATATCAACCATTTGGAGCGTGAGATAATTACAACACAACTTCATGGTGAAAGATAATCATTAGTTTTAAAATTGTAGCAAGCTCAAGGTGAACACAAACAAACACTGAATCACAAAGAACAAATGCAAATCAGACCAGTGCCATATCCATTGGGGGAGTCAAATTCATCAACACCTAACAATTCATAGTAAATTTCAACACATAGCATATAATATCTCTGATTATATTGCCTTATAATATCATCAATTTGTACCTCAGCTCAATACTACTTACCAAATCCTTGTCCAGAACATATCAATCTGCAATCTCATTTACGCAGTTTAATTAACTCTTTGAATTAAAGCTAAAACTAAAATTGCACACACCACAACAGTGAGATGAACAGAATAACCCTTGATTACTTCATTCAAAATTTGAATACATTTTCACATAGGAGAGACATGAGCCTAGATTTATCAGTTAAACTCAAATGCTAGTACTGTTATGAAATACTAAATCTCCATAAACTCAAATCTTACAACAAAATGACACAAAACCCAACTTGCATTTCTCTGTAACTTCATATTTTACAATTTTGTTATGTAGCTCTACTCCAGATTTTTGACTTGCTAACCTATTGCAATGAGAAAAGAAGAATAAGTAGAGGAGAATAAAATCCAGAAGAAACCCTAAAATTGATCAGGAAAAGCCATCTGGAAACATCTCCACTGTTGAACAGTAATCAACAAAGCATCTTCTTCTTCTCCCTATAACAAACTTTATTCTGCTTCCAAAATAGCATGTGCCCAATTCATTCCCTAACATAAAAATGCCCATGTGTACATTCTCCGCTCATTGCTTGCAGCTGAAAAATATACTATCCTCGTGAAAATCCATTTTCTACTCTTTTACATGATGCATATTTTAATGTTGCACTGATGTATTTATTTTATTCACCATCAGTAAATAAAATATTTTCACTTATCTTATCCCTCCATGCAAAGTATTTTAAATACTTTACCCAGCAGTTGCATTTATATTGGGGTTCTGTTAAAATTACCCAGCTACACAAAGTCTTCACATTTGATTTTTCACTCCAGCAAAGTTATATTATTTTCATAATAAAACTTTATTCACCTTATCCCGTGCATTTTTACTTTAAATGTCTTCTCCACACTTTACCAATAAAACATTCTCGGGCGGTTTGATTTTTCCCCATATTAAGCTCTTCGGGTAAAATTAATTCTTAAAATTTCTCCCCTTGAAATAAATGGAAATTCTCATTTAAAAAAGCATTTGGCACTTTGGAATCACAGCCGTGCCATTTAAAATTACTCTTGGGACCCACCTCCCATTCCTTCCCGTGGAGAAAAAATTTTAATACTTGCTTGGAAGTGCCCATTTTCCCCAAATTTAAACATTGCCTTCGACAATATTTAAATAAAATGCAAAGCACACAAAATTTCGGGCCCACATCCAACTCCCCGCCATCTCACAATCATTATCCACCAAGTAACTTCTGATCGCGACCTGGCGGGCAACAGTTGAGATCTTGTTGCATTGACCTCCCGATCTCCACCTTTAGATTTTTCTCTGCTCGTTCATTTGTTTTCCCTAATTTATTTTCTCGCTTCACCATGCTCTGCACACTTCATGGGCATCCATGGCGGCCAACTCCATTCTTCATCCTGCCCAAGCCTGGTGCCTAGCTCTCTCCCTTGCCTCTGATACCCTTGGTCGAGCTCCTCAGTTGGTGTGGGCCTCCTTCACCTAGCACGATGGCCATGTGTGAGCCTCCTTGTAGGTAGTGATTCCTCAACCTACTTGAACGGTCGCACCATCACGTGAGGGCACCACCTCCTCTAGAATTCGCTTGCATCTTACTTGCTATGCAAACCTTCCTTTTTATGCTGCCCATTGTTCTCTTCCAGCACAACCCTCTATTCTGCCAACATAACTATTGGTGGTGCCATTCCCTCACCATGACGCGGGTTCCTTCCCAACCTCACTGGAAAACTTCCCCTAATGGTGCAGGCCCTCCATCTCTCACTAGTCTCTAAAGAATTTTACAAAGTAGAAAAATCCTCACAATTTTGATGAATTTCACTGCCAGCACAAACCGCGCCCCTCCTTATTCTGCAATTTTCCTGAAAGTTATTAAAATCTGTCAACAAACTATATTTGTAGGAACACAACAACCATGATATTCCATGAAACTAATTAAGGAGGCATACAGTCAAACAAGTTGCATTCTATAGATCCCTGTATCCACATTTGTAACTGCATTTCAAAGGCAAATGAAATTGTGTATCTTCATTTTTGTTGTGGGAGAAAATGACGACTGCCAAAAGCCTTCATCGATTGAGAGTAGACATAATTCATTTGGAAATAAACCATTGTAATGGCCCTTGGCATACCTATGTCTTTGTTCCATATCTGCATATCTCTACATATAAACTTTGGTGAGTTTTTACCCACCTTCCACACATGGTGCAAGCTACAAAAATAAACGCAATATCCCAATTGAAAAGTCCACAAACAAATTATTTGCATCGGTCCACTATGTGCAATTGTATTTGTTCCCTTTTCTCATAATCATTTCTATTTTACTTTAAATGCTGCCAGCATACAGGGTATTTGATGAGAGTTATTTTCATCAAACGGAATATATGGGGCATTCAACCAATCCCTTGCACTCATTGGAGATAGAGAGAACACAACTTTACCTCCAAAGCTAATCACCATTTATTTGAAAAGTTCATCCACTTAACAAAGTCCCTATGACATGAGAATGACTCTGCATTCCATCCCTCTGAAAAGGCTTTCCCTGATGTCTCTTTTCTAAAGTATGCCCCCCCCCCCCCTTTGGATTACAATTAGATCCTACCTCAAACCCCTCATCACTATCAAACACCTTTTGTAACCCATGGATCAAAAAAATTGAGAGAATTTATCTGTCAACTTACCAATTCCATTCATATAGTTTGAGGGAATGAAAAGATAAGAAACCTTGTGTAAAGTGCAATAATTCGCATGCTCACATGTGTAAAGTATGTCGGGCTCCATGTGAGGCCGGCTTTAAAAAAATCGTTTTCAAACAAATTTTACTCCCAAATGACTTGACACTGCATTTTGAATGCATGTGAAGTGAAAACATGAACTGGGTCTTCATCAAAATTTGTTTTCTGATAATTTTGCAAAATGGTAAAAACTGGCTCAGTAGGCTCTGGAAACAATCCAGGAATCCAGTCAAACGACCTCGTGAAGCAATGAGAACTTGCAGTCATGCAAAAATTTGATCTGAGAATACAGTGCAAAAGATGGCTCGGAAAAAAATGTCACGAGGTGAAAAAAAAATTAATCGACAAAGTTGCTTAGCTGAACTTTTCTGAAACAATAGTTGTTCTGAAACAATTAAAACTCACTCAACTGCCAATTTGTAAAAATAGTGAATCAACCCCTGGCGAGCTCCCATCAGACACATAAGTTCATTAAGGAACCCTGAGCATGTGTGCAAAACGACAATTCTTTGAAACATCATTGATCAAAATATATTAATGATCAAAGTTGACCACTCAGAGAGGCTGTCAGGAATGCAGATGTGAAACTGAATAAACTGCATTTGGTTTCGATCTGCTAAAAATAGAAAATCAGATCATGAGGCTCTAAAAACTGACACCCAAGATAATTTAGGTATGGAGAAAATAGAACAACATTCATTTTGACATGACAGTCAACTGGTTGTGAAATCCAAGCTCAAACAGGAGGTCGTTTCACAAAACTGACAATCTGCAAACAACAGAACAGTGCAAAAACCCTCCAACTTCACTTTTTCAAAATCCTGACAAAACCTATCATGGGAAGCTGAAAATTGACATGCACATTCACATATTTCAATAAAATACATTTGCAAATGGGTTCTATTTGGAAATCAATAGGCCTCAAATTTTGATTCTCCAAAGAGGGTCATTCAAACTGACCCGTCAAGTGCACTTCTGAAAGTGCAGAAGAAAATTTCTTTAAATGGGCACCTCAAATTTGCAAAATTTGAGAGTCCCATCAGATGGATACATGGGTTCCACATTATCTAACTCCTTTATCTCAAACTATATCCATGACAAATGACACAATGGAAAGTTCACTTGATTACGACCGGCTTTCAGATCTACTATAGCCAGGACATGTTTTTGCAGTTGTTACACCATAGGGGAATGAAGAGAGATCAGACTATTGGTTGGCTCAATGTGTGTGGGTAAAGCACAAGCTAACACATTCGATGGAAGATGATGATGGTTTTGTGTATCCTACAGGTTCAATTGTGGTTGTAGGAACTTGGTTGCGAACATACATGATTAGAAAGAATGGCATACCTACATTTGAAGACTACGAGAAACACAAAACCATTCTCATGTATTCACACCTTGTTATAGCAACAAATGTTAAGTTGTTGAAGCATCATGTCAAACCAAAGACAAAACAACTATGGACACTTAGTAATGTTGATCATGAAGCAATATTGGATACTCTTAAGAAAATAGATGACCCTTCAGACACACTTGAATAGCATATTCAAGAATGGAAGGTATAATGCTTAGGTTCATTATGCTTAAGTTCATTGGTGTTCTTTATTTAATACTAATATTTTGTCTACTATTGCAATGCAGGTGTCTTTAATAGTGATATTTTATATGTACTTTTGTGATATTTTTGGCACGATTGATCATTGACCTATTGCAACAATAGCCAGCTTTGATCCTTTCGGAGAGGTATGCGATAGATTACAATAATATAGATTGGTTATTCGAAGCATAATTTATAGTTTGCATTACCATCTCATCATCAATTAGGTCATTTAGAATAATATAGATTGGTTATTCTAAGCATCTTTTATAGTTTTCATTACCAATTCATCATCATTTAGGCTGTTTAGATTAATATAGATTTGTTATTCTAAGCATCTTTTCTATTATGACAATATAGATTTCTCATTTGACAACTTTTGTGATAAATCTGGCATGATTGATCATGGACCTGCTGCAACAATAGCCAGCTCTGATCCTTTCAGAGAGGTATGCGACATATTATAATAATATAGATTGGTTATTCTAAGCGTCTTTTATTCTAAGCATCTTTTCTATTGTATGTAGTTTAACTACTACCTTGATGGTTTGTATAGGTGCTTGTCACTCCATAATTTCAACATAATACTCTTGTGGAAGACTGTGCCCTGAATGCCTCCAATAGGAAAATTTTGTAAAATTTGAATTTTCAAATGTGAAACAATGTAAAAAGGTCATAACTATGTATGGGCATAGGCTATATCCAGTGATGTTTTTTAAAATATGGGTCAAATGTCTAGCATTGTATAAAGGGTATGTTTAAAATGTAAAGGAGACTATATTTTGGAAACTCATAGGCTGAAATAGTCATACAGGTGTATGCTTTGTTACTATTATTGGGAAAATTTTGTAAGAGATTTTTGTACTTAATTGAGCTATAACTGGAGGTTTTATTTCTGGTTCTTTCTTGTCGGTATGCTCGTTTGAACCAGGTTTTGTAATATTGTAATACCCCTCTGTTTTGCCTTCTGATTGGTCAGTGTGTCTTTGTGTGGGTATGTTGCTTTGATGAGTTTCTGGTTATTCAGATGTTATCTTTATTCCATGCTTTGGATTAGCATAGTGGTTATTTGAATTAAAGATGTTTATGCTTTGGATTATAATAGTATGTTAGATTTGTCAGTTATTTGTAGTGTATTGGTGAAGGGGACAGTATCGTATCACTCGCTTGCGAGCGCCCTACGATCCCGTGATTACCTCTTCACGGTGTGTATTTTATGTTGGATATACTATATGTTGTTGGTTACTTGATTTACAGGTTGATAGGTACAGGACATCGACTCCACCTGGCTTCATAGGTTGGAGCATGTTCAATGTCCAACGGTATTCGATTGGGAGATAGTAGCTAGGTTTTCCATGCCAAG
The DNA here is from genome assembly GCA_007115665.2 of Sequoiadendron giganteum. Classification (NCBI taxonomy): domain Eukaryota; kingdom Viridiplantae; phylum Streptophyta; class Pinopsida; order Cupressales; family Cupressaceae; genus Sequoiadendron; species Sequoiadendron giganteum. The sequence continues at coordinate 512,335,261 of CM021100.1, forward strand.
TCATCACCCTAGTCCTAGTATGTCATCAGTTGTTTGTCGGGTTGTGTTGCTTCGAATATTATGCCCTCTCTTCGTTATTTATTTTCAAGTTAGAAAAGGGTAATTAAATAGCTTAATGTATTTAAGTTGTGGTTTAATTTGTTCTGAGATTATGTTGAAATGTAATTGATTTTATTATTAATTTAATTTAATTAATAAATAATTTAATCATTGATTAAATCTATTTATTAATTAATTAAATTTATGTTGTTGAAAGAAGTGGATTTATTTATGTTGAAGTTATTGTTATATTTGTTGAAATTGAAAATATTGAAAAATGATTTAAAAGTCAAATTTGAAAGTTAAATTCAAAAATTGAAGAAATTGAGATATTTTGCATTTTTTGTTTTCAAAAATTGATGAGGGTGGTTGTTGGATTTTTTTAGGGTTTTATCCTTATGTTTGAATTTTGTTTTCTCAATTTTGAATAATGAAGTTTTTGGAAAATAAAAAATAGAGGAGAGGAAGAATTGTTGCATTTTGTGGGTTTTGGATGGAGGCTGTAAAAATCTGTGGAGCTGAGGTTGGGAGTTGAGCACCATTTCTGGATCCCCTCAAACTCATGAAATCAGGTTCATGTCTTAGAAATTAGATTCTTTTGTGATTTTAAATTGTATATGTTTGTTTGTTGAAAAATGCAAAAAGTAACCTGATCTATGTTGAAAACCTCATGTTGAATTGTTTTGGCAAATCAAACCTTTGTTTTTCTCTATTTGGATTTTCTCAAGAGAAGAAAATTAAATGTGTTATTGGTTGGAAATGGGTGGTCTGAATATTATTTTCTCAATTTGTTTTGCAAATCTATAGTGGAGTTAATTAAATTATGTATATACATGTATATATATACACATATATATTTTTCCCTTTTGTTTTGGTTCAGGGGTGTTGCTATTTAAATAAATTTTGAAATACCCAAACAAGGGCACGGATTTCTAAAAATATGTAGGCTTGTGTTTAAAATAAAATAAAAAATAAATTTAGAAAAAAAAGAAAAAAAGATTGTGGGGAGGCGCTGGAGGATCACCTCCCCACTGCGCCCCCATGGGAAGCATGTGGGGAGAGAGTCGCGCCCAACGCGGGCTCCCCGGGCCACCCCGTGGGTCGGCTGCATACACAGCCGAAACCCACCGTCGGGTCGGTAGTGTTTACACCGCCATGCCCAACTGTGGGGTTCGGTGATGGGTGTAGCGGCCGCCCAAAGCAGCCACCTTCGCCCCTGCAAACGCCGCCTCCACCCTTCCAAACCCTCCCCGCCGCCGCTGTGAAAATAAATTCGCACGGCCATGGGGAAAGAAGCGCGGCCGCCCAGCCCTAATCCAGTCGCTTCGAAATTCGCATGACCGCCCCACTCAAATGAGCACGTGGCCTGAGGATAGGCGTGGGTTCCCTTTTAAATTTAAAATAAAAATATATTTATATATTAATATTTTAAATATTATTTTTTATAATATTAAAAGATTATTCAATAATATTTTATATTATAACTTATAATATTTAAAATATTATATATATATCATATTTTATTATAACTGTATAATTAGAGTGGTGAATTTAATTAATATGCATAGGAGATTATTGAATTCCTAATGGCATGATTTCAGTTTAACTGTGGAAATGAAAACATTGTATTCATAGTCAAAGTTTTGATTTTATTGTAAAAATGATATAATGGAGAAATTTTAAACCAATGTGCTATAGTCAAAATTAATGGATTTATTTAACCATATTGTAAATAAAACAAATATTAAATTTGGAGGTATTATGTTTTAATAAGCAATATTAATTGATTTTAAGATGATTCAATTTGCGAGGAGAAATAATGTTTTTTTTAAAACGTCATGTCTTGAATTAAGTAGAGGAATTTTTTATTGCTTTAAAATGTTATTTTCTGAATGGAGGAAACAAATGATTATTTTACATTTATTAGAATCAATTAGAATATGTGATATTGGATTCAAATTTCGTCCTTGTCCAAAGGGTCGTTATTTAATTCAATTTTATTAATGCGAGGAAATACTGAATGTTAATGAAGAAATGGATTTAGTAAATCCAAAGTAGAATTTAATTCACATCTTCTTGCTCATTGTGATTGTGAATGGCTTCCGTCTGCATTTGGGGGAACTGAGTTATAGAGTTTAATAAGTCTTCTAGATGGAGCTTTCAGTTCTGTGGGTTATCGTTTTGTGTTATCAACCTATTGTGAGTGCCTTGGGTAGTGCATGGTGTCTAGTCAGTGTATACCCGGTTTCCACGAATGGGAATGTTTGTACCTCCTTGGTTTAGGAGTGGATTATGGGATCTGCATCTCCTTGTAAGGAGTGGTTGTTATTTTTGTTGCCTCTAGTGTTGGAGAGAGTTTATTTTTATGTCGCCTCCTATGAAAGGCGAGGTCATTTTATCTTGTGTGTTGTCAAGTAGAAGAGTGACTTCCATAGGGGCCAGAGCCCGGAAGAGGTAAGATTGGGTAACCTTTGGAAGTGGTTTAATCAAGTGATAACTAAAACAATACTTAGAAGATTAGGACTAACTTCTCATTAATCAAGATAATTATGCATCACTCATAGACCCAAGTGCTCAGTTAGGCTTGGGATGGGTGGGAAGGCCGGTAATGGCAAGGTCATCTATCTTATTTGTACGAAAGGTATTTGATTTTGCATTAGTAATTATGAGGGTAGGGAATCGATTTGGGCCACCATCCTAATGATCTGCAGTGGGTAACTCATGACGAGCTGTGTGATGACACTCTGTCTAGGACAACAGTTGGGTTTTGTTTTCGTATTAGTAAGTATGAGGGCCGAGGATCGGTTGAGGCCACCATCTTGATGATCCACAGTGGGTAACTCATGATGTGTTGTGTGATGTCACTTTGTGTGACCATAGTTGGTACTTGTATATTGTGGGTATGGTTTCTATAACATACCTGATGTGACCATAGTTGGTATTGGTTCTATGTGTATGGTTCTCGTAACATGCTTGATCTGCTTTATATCTGGAAGCAATGTGATCATGTAGAGTTGTACTTGTGTTGTACTTGCATGGTATATGATGTGTACTTGTGTTGTACATGTGTTTGATTGTGTCAGTTGGTTCAGTTATGTTTTAGTCTATGTCTAGAGGTGTTGGTCTTGGCTAGGATTCCTTGTTACTATCTCCTAGCACGAGGGGTGGGCCTTTAGGTTCCACTTGGTTGGGTGGCGTGCACCTAAATCCGTTGGGTTCTTTCTTCATGTTCGTGTGGATGAGACTTCCAGTTGGAGAGCTCATTGGTTTCAGTTTCAATTCTTGATTTATTTCATTTTAGTTGATCTTGTATTATTGTACCCCTCTTTGTAATCGAGGTGGGAAGTTGTAATATGTAATCTTATTTGTTAGACTTGCCTCATTCGGGGAATGAGAGATGTAATTGTAATATTTAATTATGGATTAATATAATTGAAAGTTATCTCTTATGCTTTGATGTTTGTTGTCTTATTTGGAATTTATGTGTTTAAATTATTAAGTAAGTGAATGACATGGTTTAATTCATGTTCTTGTTGAGGTTCTATATAACCTCTGTCTCGTAACCTTAGAGGTTGTTGGCAATGTTAGTGAACTTGCTTATTAATTGTACTTTTACAAAAAAAAAATTAGCCTGTTTAAGTAGTTGTTTGCAACTTCCTCTAGGGTTGCGTGGCGGGGCATTACAAATATCTCCTATTTATATATAATAAATTATAGTGGCTTGCCACTTTTGCCAAAAAAAAAATGTAAAAAGGTCATGTGAAGGTCATTTCCAGTGTAGTTGAGTCTTTGATCTAGCAAAGTGGAAACAATGTATTTGGGTGTGCATGATGTTCAAGTTGATTGGGTAAGAGTTTTCTAATGCAGGAGCTAGGTGGCTTTAAACAATGCAATTACAATTAAAGATGATTCAAACTCTAATTTGATCCTCAAACCCAAACTTGGGTGCAACTTCACTAAAATAGGCCCATTTTACAAAGAGACTCATATTTAAACACTTCCCAAATCTGAAATTTTGATGGGGCAGCATTAAACATCCTACCAAACTACCAAAACCATAATTTTTTTTGGTGAGATACGCTTTCTAAAGCTCTATTTCAACAAACCATCATTTTTAGGAACTTTCATGAGGTTTTTAAGGAAATCAATGGTTCCAACCTTGCCACACCCTATAAACTCATCAAACATGTCTATTAGGACCTACAAAAGCTTGATCCAACCTTAAATATTTTTCCCCCCATGTTTCATTGATATTAGCATGTTGTAACCACCATTTTTCACCTAATTTCACTCATTTTTGCCATGCATGGCAACTCACCAACTCAACTACAGACCTTTCCAACTCTTTAAACCCACATATTCACCTTATACAATCCTAATAACATATACAATGGCCATACCATTGAGCTACAGACCATATAATAGATGGTATGGCCTTTTAGCACTTTGGATTCTTAAGGGAAATCGTCGATCCAATGTAGCTCAGAGTGATTCAAAATATTTGGGTGCAAAAGAGGCCATCCCTAGCATAAATTTACCCGTCTAGACGTGTTGGAATAATTCATTTGGTCGTACGAGTTGTAGAATGAAATTTGCACCACTTTGCAACTTTACACTACTTGCATCTGACAACTTTTCCCTCAACTGAAAACTTGTCACCACGAGAAAATGCCTCCGAGATAGAAAAAATCGAGAGAGGTTATTGTAGATGGTCTCAAAAAAATCCCATAGCCTCAGACGAAGAGTCTTTAAGAATCACGGTTTTTGAGAAATAGCCCTTCAAAGATTGTTGCCTTTTAGCACATTGGACTCTTAAGGGAAATCGTTGGTCCAATGTAGCTCAAAGTGATTCGGCATATTTGGGTGCAAAAAAGAACCATCCCTAGCATAAACGTACCCATCTAGATGTGTTGGAATATTTCGTTTGGTCGTACGAGTTGGAGAATGAAAGTTGCACCACTTTGCAATTTTACATTGCTTGCATTTGACAACTTTTCCCTCAACTGAAAACTCATCAACATGGGAAAATTCCTCTGAGATAGAAAAAACTGAGAGAGTTTATTGTAGATGGTCCCAACATGATCCCATAGCCTTAGACAGAGATTCTTTAAGTGTCATTTTTTCAGATAAAGAGCCCTTCAAAGATTGTTGTTTTTTAGCACTTTGGACTCTTAAGGGAAATTACCAATCCAATGTAGCTCAGAGTGATTTGGCATATTTGGGTGCGAAATAGGACCATACCTAGCGTAAACGTACCCATCTGGACATGTTGGAATAGTCCGTTTGGTCGTACAAGTTGGCGAATGAAAGTTGCACCACTTTGCAACTTTTCCCTCAACTAAAAACTCATCACCACGGGAAAATTTTTTCGGGATAGCAAAAACTAAGAGAGGTTATTATAGATGGTCCCAACATGATCCCATAGCCTCAAACGAAGATTCTATAAGTGTAATAGTTTTTGACAAATATCCCTTCAAAGATTGTTGCCTTTTAGCACTTTAGACTCTTAAGGGAAATCATCGGTCCAATGTAGCTCAAAGTGATTCGGCATATTTGGGTACAAAAGAGGAGCATCCCTAGCATAAACATACCCATCCAGATGTGTTGGAATATTTTGTTTGGTCATACAAGTTGGAGAATGAAATTTGCACCACTTTGCAACTTTACACTACTTGCATTTGACAACTTTTCCCTCAACTAAAAACTCATCACCATAGGAAAACACCTCTGAGATAGAAAAACTGAGAGAGGTTATTGTATATGGCCCCAACACAATCCCATAGACTCATATGAAGAGTCTAATCATAATGGTTTTTGAGAAATATCCCTTCAAAGATTGTTGTCTTTTAGCACTTTGGACTCTTAAGGGAAATCGTCGATCCAATGTAGCTCACAATGATTTGACATATTTGGGTGCAAAAGAGGACCATCCCTAGCGTAAACATACCCATACAGGACGTGTTGGAATAGTCTATTTGGTTATATGAGTTGGAGAATGAAAGTTGCACCACTTTGCAACTTTACACTACTTGCATTTGGTAACTTTTCCCTCAACTGAAAACTCTTCACCATGGGAAAATGCCTCTGAAATAGAAAAAATTGAGAGAGGTTATTGTAGATGGTTCCAACATTATCCCATAGCCTCAGATAGAGAGTCTGTAAGCATCACAGTTTTTTAGAAATAGCCCTTCAAAGATTGTTGTATTTTAGCACTTTGGACTCTTAAGGGAAATCATCGATCCAATGTAGCTCAGAGTGATTCAACATATTTAGGTGCAAAAGAAGACCATCCCTAGTGTAAAATAACCCATCTAGACATGTTGAACAGTCTGTTTGGTTGTACGAGTTGGGGAATGAAAGTTGCACCACTTTGCAACTTTACACTACTTGCATTTGGCAACTTTTCCCTCAACTGAAAAACTCATCACCATGGGAAAAATCCTCCGAGATAGAAAAAATTGAGAGATGTTATTGTAGATGGTCCCAACATGATCCCGTAGCGTTAGATGAAGATTCTGTAAGAATCACGATTTCTGAGAAATAGCCCTTCAAAGATTGTTGCATTTTAGCACTTTGGACTCTTAAGGGAAATCACCAGTCCAATGTAGCTTAGAGTGATTCGACATATTTGGTTGCAAAAGAAGACCATCCCTAGCATAGACATACCCATCCAGGCATTTTGGAACAGTCTATTTGGTCGTATGATTTGGAGAATGAAAGTTGCACCACTTTGCAACTTTACACTACTTGCATTTGACAACTTTTCCCTCAACTGAAAACTCATCACCATGGGAAAACACCTTTGAGATAGAAAAAATAGAGAGAGTTTATTGTAGATGGTCACAACATGATCCCATAGCCTCAGACGGAGAGTCTGTAAGAATCACAATTTCTAAGAAATAGCCCTTCAAAGATTCCTTCATTTTAGCACTTTGGACTCTTAAGGGAAATCGTTGGTCCAATGTAGCTCGGAGTGATTCGGCATATTTGGGTGCAAAAGAGGACCATCCCTAGCATAAATCTTCCCATCTGGACATGTTGGAACAGTCCATTTGGTCGTACGAGTTGGAGAATGAAAGTTGCACCACTTTGCAACTTTACACTGCTTGCATCTAACAACTTTTCCCTCAACTAAAAACTCGTCACCAGGAGAAAACGCCTCCGAGATAGAAAATACCTAGAGAGATTATTATAGATGCTCCCAACACGATCTCATAGCATCAAATGGGGAGTCCTTAAGTGTCGCGATTTCCGATAAATAGCCCTTCAAAGATTGCTACCTTTTAGCACTTTTGACTCTTAAGGGATTTCACCGATTGAACATAGCTCGGACTACTTCGGCCTGTTTAGGTGCGAAAGGGGACCATACCTAACCTAAAGGTACCCATCCGGATGTAATGGAATAATCGGTTTGGTCATACAAGTTGTAGAACAAGATTTATTTATTCCCTTACAAGTAGTTTTCAGCCTCCAACCGAACTCCAACGCTGATTTTCATGTGAATAAAAGCCATGAGAACATAGCTTGTTGCTTTATTTTTAATGGAAATTGGTGGGCAGCATGCCCAAAGTTAATTTCTTCACAAACTTGGTTTCAATTAATTTCATTCTTTTTTGTGCATTTAAGAGTCATTTTACTAGAGGTCAATCTATGAGCCCTGTTATAAGGGTTTGACTGCATTTAAAATGGACTTTTAAGCCTTCCACCCATTGTATGATGCTATAACTCATTGGATAGTCTCAGTTAGGATATATAAACATGTTTGCATTTTTTCTTGCATAGGGGAGGTCAACATTATGTTTTTTGGTGATGCCCTAGATGGAATTTGGGTTGTTTTTGCATGAAAAAGTGAGGTTAAAGAGGGTAAAAGTGGCAATTGTTTGAGGGTAGTCACTTTTCTTGTTCTTTTAAGCTTGTTCAAGGTTATTCAAGTGTGTTGGAGTTTTTGGTGAAGTCTAGGGAATTCTGCAAGTAGGTTTTTCAATAAACCCTTGCCAAATTTGAGGGTTTTGTGGAATAGGGTCTTAGAGGGAAAGTTCCAGAGGATAAATGGGAAAATTTGAGGTTTTGTCATATTTTGAGTGTTTTCCCAACAAGTTTTAGGGTCTATGAAGTTTTCCAAGGGTGGTTGCTTTGGAAATTTGGCCTATTTGGCTAGGTTGAGCAGCGTAGTTTGCATGATTTGTGAAAGTTGTTCCAAAGGAGTCCTATGTGAGTTGGAAGTATGTTGAAGGGGACTAAAATGGGTGTCTAGAATGATGATTAGTTGTAGGACTTGTTAAAGAGATCTGAGAGTTAAGTTGAGAAAGGTGTTTAGGAATCCCTTGTATTATGAAAGTGAGTGGTTTTCCATGCTTGGTTGCATCAACTAACCATCAACTAGTCCTATGTTTCCAAGGTTCTCCTACACCATTTTCCAAGCATCCATATAGCTTGTTTGAAAGCACATGTTTTAGGCTTTTAGCCATAGCAGCAAGGCAGTGAATTGTTTGATAAAATGCTTTGGTAGACGTATGAAAAATGTGGTAGCATATACAAGGTAGTGAATTGTTTGAAAAAAATCCTCAAAAAAAGGTGGTCTCATGTTGATGGAATTCCATGATAATCTATAGCAATTTTCTTGTCATGGAATTCCATCACCATGAGACCACATTTCTTTGAGGCATTTTCTTTAAATAGTTCATTGCCTTGTCTATATTATTGCTTACTATAATGCTTTGTTAGATTCTTTCCAAGCATCCATAGCTTGTTCGAAAGAACTTGTTGTAGGCTTTTAGCCCTAGAAGCAAGTAAATTAAATGTTTGATAGAATGCTTTGATAGACATGTATGAAAAATGTGGTAGTATAGACAAGGTAGTGAATTGTCTGAAAAAAAGTCCTAATGAACTAAGGTCTCATGGTGATGGAATGCCATGACAATCAACAAGGTAGTCAACTGTTTGAAAAAATACCTCAAAGAAATGAGGTCTCATGGTGATGGAATGCCATGAGAACCAAAATTACTTTTGATTGTCATGGCATTCCATCACCATGAGGCCTCATTTATTTGAGGCATTTTTTCAAGCAGTTCATTACCTTTTCTTTGCTATTGCTTACTATTATGCTTTAATAGAGATTTTCCAAGCATCCATAGCTTGTTTGAAAGCACTTTTTATAGGATTTTAGCCGTAGCAACAAGCCAGTGAACTGTTTGATAAAAATCTTTGGTAGACATGTATGAAGAATGTGGTAGCATAGACAAGGCAGTGTACTATTTGAAAAAAATTCTCAAAGAAATGTGGTCTCATAGAATTCCATGACAATCAAATGCAATTGACAATTGTTCCTAGTTATTAGTTATGCAATGTGAAGTAATTGCATAATTGCTTAGGTTGACCTTATACAAACTATATTGTAATTGAAATTTTTTCATCTCTCAACATCTAGTTGTCAGTTATGCAATATGAAGCAATGCTTTGAGTTTGAAATATGTGCAATGAAATGTAATCAGTGATATGAATATAAACTACATAATATAACCATTCTTTTTTATGCCATTGTACATTGATATTTAATCATTGCTCAAGATTAAATTTTCAAAGAGTTTAATCATGCACATGAGGAACAAATTAAATTTCGATTGTCGACTTCTATATATAAAATTATCCAATAATCAAGTGTATGTACATATACAAAAATGGCATCAACACCAACTCAAACAAAGTTTTACAAAATGTGGCATATGCCATCTCAATATCTATTCAAAATTTACATGCCAAAATGTCTATCTTATCCTAAACTACTGATGGATCATCAAAATGGAGCCTCTTTGAAGTACTAGTTGTCTCTGAAGGTATTTTCACAAGAAAAATTCAAACCACAATTGAGATTAGTTATACTATATAATTTAAAATCGAATAATTAACATCAAAATCAATATATATTAAATTCTAATTGAACTCTAAAATTGAAATCTTGATTACTTGAAATATACGTCTCTTCAAAGGGTCAGGAGTCCTAGAATATGCTCCTCTCAAAGAACCAACCAAAATAACTTTTCAAATCTTAATCTATATATGTGAACAAAAATATAAAATTGATCCAAGTTAGCATACGATTATTGGCAATAGGAACATATATACCAAACACAAAATAAAATAAACACATACCTCTTTAGGCTGATCTTTTTTTATCTCCTTCAGGTGTTTCGACACCTCCTCCTTGATTTATTTCAACACCGACTCCTTGAGGTGTTCCAATACCTACTCCTCCAGGTGTTGTGACACTTGTCAACAACGATGTATAGCTTATAACTGCCTGTACATAAAAATGACAAGTACATATGAAACTACCAATCTATGTCGATGTATGTATAATCAATATAAAATCTTAAAAATATTAATTCAATCCAATTTGAGTTCAATTACCTTCCCCTTATCTAACTTTGCACCTCCATAGTTTGCACAAGGCTGCACCTCGCTCGCACTAGGTATTTCCTACAAGAGAAAAATAAGATAAACATATAAATTATTATATAATTTCATTAATGACAATTCAAATGACAAGCAAGTATATAATAAAAAAATGTAAATGAGTGAGTGCAAAAATATATATTTTGTGCATATTGAGGCCAAATGAAATGGCCCTAAGGGTGCTATCAGTCACCTGTGTGAGCTCCTCCTCAGACATCAACTGTTAAATAGACCATGCAAATAAATATTAGTACTTGATACTATATCTTATTAATATTCATTTAAAAACAAATGCAAGTTATGGATTTACAACATAAATCTTACCTATGTCACTATTCCAATGTCCCCCTCTCTAGCAGGAGAGGACTCTGTAGGGTATACTCCACTCCCCTGCATCTGATCTATAATGTCCACATCATGGAGGTCATAATCATAAGTGTCCAAGGGATGCTCAATGGGTTGTACAAGAGGACCCAAGCATATCTGGTGGAAAATAGTGCAAGTAGGTGGCACACAAATATGTGGACCTGAGGAGGATGATACAACAGCACTCAAGCTATCACCAACATCACCAGAATGTGGCTGAGCTACTGTAGAAGCATGCGAAACCAAAAGACCACTCAAAGAGTGAATAGCTTGAATAGTCTGTGTGGCTGCATCCTGGATAATATCTGGATGATATATTGGAGGTGATGGAGGAAGGGGAGGATGGGGAACATATGGGCACAGGACTACTCTAACTGCCCCTGGTCTATCCTGGGGCATACCTCCACCAACGCCCTAGACGGGTTTAATGTCAAAGTAATTGACATGATGCCCTAACACAAGCTCAACGTATAATTTTTTAATAAAGTAAAATGGTATATCACAATTTTTGTTTGGTGGTTTATCAAAAACCATACACCAACGATCCCAAAAGTTATCTATAATGTCCCTATTCATGAACCATTTTATAAAAAGTTTTTGTTTATTAACTTTAACTCGCAAACTGGTATGGGGGTTAACGAATAAAGAGGCTATTTGGGCTTTTATTATTTGGAGATCTTTCACATCATCATAAGGTAATCCACATGAGTAATATTCCCTCATGTTTTCTTGCCATGAATGAAAGGCATTATGTTGGGTGGAGAGGGTTTCTATATTTTTAATTATTTCCTTCAATGTGTTTGTCATCTCGGATAATCGAGGGATTGTCTTATAAACATCACAAATTCCCTTCAATTGCTCCAATTTTTTACCAATTAAGTCTTCAATTGATGGCTACGGAGGTGGTGGAGCATTTGGCATTTGTGCATTTTCATTATCAGCCATACTACCTGATTAAAGTTAAAAACTAATTAATCTAATTGAAATTACACAATATAAATGAAATTATTGTAAAAAAACCCTATTTTTTAATAATAATAAAAAAAAACCCTACTTTTTTAAAAAAATCCATAACAAACTCTAGTTTTAATAAAATACATAAACAACACTAGTTTTTATTCAAAATTCATAATAAAGATTAATTTTTAATAAAAATCCATTGTAAAATCTAGTTTTTAATAAAAATCAATAAAAAACCCTACTTTTTCATAAAAATCCATAAAAAACTACTTAAAATTATACAAATCTAATAGAAAAATCGATTAAAACAAAAAAAATACCAAAAACTTACCTTTGAAATCGGATATCTAATATCCAAAAGTCACTCTCACTGTGTGCCCTCAATTGTTTAAAATGACTAAAATGATTTTAAAATGCCATTGTTATGTATTTATAGTTGATTCAAATTGGATATCCGATATGTAATATTTTCCTTGGGCATTGCTTTGGAGCAATGTACTGACACCCAAGCTAGAAAAAAGTCAACTTGGGATTCTCGCGTTTTTGGGTCAATGCAAAATGCAACTTTTTGACATTGCCACTTTTTGGCCCATCATGATCTTGCACATGCCCTATACAAGAAATGACTGTAACTACTAGGCCAAACTTCTTTCATTCATAACTTTCAAACCAATAGCCAAAACAAGATGAATTTATGGAATCAAATGCTTCTACCAACTAAGAACTGTTGGGAAATCTGCCTCAACTTTTTGGCTTGATATTCCTTTTGGACTTGGCAGTTTCTCCATGTAACTGGCCTTTACCGCCATACCGTTGCATGCTTTCCTTGGTGGCGTGGTTGAACACTTTACCGCGAGCCACTCTACTTGGTCCAGCGGTTGGGTGGTGTTACTGCCTTACCGCGACGGTCTTCTTCTTGTTCAGCGGTGGCATGGTGAGTGGCGACAGTTGGAAGGCAGTTACCACCTTACCGCAGGGTGCTCCTTCAGGTGGCGCGGTAGTGCGATGAGTGGTAGGTTGGTGGAGTGAAGGCCTACCTCCTTACCGTGAGGTCACTGCCTTGTGGTGGAGGTAGCGTGGTGAGTGGCGCAGAAGTGGCGAGCTGGTGGGTGATGGTCTACCACCTTACCGCAGGCTATGAGAAGTCTCACTGCGATGGCCACGGTAAGCGGCTAGCGGTTGGTGGTGACCATTACCACCCCACCGTAGGTGATGAGAATTCTCATTGTGGTGGTTGTGGTGAGACCGCTGGCGGTCTGCCAGAGCAATCACCGCCCTACCACAGGGTGGCCTAGCGGCCTCCACAGTAGCGTGGTGAGACCGCTGACCGTCTGGCTGGTGGTTACCACCACACCACAGGAAGGCTTGAAAGGGTCAGTGGTAACGCGGTTAGTGGCTTGGCGGTCAGCACAGGTAGTTATCGCCATACCACGAGTGATCAACCTGAGCTCGGTGGTAGCGCAGTTGGAGGTCGAGGTCAAGTCAACACAGGCTTATCGCCATACCGCGGCTGGTGAAGATGAGCTTGACAGTGATGCGATTGAAGGTAGAGAGAGCTCGAAGCTCGATTGACCAAGCTTGACCAAGCTAGACCAAATGTCAGAAGCAGCAAATGAATAGAAAGGTGAGACGTGGCTCAGCATTAGGATGTTGATTGGCTAGAAGCCAAAACAGTGTATGACAGTTATTGCAGGCTGAGGTTTCAGCCAAAGACAGGACCCGATTGAGGCAAGGAATTGAATGCTTGGGCGACCCGATGCAAGAAGATTTGTCAGTAAATATCTTGATGACAGTTGATTGTTTTTACAGGAAAAACAGGCTGGCTCACGGTAAGAGATTAAGTAATCTCGTGTGCATGGAGAAAGGTAATGAGCAATTTGAGTGAGAGGCAGAGAGTGTTCGAGCGGTCCTAATCGTGAACACTTTGTCTCTCAGTTCTATGAAGATGTGAACCTGTGGAGGCCGTGTGGTTGGGTTGGCCATGAGGCTGGTTGTGACAGTCAACTGAGGAGGTGAAGGGAATCTACATGGTATGTCTTTTGAAGACATTGTAACTATGTGAAGGTTATGTATTTTGTGTTGCCTGCTTTTTCTAGATGGACAAGGTGTAATCTCCTGAAGAGCATAGCTTTGTGTTTGTATTGTAACTAGTTTTTGTTACTGAATAATACAAGTGAGCTGAGTGTTTTGGAGGGTGGGGTTTTTTACCTGAAAGGGTTTTCCCCATGTAAATCTGTGTGTCCATATGTTTGTCTTTCATGTTGTTTGATTCATGTTCTTGAATCTATTCTTGTGTTGAATCTGCTATCTTGTTAAGCATTTACTTTTCTCAGAAAGATCAATGGGGGATCCACTGTGCCTGCTCCCGCTTTATGGCATAGTTTGTGTCTTTGATGTGATTTGAAGAAATGGAAATCACTAATGCATTGTTGTCTTAGACGTGTTCTATGATGACAGACCCATCTCATATCTCCAATAGTGGTATCAGAGCTGGTTAAGGGAGGTCAAGGCTTGATGATAACAAGAAGTAGTCTCAAAGCCTTCTCTTGGTTACTGAAGTTCTGGGTATTTCTCCTATGATGTTTTCTTAGCCTGGCAAGCTTGAGGAAATCTGAAGAAATTTGTTGTTGTTTGATCCTTCGATGAGTGGAAGTTCTTGCTTCTTTAATTCAACACGTAGGTTTGAAAGATGCTAGAGATGACTGGAGTTGATCATATTGTTGGAATATGGTCTGAAGCTCCTGGCTCGTAGCAAATTTTCCTGATACAAAGGGCGTGAGATGTGCTTGTGGTTGTGTTGCAGTAAAGCGTGGTTTCATACTAGATTTTTGTGTGAGAGGCTCCCTGGTGGTATGGATTTTCTTGTGTTGTTGTTCAGCCATTGAGTATTGTGCTTGTGTTGGGTGTTCTGACTTAGCACTGAAGGAGGTTTCTATGTTGCTCTGTTTGCATGGAGGCTATGAAGGTGATCCTGGTGGTCTACAACTTGTGTATAGCCTGACTCTCTCGTATGCTTGTGCATGATTGAGGTTTTGGAACTAGTCTGAAATGGACCTGTTGTTCTTTCTTACCTGTTTCTTGCACTTGCATGGTTCAGATTCATGTCTTTGGCTCTGGAGGTTTTCTGTAGATTTTCCTAAAAAGTCTATGACACATTTTCATATTTTCTTTTCATTAATCTGGTTAACCATGCTGGTTATGTGCAGACTCTTGGGTCATCCAGATGACCCATGAATATAGAGATGCATGGATGTTTTATAAACACTATGGTTTTGTAGGTTTTACATGGTCAAGAAAAACTTGTGGTGTGTGGAGCTGTTGTTCAACTATTTTCTAGACCCTGGCTTCTGGGGTGTGACTGGATGAGATAGTTGCAGTTCAACATGGTTTGAGGAGGTGTGATGTCTTCTCTGCATGAGAGTGTTGGTATGTGTTTTTCATTCAACATTCTTGTGGTGTTGCCTATTGGTTTCCTAGACTATGGTGCTTGAGTTGTGGATGTGATTGGCAAATCGGATCTGTTGTTGATCTGGTGTTTGAGTCAACTTGTCTACGTGGGTTGTTCCCTTTGATTATCTCAGTTTTTTAGTTTCCAATGTGATGATAGATTTGCATGGTTTTCATTGAATTGGATCTACGAGTTGTGCATTTTTGTGGGTTGTCTTTATCTACATGTTTGTAGTGAGTCAACTCAGAAGTGGACTGTCATTATCCACGAGGTTGCTTCTATGGTGGTGCAGATCTATTAGCTAACCTTGTTTGTGGTCACTTGTGCATTGGCGTGGCTATTTTGAGATGAGAGGATGGAAAACGTTTGAGTACCTGAATAGTCAGTGATGGGGACCTGAATCATGTGAATCATGATGTCATGGAAAGCTTGTTACACTGAATAGTGTAAGCTTTTGACAGTGATGGTGTGGTCGGTCATGATGCTTGGAGAGCTCGGTGTCACATTTCAGTGGGAACTTTAGTAGTGACTGTGTATTCATCACTTGGTGATGAATGATCTTCTTTGGTGTTGCAGATGCTTCTTGGGAACTCTTAGATCCTGTTGTTGCAGAAGAGTTCTCTCGCATTTGTAGGGTCACTATTTGAAGATGTGCAGCATCTTGGAGCCATGGAGGACATTGTTATTTTTTTGTCTGAGATGTTGGTGGTGCTTGACAGGTGATGTTGGTTTAGATTTTGTTTGCTTTATGTCATGATTTACTCTTACTTAGATTTTTGGCATGTTTCTTTGCTCTTGAGACCATAGCTTGTTCACCTGAAGCATGGTATCTCCTAAGGGGGATGTGTAGATCATGGTGTCATGATAAGTTCTTGTTCCTATTTGGAGCTTTGATAGTGGTTTGGTGTTTCTCTATGTTTTGAGTACTTTGGTCATATGTTTGAGGACTTCATGTTTAGTGCAGTAATGCAGGTTAGAGTTAGTATGAGATGATAGGTTGTTGGTACTCATGGATGCATGGAGAATAAGGTGAGGCTGGAATTCTTTTGAGAATATTGTTGTTACAGCTAAAAGTCTAAGTTGCCTGCACCTTGGTTGAATGCGATTTCAACAGAGACCATGAAGGAGAATGCTCTTGGGTAAGTCACAGTGGCTTGTATATCTTGGAGGAGCATCTTTTCTTTTCTTCTAGGTCTGGTCGGAAATGGTGTCTCTTTAAAAGGTATTTTCCCATTATAGCTTTTAGATATGTGTTATGTTTTCTTTCATGATATGAATCTTGAGTTGTTTTAAGATTCTAGAGGATTCATAATGAAAGGTGGACAACATAGTGGATCTCCTTGTGCTTTTGAGGACTGATAGGAGATCGTTATATGGGTTATTCTGATCTTCTTTGAGGTCCTTACATCCATGGAACTATTGGGTGTTGTTATGGCTTTTCCCTTTGGGATGTGAAGAAGATCATTCTTGACATAGCTGGCATTTAGAAATGTATGTAGGAGGATGCTACATGTTTTGATTTGCAGTTTCTCTCTAATCTGGTCTTTTCTTCCTACATGTTTGTTTTCATATGACTTTAGATGTGAGATGCCTTTGTGGAGCTGAGTTGGTCACAGTTTGTGGTCATCTGTTGTCACTTGGGTGATGACACGAAGGTTCATGTGCCTCTTTCTTCAGTCAGATATGGAGGTTTTCTTGGAAGAGCTCTGAAAGACGATTGAGAGAAATGTTTCTTGCAACAGGTGCTTGCAGGTGGTGCATATCAATGTGACTATTCCTCGGAACTACATGGTTCCTCATTTCTTTGTGCAAGTGATTGGTGGACTTAGTATGCCTGGATCACTTGTGATGATGCTTTGTTTTCATTCATCTGGATAGTATCCTTGCAGTGGGAGTACCTGGCCATGTTTGTTCTTTTGACTGGTTGACACATGGTGCTTGTTTTTGCTGCTAATGGGTGGTTATGTGATGGCGTGAGTTTACTGATGGTCATACCTTTGAGGTATGGGTGATTGGATGGATTAGCACGAGGTGTGTGTGCTATTTTTCAGTCGCGTGGGTTTGATCAGTTGGATGGGGGCAGTTAGTTGTCTAGTTGCATTTCTAGCTAATGGTTTTATCTTGTTCTAGAGAATGTTTTCTCATTTTGTGTTCGCATTCTGCTTTGTTGTTGTTGTTGTGCTGCCTTTTCCGCCTGAAGGATCAGATGTTTTCGTTCCTGAGACTGGTGCATTTTTTTGCTTGGCGTGTTCCTGTGTTTCTTGTTGCCTGAGATGGTGGACATTTTTGGATGTCATTGCAAGTGTCCTAGTTGGAGTGTGAAGGCTTGGTTTGGTCCTTGTTCGGGTTTTGGAGGAAGCCTAAAAGTCTTCGTCAAGTGGGAGATTGTTGGGAAATCTGCCTCAACTTTTTGGCTTGATATTCCTTTTGGACTTGGTGTTTTCTCCATGTAATTGGCCTTTACCGCCATACCGCTGCATGCTTTCCTTGGTGGCACACTTGAGCAGTTTACCGCTTTACCGTGAGCCACTCTACTTGGTTCGATGGTTGAGCGGTGTTACCGCCTTACCGTGACGGTCTTCTTCTTGTTCGGCAGTGGTGCAGTGAGCGACGATAGTTGGAAGGCATTTCCACCTTGCCACAGGGTGCTCCTTCCGGTGGTGCGGTAGTGTGGTGAGCGGCAGGTTGGTGGAACGAAGGCCTACCTCCTTACCGCGAGGTCACTATCTGGTGGTGGAGGTAGCACGGTGAGCGACGCAAAAGTGGTGAGCTGGTGGGTGACAGTTTATCGCCTTACCGTGGGCGGTGAGAAGTCTCACCGTGGTGGCCATGGTAAGCGACTAGCGATCGGTGGTGACCTTTACCGCCCCACCACAGGCGGTGAGAATTCTCACCATGGTGGTTGCGATGAGACCGTTGGTGGTTTTCTAGAGTGGTCAACACCCTACCACAGGGTGGCCTAGTGACCTCCGTGGTAGCACAGTGAGACCACTGATGGTCTGGTTGGCGGTTACCACCACACCGCAGGAAGGCTTGAAAGGGTATGTGGTAACATGGTTGGTGGCTTGGCGGTCAACATAGGCAGTTACTGCCATACTGTGGGTGATCAACCTGAGCTTGGCAGTAGCGTGGTTGGAGGTCAAGGTTGAGTCGACATAGGCATACTGCCATATCGCGGCTAGTGAAGATGAGCTCGATAGTGACACGGTAGAAGGTAGAGAGAGCTCGGAGCTAGATTGATCGAGCTTGACCAAGCAGTACCAAATGTCAGAAGCAGTGAACAAATAGAAAGGAGACACGTGGCTCAATGTTAGGATGTTGATTGGCTAGAAGCCAAAACAGTGTATGACAGTTATTGCAGGTCAAGTTTTCAGCTGAAGATAGGACCCGATTGAGGCAAGTAACTGAATGCCTTGGTGGCCCGATGCAAGAAGATTTGTTAGTGAATATCCTGATGACAGTTGATTGTTTGGATAGACATAATAGGTTGGTGCATGGTAAGAGATTAAGTAATCTCGTGTGCACGTAGAAAGGTAATGAGCGATTTGAGTGAGAGGCACAGAGTGTTCGAGCGGTCCTGACCATGAACACTTTGTCTCTCAATTCTGTGAAGATGTGAACCTATGGAGGTCATGTGGTTGGGCTGGCCATGAGGCTGTCTATGACAGTCAACTAAGGAGCTTAAGGGAATCTACATGGTATGTCTTTTGAAGACATTGTAACTGTTTGAAGGTTCTATATTTTGTGTTGCCTACTTTCTCCAGATGAACAAGATGTAATCTTCGGAAGAGCATAGCTTTGTGTTTGTATTATAACTAGTTTTTGTTACTAAATAATAGAAGTGAGTTGAGTGTTTTGGAGGGTGGGGTTTTTTACCTAAAAAGGTTTTCCCCATGTAAATTTGTGTGTCCATATGTTTGTCTTTCATGTTGTCTGATTCATGTTCTTGAATCTATGCTTATGTTGAATCTGCTATCTTGTTAAGCATTTAATTTTCTTAGAAAGATCAATGGGGGATCCATTGTGCCCGCTTCAGCTTTATGGCATAGTTTGTGTCTTTGATGTGATTTGAAGAATGGAAATCACTAAGGCACTATTGTCTTAGACATGTACTGACGTCCAAGCTAGAAAAAAGTCAACTCAGGATTTTCATGTTTTTGGGTCGATGCAAAACACAACTTTTTCACATTGCCACTTTTTGGCCAATCATGATCTTGCACATGCCCTATACAAGAAATGATTGTAACTACTAGGCCAAAATTCTTTCATTCATAACTTTCAAACCAATAGCCAAAACAAGACGAAGTTATGGAATCAAATGCTTCTACCAACTAAGAACATTATGCTAGAACTGCAGAGAAAAATGTTCATTAGTGGAGCAATGCAAACCCAAATCCCACATCCTCTGTTACACATAATTATCAAAATTTACACTTAGTCAATTTCCATCACAATTATCTTCACTAAATCAAACATTCTTACAAAATTCTCTTCTATAAACATCCCAAAACATGTAACTAGAGTCAACCAAAATGATCTGCACCATGATCTTCATATCAAGATACAATGTTGACATCAATGACAACACTGCAACACATAATAGCATGCCTTGTTCTTATCTCTCATCCTCATGTTTCCAACAACAACATCAATGAAAAAATTCTCATTCTTCCAATAGAAATTAGCCATGTTAGCCAAAGATAGACCTTAATTCAAAATGATATGATATGGGGTAAGTGCACCAATCTGTGACACAATTTTGGCTCTTAAGATGCCACTTTTTTTTTTTCTGAAATCAGGAAAATCTGATTTGCACGAGAAAATGAAGATAGTTATGCTCAAAATTTCAAGATGCGGCAAGAACAAAAGTTGAAGTGCTCTGAGTCTAGTTTCTAAGCTACTATTTTTTTTTGAAATTAGTAAAGATTAAGGGTCTCAAAAAGGGGGGGGAAATAGGTCCTATTTTTATCAAAAAAAATAGCATAGCGCCTGAGGGCTCCCCCCTTTTTGGTTAACTTTTTTTTAGAATTTAAAAAATCCCAACAGTGAGAAATTAGCTAACACCATGTAGTTTATCCTCCTTCTTTCAGATGATTTTTTTAATGAATATATAAAATTTTATGAATTTTCAAAGTGGACACATCCTGAAAATCTAACATTTGAACGTGCTCCCCCCCAAATTTTTTGCAAACTAATCGAAAATTGATTTTTTTTTGCATCATGTGTAGAATGGAGTCTAGTTTCAAAAAACATAATTTGTTTCAAGTTCCGATGAATGTGTAAAAATCTATCCTAAACCTAGCACATGTTGGTTTTTGACCAAAAATGAAGGCATTTACAATAGAAGACATGGATCAAAACCTTAACTAAATCAAAATGAAAAAAGAATTATATATTTAGATAGCTGAGACAGAGGTTAATGCTATGACAGTTTTTTTTATAAACTTGCATTGAAATACGTGCAAATGAGATGGGGAGCACAGACAAAAATATGAGAAAATTTAGCAAATCCTATTAATTAACACATCTAAAGCAGGCCTTTTGGCGAGCGCCAAATGTGATGAGTCATTTGGTGAGCGCCAAATGGCCTGCTTTGCACAGAACTAGATTTTTGCTTTCTCTGTCAAGGAAACTATATACATGAAATAAACATTTAAGTATAAGTTGACATTTACTTTCTTATACTTTAAGTTATATTTCATGTATATATAGCCAAGATGTTTGAGAGTGGTTTCAGATCTCTAAGAGTTATAATGCAAATTCTAGTTTTTGGAAGATCTTAAAAATTTCAGACAGTCAAATTTTAGTAATCAACATGTCAAATTTCAGTAATCAGGAGGTCAAATTTTAGTACTCAGGAGGTCAAATTTCATCTTTCTCTCTCTATCTCACTCATTTTCATCTCTTATTCTCTAGACCTCTCTCTCTCTCACTATCTCCATCCCTTTATCTAACAATATCTTCCTTGAGCTCAAGAACTGTGTCTCTACATGTCCATCTCTCTCCTTCCCTCTCCAATATCTATCTCCCTCCCTCCTTCCCTCTCTACATTTTTCTATCTCTCATCCCTCTCCTTTTATCTCTATATATCTCTCTCTACTCTCTATACCTACCTATCCCTCCCTCCCTCCCTCCCTCCCTCTCCTCTCTTTCTCTCTCTCTTTTCTTCCCTCACTCTCTCTTCCCCTCTCTACTCTCTATCTTGTCATTCTTTCTCTCCTTCCCT
>CM021100.1:512356851-512504525 GCA_007115665.2 Sequoiadendron giganteum
CCTCTCTCTCTCAGGACTCTCCCTCATATCCCCTCTCCCTCTCTTAGGTCTCTCTCTCTCTCACTCACTCACTCCATCTATCTCTCCCTCTCCTTGACCCTGAAGCCATATGCCTTAGGCTCTTGGCCATTTGTCTCTCTCTCCTCCTCCTCCTCCTCCCTGTCTCTCAGTCTCTCCTCCTGCCCTCTCTCCCTCTCTGGGATCTCTCACTCCTCCACTCCTCCTATGTCTCTCTCTCCTTTGCCATGCTCTAAGTGCTAGGCCATGGCATTAAGGCCATGGGGCCTCTACCCTCTACCTTGGCTCTGCCTCTGCTTCTCTTTGTCTCCTCCACCTCTGTCTCTTTCTCACCTCTCTCTCCATCCCTACCTCTCCCTCTATCTTTGCTTTCATATCTACTTATCTCTACCTATTTGTCCCTCTATACCTATTTCTCTCTCCCTCCTTTCCTCCTCTCTCTCAATATCTCTACCTTCTTTCCCTCTCTACCTCTCACTCTCTCTCTCTACCCTTAACTCTAAAACCTAAACACTTAAAACCCTCTACCCTCTACACTCTATCTCTCTTCCACTCCCTCTCCCTCTCTCTCTCTCAATTTTCTCCCTCTTTCTATGTCTCTCCCCTCTACCCTTATCCCTCTACCCTTAACCCTTAAACCCTTAAACCCTCTACCCTCAACCCTTAACCATCTACCCTTAACCCTCTACCCTCTATCTCTCTCCCACTCCCTCCCTCTCTCTCTCAAGACTCTCCCTCCTACCCCCTCTCCCTCTCTCAGGTCTCTCTCTCTCACTCAATCACTCACTCCCTCTATCTGTCTCCCCTCTCCCCTAAACCCTAAACCCTTAACCCTTAAACCCTAAACCCTTAAACCCTCTACCCTCTACCCTTAACCGTCTAACCTCTATCTCTCTCCTACTTCATCCCTTTCTCTCTCTCAAGACTCTCCCTCCATATCTCCCTCCCTCCATCCCACCTTCTCGTCCCTAATCCCTCAACCCTTAAAACCTTGAACACTCAACCCTATACTCTAAACCCTCAACCCTCAACCCTTAAATCCTAAACCTCTAAAACCTCTACCCTCTACCCTCAACCCAATACCCTCAACCCTAATCCCTCAACCCTTAAACCCTTAAACCCAATTAAACTCTCTACCCTAATCCCTCAACCCTTAACCCTTAAACCCTCATCCCTCAACCCTCTACCTTCAATCCTAAACCCTTAACCCTAAAACCTCAACCCCTATACCTTGTACCCTATATGTTGGACCTTGAACCCTAATCTATCAACCCTATACCCTCAACCATCTACCCTCATCCTTAAACTCTTGACCCTCAACCCTTAAACCCTAAACCATTAAACCCTTAACCCTCAATCCTCAACCCTCAACCCTTAATCCCTTAATCCTCAACCCTTAAACCCTAAACCCTTAAACCCTTATACCCTCTACCTTATACATTAGACCCTCAATGCTAATCCTTCAACCATATACCCTTAAACCTATACCCTCTACCCTCTACCCTCAACCCTAAACCCTTAAACCTTCTACCCTCTACCCTCTACCCTCTACCCTCTACCCAATACCCTAAACCATCAATCCTATACCCTCAATTCTCAACCCTCTATCCTATACATTAGATCCTCAACCCTCATATATCTCTATCCCTCTCTCCTCTTCTCTCCTTCTCTCTATCTCACTTCTCCCTCCATCTCTCCCTCCATCCTTCCCTCCCTCTCTACCCTAATCCCTCAACCCTATACCCTCAACCCTTAAACCCTTAAACACTCAACCCTCACCCTGATACCCTCTACCCTAAACCCAATACCCTCTACCATCAACCCTATACCCTCAACCCTTAAACCCCCTTAAACCCAAGTAAACTCTATACCCTAATCCCTCAATCCTCAACCCTTAATCCCTTGACCCTTAAACCCTCTACCCTCTAAACCCTACCCTCTACCCTCAACCCTCAACCCTCAACCCTCAACCCTTAACCCTCTACCCTCTACCCTCTACCCTATAAATTAAACCCTCAACCCTCAATTATCAACCCTTGACCCTTAATACCTCAACCCTAGGTAGGTAGGGGAACATAGGTGAGATACAGAGTGATGAAGGGAGAGGTAGGTAAAAAAAGGGATAGGGGAGATAAATATAGGTAGAGAGGGTAGGAGATGTAGAGAGAGGAGAGATAGAGAGAATTAGAGAGGGGAGGGAGGAGATAGAGGTGTGTGTGTGTGTGTGCGAGAGAGAGAGAGAGAGAGGAGACACGGTTGAGATATAGAATGATGGAGGGAGAAGTGGGTAAAGAGAGGGAGAGGGGAGATAAAGATAAATATAGGGGGAAGGAGATGTAGAGAGAGATGATAGAAATAGAGAAGTGGAGAGTGGAGGGATGGTGGGAGAGGAAAGGAGGAGATAGAGGTGAGTCTGTGTGAGAGGGAGAGAGAGAGAGGAGAGAAAATGAGGGGACAGAGGAAGGGGGAGAGAGAGAAATAGATTAGAGAGGGAAGGGGGGAGAGATATAGAGTAGAGAGGGAAGGAGAGAGTAAGAGAGAAAGATGGGTGAGGGAGAGAGTGGTAGGTAGTGGAGTGAGAGGTAGGTAGAGAGGGAAGGAGAGAGGGATGGATAGGAGGGAGAGAGGGAAGGAGGGAGAGTGAGATGGAGAGAGTGGTGAGATAGAGAGTAGAGAGGTAAGGAGAGAATGAGAAATAGAGATAAAGAGAGAGAGGGAGGTTGGAGGGAGGGAGAGGTAGAAAGGGATAAGTGAGACATAGAGAGGGAATGAGGGAAAGTGGGATAGAGAGAGAATGGTGATTTAGAGAGGAGGGAGTGAGAGGGAAGGAGGGAAACTGGGAGAGAGGGAATGGTGATTTAGAGAGGAGGGGGTGATAGGTAGAGATAGAGATAATGGTGAGATAGAGAGGAGAGAGTGAGAGAGAAAGAGAGGGATGGAGAGACAGAGAGAGAGGTAGGTAGAGGAAGGGAGAGGAGAGATAGAGAGTAGAGAGGGAAAGAGGTAGGGAAGGAGGCATAAGTGAGATAAAGAGGGATGGAGAGAGAGAGTGATGGAGGGAGAGGTATGTATAAAGAGGGAAAGCGAGAGGAGAGATAAAGAGTACAGAGGGGAGGGAGAGGTAGGGAGATAGAGGTGTGTGTTTGAGTGAGAGAGAGAGAATGGTGAGAGAGAAAAAGATCGATTGAGAGAGAAAGAGGGGGAGGGAGGGACAATAGTAAGAGAGATTGGGAGGAGAGACAAAAAGAAGTGGAGGGAGGGTGAGGTCGAGAGAGGGAGGGAGAGGATAGATAGAGAGAAGTAGAGAGGGAAGGATGAATGGAGGAAGTGTTAGCGAGGGTGATAGAGGTTTGTGTGAGAGAGAGGGAGAGATAAAGAGAGTGGTGAGATAGAGAGGGGAGAGTGAGAGGGAGGGAGAGAGAATTATGAGATAGAGAGGAGAGAGTTAGAGAGAAAGTGGGGGAAGAGAGGGATAAAGAGTGAGAGAGAGATGTAGGTAGAGGGAGGGAGAGAAGAGATAGAGAGTAGAGAGGGAAAGAGGTAGGGAGGGAGACATAAGTGAGATACAAAGTGATGGAGGGAGAGGTAGGTAAAGAGAGAGAGAGGGGAGGGGGGGAGGCAGATGTAGGGAGGAGATAGAGGGGTGAGAGAGAGAGGGGAGAGAGAGAGCAAGGGAGAGAGAGAGTAAGGGAAAGAGAGAGAGGGAGTGGAGAGATAGAGAGTAGAGAGAAGGAGAGAGAAAGTTGATACAACTTGCTGACTACTAAAATTTGACCTCCTAATTATTGAAATTTGAACTGCTGATTACTGAAATTTGACTGTCTCAAATTTTTAAGATCTTCCAAAAACTAGAATTTGCATTATAATTCCTAGAGATCTGAAACCACTCTAAAACATCCTGCCTATATACATGTAATATAACTTAAAGAATAAAAAAGTAAATGTCCATATGTAAATGTAAACTTATACTTAAATGTTTATTTCATGTATATAGTTTCCTTGGAAGAGAAAGCGAAAATACAAGAGTATAGAAAAATGCATTCCAAAATTCATTGCAAAAAGAAAGAGAACTCACACTTGTTCACTCATTGCAAAATTCAAGCCATTTGGCACTCACCAAATTTGGCGAGTGCAATATGGCCTATTACGGGTTTTTTTTGCAATTTGGCATCAAAATTGTGTCACAGATTGGTGCACTTACCCTATGTGTAGTTGACTCGGTCCTATATCACATTATGTTACTTTTGTTGTAAGATAACATCATCCACTTCCTTCCATTAACTTAGACTAGTCTTATTTTATGCTCACATGCTTCCTTCAGATGGCGCATGTTTTCCTTCTCTAGTGAAAACACTCAGACATCTTTCATATTAGCCAAACAACAAACACAAACTATACTTTGTCACTTCTAACTTGCAGCCCTATAACTCAGATCTGCTAAAATTGGAGAATAAGATGCTTCATGTGTAGTTGTACTTTAGTTCCAAACTAGAGGCCATAGTATTCATTAGTGGAATGCAGTACCAAAATAAATAACGATTTAGTATAGTTCATGTTTTGCATCAGAGCAACAAACTACATAACACTATCATAAACACTTCCACACTTTTGAAAAGCGAGTTGACAAGCATTAAACATCAATTCCATGTGTACTCCTAACTTCCCATGTTGCCTTTTACTCAATAATAATAATATAAATATAATTTGTAACTGATCACACAACTTGTCATAGTACTTACAATACTCAAATTCTTAGACAAATCATGTCAAATCTTGAATTACATTTAATTCTCATTGATCTGTGTCAACCCTTTAGACATCATATCACTGTCACACCTTGACACACCTTTGACATTGAAATGAGAACATATGTTCAACAACATGATGATAGCTAAGGAAAAAGGATGGAGAAAATCATGGATTGAAGGGGACTCGAAATTGGTGATAGGGGGAATGAAAGGAGGAAGTATCAAGAATTGGAGACTAGATGCTATCTTGGTTGAAACTAGATCTAGAACTTAGTGGTTTGATGAGATTAGGTTCACATATATAGGAAGAAAGGGGAATATGGTGGTTGACCAGTGAATTTTTTAGTGGCTAATATTCACCAATTGGCTAATAGTTGAAATTTGGGAATCCAAAATTGGCTAATAGTTCAAGCTATAACATGACTTGAATTGCTACATTTTTATAAAAAAAATTATAATCTTATTTAAATTTCCACATAATTTATTTTACTAAAAAATTTAACTCAAGAATTGGATACATGGTTAGATCAAATTCACCTAAATTTTATAAATTATAATAGAAATCTATATTAATTCGCCAATAGTATATCATAATTATTAGTTTCTTTAGGACTATATTTCTAATCTTTAGTTTCCACCATTGATTTATAATATAATCTAATGGACCTTCTTGTATTACACGAGGTAAAATGTACCCACGATCTGTAATGCTCATGGGCCCCACACTTTTAGGTCTCATGAACATTATAGATTGTGGGTACATTTTACATCGTAGAGTACAACGAGGGTCATTAGATTAGTGATCTAAAAATAGTTTTGAGCCCCATGAGAATTACAGATCATGGGTACATTTTACCTTGTAGAATACAATGAGGGACATTATATTATATTTTAAAACAATGGTGGCAAGTAAATATTATAGTCTACCCCTTGAACCCATTGATAATTTCCACCCTCCAGCCTCTACTTTTCCATGAGAAATATTTTTAAATTGGATGAATTTGCCATCATAATTAATGCATTTTCCTGTTATCTTTCAAGATTCACCAAAGATTTCTACAAAATTTTAGTGATGTAAACAAAATCACCAATAAAATTAATATTTTTTTTGAAAAAAAGGAAAGATTCGCCAATAGAAATTAATATTTTTTCCTTAAAAAAAAAAGATCCGCGAGGATTTTATATGTTTTTTTGAGGGTGTTTTCTTAAAGTTATTACTAGTGGTTGACTATTTAGAGAATAGAAGCATGGATCTATCAAACAAAATTGAAAGTGCCTTTGTGAGATGTTGGAGTGACTTTCCTTGGGAGGCCATCTTAATAATTCAAAAGTATTTGTAGGAGAGACCCTCAATAATGGGATGTAATAACAACATAAAGGTCAACAGACAAGCAAAGAAGCATGTGAAGTAATTAGTAGATGGGATGGGTGCAATATATTTGAAGCTAATATATTGATTGTGGTGTTCATTCATTCTTTGCATTGGAAAGATCTATGGTGGTGTTTTTCTATGGCCTTTGTTGTCGAAGCTTGTCATAGAGGGGGTAAAATGGTGGATGATGGTCAAGGTAAAGGAAAAAAAATGGAGAAATCTCCAAAGTTGAGGAAGAGGAAGCTATTGTGAGATTTATGATGTTCATTGATCAAGAGATCAGGGATCTTGTATTGTAGAATTGGGTACTAGAGTTTCAGGATCTGGCTAAGGCTTGCATGGGTCTCTTAATGTGTGCATTCATGAGGTGATGGGTAAATTACTATTGGATTTGATACATACCAAAAGGTAGCTCGAAATACCTTTATTGTCGCTTAGTCTCTATCTTGTGTGGCCATGCTTTCCACCATTGTGAGTTCTTTTCTTCTCCATGATGATGTTGGTGGTGTTATCAGACAAGGTGA
Organism: Sequoiadendron giganteum; assembly: GCA_007115665.2. Taxonomy (NCBI): domain Eukaryota; kingdom Viridiplantae; phylum Streptophyta; class Pinopsida; order Cupressales; family Cupressaceae; genus Sequoiadendron; species Sequoiadendron giganteum. Next base: position 512,363,514 of record CM021100.1, read on the forward strand.
AGTTCCTTTCAACCTTGTTTTGGAGCACTTGAATGCTATAAAGAAGAGGCAGATATGTCTTCAACTAGTTGTTGAGGTGATTGCCAAGAAGTTATAGGCCATCCTTCCATAAGAGGCTATTCTTTTGTTCTCTGGTTATTGTGAGTCGGAGGTGATGAAAGTCTCAAATAAAAATGTGAAATATGATAACTCAAACTGTGAGTGTTAATTTCATGAAGTAGAGGCCTATGTCATTTGCCCTGTCCCTTGTTAGAAGTTATGTTCTTGTATGTTTTATATTTGACAACTTGAATAAGATTAATTTTGATTAAAGTTGTAACCATTTTGTTGGATAAATAAAATGATTTTATATAACTAATACTATATATTTTCTTATCAACTAGTATAAGAATATAATATATCCCTCAATTTTTTTATCATTATTAAATCTAAACTAAACAATATAAAAATAAATAAATAAATCATATTATCTTACAATACTATTTTTCCATCTAACCATTATATTAAAGACAATTAAAAATGACTCTAAACAAATGAAGAAAAGTCAAGGCTATTCATTTTTCGCCATTATAATAATAAATATCCGCATATTTTTGAGCATCTCGATGATAATGGAAGTGTAACGTCGGTTGACGTGGGCCACACCCTTCGGGAAGTGTGAGGTAAGGAATACGTGCCTTGCTTTACAAGGTAACAGCTCAATCTTGTCCGTTCTATATTCCATTGCCAATAAACCACAGGATAATCTTCTTTAGTACCTACAGAATTTGACCCTCTTTCCTTTCAACGGGATAAAATATCCAGGGAACAATTAATTAGTGCTCATCTTACGTAAGGGCCTACGCCAGCATGCCGGCTTGCTCTAGTAGAGCGGAGGGCTTCTCCCAACCTACCTACAGCTCCGTTTCCATGGTCGTCCATGTGACCAAACTCTATACCACTCTCTCACGAACTTTCTGGAAATCTAGCGAATGGCCCAGATTCGATATGTTCTAAGTTTACCGACATGGGTTTTCTTATATATATCTTCGTACCCTCCCAGCCCTGTGATTATAAGATCAGCAAAAAGAAGCACAGGTGCTGGAAGTTTTGGTGCTGCGTGTGATTATCTAAAGGTATTTGAAGTTTGGGTATTGTGAGTGATTATCTACAGGTATTTGAACATTGGGTTTTGCTTTTGAGCTTTAGATATTGTGTGTGATTAGCTACTATTGCTTAAATTTAAGTTTTGTATGAGATTATCTAGAGCTGTGTGAATTTAGGGTTTTGGGTTTTAGGTGTGTTTGAGATGGATCAGGTGAAGGTACTCAACACATGGATCAGTCCCTTTGGCATGCGTGTCTTGATTGGTTTGGAGGAGAAAGGTGTGAAATATGAATATCAAGAAGAGGTGCTCTCCAGTAAAAGTGAACTCCTCCTGCAAATGAATCCTGTGCACAAGAAAATCCCTGTTCTGATCCACAATGGACAGCCTATATGCGAGTCTCTTATAATTCTTCAGTACATTGATGAGGCTTGGGGTTCAGAGCAATTTCTACCCTCGAAGCCATATGATCGTGCCCTTGCCCGATTCTGGGCAGATTTCACAGATAAGAAGGTAAGCCATTCCCCTGTTATAGTTGGTAAATGCATTTAGTTCATTTAATACATATTCAATCGGTTTGATGGCCTATTTAGAAATTTATGATACCCTTTTTATTGGGGTACTGTCAAACAAAAATCTTCTGTGGCTGTAGTTTTATGACGCGGGAGCGCGTATAATAAAGACGAAAGACGAGGCTCAAGAGCAGGCCAAAAGTGACTTGTTGGAGAACCTTCAAATTTTAGAGGGCACATTTAAAGAGATGTCAGCAGGGGGATCCCTGCCTTTCTTCAGTGGGAAGGATTTTGGGTTCCTAGATATTGCATTCATTCCCTTTGCTTCATGGTTTTATACTTATGAAAATCTTGGGAATTTTAAGATTCCGTTTGAGAGTGAGTATCCATTGCTTGATGGATGGGTTAAGAGATGTATGGAGAGGGACAGTGTGAAGAAAGTCCTTCCCAATCCTGAGGAGGTTTTGGGATATGCAATACAAATGAGGAAGAAGGTTTTGGGTGATTAAATCGATTTGATCAATTGTTAAGCATGCAACATGTGGGTTTTCATTAGGTGAATGTATTCTCTGTAATAGATGGCAATACAAGATGTCCAAAGAGTGCAGTTGGTAGCGTTCAATTTAGTGCTGAACAAGTATATTATAGGTAGTAAGTTGCAATGTTTAAACACATTTCAGAGTTGTACCGTTCAATTTTATCGTTGAACGATTTGTATTTTTTTGAAGGATAAATCTACGCACTCGAGAATGAGGTGTGTAATCTAGACTCGATAACGTTTATTATATGATTCCTAATGATGTTAGGATGAAACTATGTAATTGGATTATATATGTATATATACTATATGAAAGTTTAAAAGAGACCCTATGAAACTTTATTATTGGATTTCATATTTTTATAAAGCACATGGAGTTTTTGGGATCGCATTCATTCTCAATGATTTTGTTTTTAAAATCACTTTGTTATTATCTTTTTTAAGATGTTTTTAAAATCATTTTGGAAATGGATTAAAAAGTTAAACTGAGTTCATTTTTATTCTTTATGTTCTTTCATCATGATGATCACGGAGCTCACACAATCTAATCTAGAAAATTGGCTGATAGAAGTTAACTGAGTTCATTTTTAGAAAAAAACGTAGTGTTTAAAAGTATAATCTCTTAAGATGTTTTTAAAATCATTATGGAAATGGGTTAAAGAAATTAATTGAGTTCAATTTTAGGAAAAACTTGGTGATTAACTGACTCAACATTTTTTCAAGGTTAAATTGTAATCTCTTATGTTATTGTTCTCTTTGTGTTCCTGTATGCTTAGCTGGATGTCTTTACCCAGCTCGATTACTGTCATGCGGAATATGACTGTTGACGCTCATTCTTATGAGTTGTTGTTTGATAGGTTTCAGCTGGTTATCGATATTGTAAAAGTTGTTACTTGTTATTCTACCTTGTAAGATGCTTAGTCACTTCTCTTTCTTGTATGTTTTTCATTCTTTTTTTAAGCTTCTTTCAGCTTATTTCAATAAAAAAAATTTAAAAAAAAAAATTTTGAATGAAGGAAATATTGTGATGGACAAATTTTCAAGATTGATACTTCATACAAATGAGTAACATCTAAATGTGTGAATTAATAATCATGAAATATGAAAAAATGTGGTACAAAATATAAATAATTGTGACTAAAAACTTAAAGTTGAATTGAGCAATCATAATATAAGAGCTACAATAGAGGACTCATTAACCACCCATGTCTCAATAGTCACTATGGTGTGATGCATCTAACCCTTCAATTTTTTTTTTTACAATACTAGTTACATAAAAATGAAAGGTCCATTAAAGTATTTCAAACCACTAATATGCATATGCAGGTATATAGCAAGAAACATATTTAGTAATATAGCACAAGCTTCTTGAAAAACTAATGCTTTAAATTAAAGAAACCTTTTAAATTATATATAATTTTATATTTACAATAATTAATCATTAATAAGAGTGTTCAAAAGAAAGACTAGTCAGAGATGTACGTTTGACTGTATTTATTAATTATTGAAAATAAAAAATGTGTTCACTTTTTTTTTTCATTTTAATAGTATTTACAATATAATATCAATCAAACAATTTATAAATATATCAATAAACAAATATTCCTTTACACTTACTTGCCCCACTACAAATACCTACACAAACAATAAACTGTTTAAATATCTTTATGGAACCTCAAAACAAATATAATATCATCTTATAGGTATTTGATATAAAAATTATAATTTTAAATTAGAAAATCCAATACAATTACTATATATGTCCAATATGATTGTGTTTTTCTTCTTTCTTAAAAGACTTGTGGAGAACAATTAACTAAAACTAAAGCCAATCAAATATACATCACAGTTCCTATCCTCACCACTATAAGGAATCTTGGAAATTCTGTGGAAAATATTGTCAAAAATGTCATAAGTAAGGCAGAAAAAGGAATGAAGAACAAAGAGCTGTCAAATCACTCTGGTTGGTCCGGCATATTTTAAGTGGAGGATATAAAAATTCACGTGTTTCCTGCCGTGGAAATGTCTTATCACTCTTTATTTCCGCCGGTTCACGGAGTACGTCAGGAGAGATATCAACTAATATTTATAGTGCCTAAGTATTAGTGAGTTTGGGCAATAATTATTTGCGGTTTTATCAAATATAAAAAATATATTTTTGGCCTTATCAGCTCAGGTCGATTATTATTATTTTTAAATATTAAAATTATTATTATGTATTATATTTATTTATATATAAATGTTTGTTAATATTTATATATATATATTTTTAGACTGTAGCAATCGGTTGTGTATTTTTTTTTTTTTTTAAGATCTATAAATTAAAAAATATATTTATTAGATTTTTAAATAAATAAAATATATAATATTTAGTAAATAAAAATTTGTAATATAATTGATGTATTTAAAAAAATTTATATATATTATATTTTACAATAAAATTTTATAATATTTGGTAGATATAAATTTGTAATGTAATTGATGAATCTATTATTAATAGATTTAAAAAATCTAATGTGATATAAACATCATATATGTTCTAAAAATTCTATAATGTAAATGATTAGACAAATATTATCTCACAAATTATGAGTTATTATTATATTGATCAATATCAACACCAACAAAATATTTATTGGAATAACCTACACACGGTACATGATACTTTAATAAGATTTCTAGTATATATAAACTTCTTATTTCAAACTCTATAAACATGTCAAAATCAATAGCTCCAACTTTAATATTTAGAGATTTTTTATGTACACACTGCATACCACATAGTTGAAAAGGAAATGTGATTGTAAGTATCAAGAGAACCTCATGAATTTAATATAGCCCCTCCATAGAAAAGGAAAGCCCCTCCTCTTCTCGACTCCAAAAAGAAAAAAAATGGGCCCCTCTAGGTGTATTACTATAGAGATTGGGGATGAATCAAAGCCTTATTAGAAAAGCTTAACTTGTGGTGGGTTGGGTGAGAGGAGGTCAACTAGGATAACCTGTGCTAGTCAACAAAACAAATGTAATGATATAAAAGGAAATAAATTATCCCTTGACGAAGAGGGTTTGGGCTCCACAAACGAAGAGTTTCTCCTCGATTGTGAAGAGGATAGCCTGGATAATAACGATCAAGAAGAGGAAGAAGAAGAGGTTAGTGTGGAGGAAGAAGAGTAACACATCAAGGAGGAGATCTTTGAAGAAAATAATGAAGAGGAAACAAATGTTCTTGATTTGGAGGAGGATGGTAAGAACAATATTAATGAGGAGATGGAGGAAACCATGAAAGAGGAAGAGACTTACTTTTAGCCTTTGCAAAGTATAAAATACCAAACAAAGGAGTTGCATAGTTGCATTCTGACAGCTAATTTAGATGGTGATTACAATAACATGAAGGACATGGTTTTAGCTTTGGAAGAGGCTATAAGCAAGGTCTCTTCAATAATTGATGGGATCATGCATCTAACTATTTTTTACACTTTTTCTAGTAAATCTAATATTAAGAAATCAGGAAGAAAATGAGAGAAAACCAAGAGGAAGTTGCTCGGATGGTGACCATGAGGAGAAAGACTAGAAGGATGCTCTTGACAAGTTGAAGGTTGATTAGGACTTAATTAGTACTCCTAAAGATTAATTGTTGTTTTTTGTGCTTTGTTGTTCTATGTTTGTCTCTCCTTTTGATTGGTTTTGTTGGTTGGGACGTGTTGACTTCTATTTTTTGCTTGTTGTTTTGTTGAACCTATGGGATTAGGGGCCCTTCCCTTGCTTTAATATAAAAAACACATAACATGTTTTAATCACCACTTAAAACCCCTTTCATATAAGGCACAAAGTGAGTGTCAAACCTTCAATTAAAAAGAAACAAAAAGTGCAATTATCAATACTCTCAAACCCTAATTTCTTTTTTCTAGGACGATGTAATCTAACAAGAATGAAAAGAAAAGAGAAACTCCTACCTTCACAATCTCATTGCCAAACCCTAAATTTTATTTTATTTTCTTTTTAAGAATGCAAGTAAACAAGAGAACAAAAGAAAAATATCTTCTTCTTTATTATATATTAAACAAAGCTGGAAATAATACAATGAAATAAAAAAATAGCACTCAACAAATAACTGCCCAAAAATTTGAAAAAGAAATACATAAAACAGTCCCAAGGGAAAACTGTTGGAAAATACATTTCAGCCAAAATCATCATTACAACAGTTAACAAGATACATGACAACATCTAAAACAAAAGAGACCCTTAAATTTTGAATTTGAAAAATCTCGGAAGATGTCTAGAATAGTCTTATATTATTTGTACTATATTTAGCCGATAGGCTTTTATTGTGGACTTGCCAGTCCACAAGCCATCGGTATACCTGTCTCACACACCCCTGCAAACCATTTTACAGTCTGGATTTTAGACAGGAACAACTTGCTGTTAATTAATTTGCGTGAGGTTGTTCATTGTATGTTGCATTGGTGTCGTGTTGTTCACGTTTCATTCTTTGGGCACATAATTAAATGCAGATCAAATCATTCTTGCAGTGAAAAAGTGATTTGGTTTGAGATTTTGCATTACTGCTTGTGTTGCTGTCCAGAGTTTTTGCCTTGTTGTCCTCTACCACCGCCTTTAATCACCGCCCAAAGTGTAGATAAATACACCAGGCTTCATTTCCAAGCTTCATGGAAGACATTTGCATCAGTTGACAACTTGTCTGGAATGAGAAACCATTACTACCTCCTCCTTATAGGTAACAAAAAAGTATGTTTCTTTTAACTTCATTTTCATAAAGTGAAACAGGCTGATCTTCTAGTTGAACTTAGGAGAGGGGCAGCTTTTGACAGAACACTCTCTCATGAACCTGGAAGATGTGATACAGTGCAATCCATATTACCTTTCCAAGGTCAGATGAGAAATATTTCTGGTCATATGGGCATTCAGGCGGGCAGAGGAGTGCCTGGAGGAAGCTTTGTGTCAGGTCCAGTTGCTGCTTTAAGAATGCAATGCTCTACAGTAGAACAAGTGAAAGCATCATTTCAATATCCTCACTTCAGAAGCACTAGAGATCAAGGGTTGCAGAGAGGTGATTGTGACAGATTGGACTTCTCTTTCTTTGCACATGTGATCAGGGTGAATTGCCCATTGTACCATTTTGTAATTTTAAAAAAATCCATTTGTAACATGTATCTTTTGTCTATTTTCTCCATGAGAACTAAATAATATGCCTCAGGAAACTAGCCAATTTTGTCTTACGCAGCAGAAACTGGTCTGCCTGATATGTTGACAAATCTTATGGAGGTTGAAAGTGTGGGGATTTCAATGGAGAATTACTTTTAACACAAAGTTCGGAATTGTGATATAGTCACAACTTCAAATTTTTGAGACCATCCTTTGCTGTAAGGGTATGAATTGTTTAGTGATGGAAAATTTTAATCCAAATATCAATATCAAAAAATATATCAACGAGATCACACATTTTATGCTTTGAGATTGAAGAGGTGATAAAAACACTCCTGAAAATATGGTAAGTGACTTACCTCAAGATTATGCAGAAACTGTGTTCTGCTGTCAACCATACTGATCAGAAAAAATGTGCAGAGTTTTAGAGCTGAAACACAACAAAACCTCCCTATAGCTGATGCTGCAATCTATTCAGAGAAGTAGATCTAAAAAAATATTAGGATTTTAGAGCTGCTATATTCCTCAGCTACAGACATGATTTTTGCTACCTATTAAACGAAAATACTGGCTGCGAGTTATAATTTGTTTTTAGGTGGCGAGAAATGTTTCAACTGCCTAATTTCTTTTTACTGGGACAACTTTCCCCTACAGCTGCTACTTCAATCTTCGCACTGAAGGAAACGTGGGAGATATGCAGCTCCAAACGTGGAAGACATGCAGTGTATTTTAATATTATAAATTGTTTTTATTCTTATGTAAGGATTTGGCTGTCTTCGATAGGTGTGCTCTGCTATTGAAGCTTCATTTTAAACAAATAAAAAACAAAATCAATTAGATGTGGATGATCTGTGTAGCAGGTGACCCTAAATGTAACTTAAGACACAATGAATACAAAACTTGATAATATTAATTAAAAATCCCAATTAATGTCATAATAAGAGCATGGATTAATATATTATACTCTTTACAGTCTTAAATTCAGATTATATTAAAAGATAAAAATCACAGCTTATCAACATTATCTCAAGCAATTGTCTTGATTAAATATCCTTAAATTCAGATTATATTAAAAGATAAAAATCACAGCTTATCAACATTATCTCAAGCAATTGTCTTGATTAAATATCCTTAAATTCAGATTATATTAAAAGATAAAAATCACAGCTTATCAACATTATCTCAAGCATTTTGTTGATGTTGGGCTGACTATGCCTGTTTCTTCTGGCTCTGTTGACGCTGGGCTGATGGTGCCTGACTGTTCTTCTGGCCCTGCTGATGCTGCACTGTCAGTCTCTGTTTGCCCATTGTTGAACGACTCTTTTGGTCCTTCGAATGACTCGATTTCTGTTGCTCTTCAGTCGCCTCCTTCATCGCTTGTTGGTTCCTCACCTGTGTCTGGGGTGGAGCCGCTCCTCTCTCCTTCCTTGTTGGTTCTTGTTTTCGAGCCTCCTTGGTTGGTTGTCACTCGAAAGAAGAAGGGACCCCCCCTTGTTGTTGCTGCTTCTCGACCCAGGTTTTGTGGAGTCAGCGTTGACCCCTCTGTTTCTGGGGTTGCTTAATTCCCTTGTGGTTTTGTTTGTTTATTTACAACTGTCTGTCAGCTATTTTTGGTTGTTCCTATAGTTCAAGTTTTGTTTGAACTATGTTGTCCTTTGACCTTCTTGGTCCGTTGTGAAGGGTACAACACCTTGTAAATGCTGCTTAACTTTTCAAAAACATTATCTCAAGCAACTGTCTTGAGTAAATATCCTGACTATATGTGAGTTCTCAGTATCCTATCCTCAGTAATGTAGTAATGCATCCAGTAAATTAAGGGGATTAACATATTAATGTATACAACAAGTATGCTAACTATATATGTAACATATATATTCAACTTAATACATTTATGTATTATTTAAATATTCTATATTTCAGATAGTTAAAATGCATAGTTTTGTATAAAAACAAAGGTATAATATATTTATTCTTCATTTATATATTTTATGGAGCAATAAGAAGTAAAATAGATATATCTATATTTATCATTTAAATCATCTATTTTTGAGGTAAACGAATACAAATTAATATTTTAAACAAAAGTGTTATGTCATTTTTAATGTAATAAGAGATGTTATATTTTAGTTTCATATTCCAAGTACATTTACAAATTTGTTGAACTATAACAATGTTCTAATATTCCACAAATTTGGAGGAAGACATGATTGAGGCTTCTCCAAGATTTGCATAATTTTAGATTAATTTTTAAATGTTATTTATTTTACTTTTTACTTTAGACGGCTCTAATAAATATTTTGAAATATTCAATATTTCAAATTCAAAGCTTATAATTACATTCAAAATGTTATAAATATTCTAAATTATATTTTTTCCTATTTTATATTTTCTTAGCAAGTCATTTTTTGTTATGTAAATTTATTGTACTTGTTATATATTTGTATTATCAATTAAAGATATTATTTGATCATTTTTAATATAAATTTGAATACTTTCATTATTTTATTACATTTACTTAATATTTTTTTACACATAAAATTAAATTTATTTATTTTTATACTACTTTAAGTAAATTCATGTAAATATATAATACCAATCTATATTACTACATTGCATGATTAGAAATAAAATCCATACACCATTATTCACTTTTAATATAAATTTGAATGCTTCATTATTTAACTACATTTACTTAATATTTTTTTAAGCATAACATCAAATTTATTTATTTTATATTATTTTAAGTAAATTCATGTAAATTTATTATACCAATCTATATCTTACTACATTGCATAATTAGAAATAAAATTCATACAATATTATTAGAAAAATAAAAATAGCTTGTCTCAATTGCTCTCGTGCACAATTAATTATAAACTCTCTCAGATTTAAAAGCTTGTAATTATTCCCTTCTTTAATAGAGTAAAAATAATAAAACTAATCAATTACAAAAAAATATTTACCCACCTAAAAATCAATCAACAATAAAAAAACAAGATTTAGCCACCTACTCAAAAAAATATTTATTTTATTAAATTTACTTATCTAGTTAAATATTTACAAATTATGGATTTATCATCTAACAATATTGTGTTACAATAAATACAAATTCCAAAATTTTAAAAAAAGGACCTTCACAAAAGACATTGTGAAGCTCTTATGTGACTTTGATGCAAACTCAACTAATTGTTCAAAGGGATCTAATCAACATTTTATTTCAGTGCGCATTCCAAGACCTTAAAAGAGGAGCTTCAAAAAGACAAAGAGATGTTGGTATTTAACTTTTATTTAGGCAAATTAGATACAAATTGTTCAAAGGGATCTCATTATTTAAAATTAAATAAAAAAACATTCAACAAAATTATGTACCTACTTATATTATATAATGTACGTGTACGCAACTATATTTTTAAATAACTAATTATGTATTGTTTCAATTCATTTGTGTTTTACTTTTAATTTCCTATCGACCACTCCCTTGAATCTCCTATAGATGCAAGTGCTAGTATAATATAACATAATTTAACATACTTATGTAGCTACCTACAAATTTGACCCTCTTTCCTTTTAACGGGACAAAATATCCTGGACAATTCATTATTGCTCATCTTACGTAAGGGCCTACGCCAGCATGACGCCTAGCTCTAGCAGCACGGAGGGGTTCTCCCAACTTACCTCCACGTCTCTTTATGTTGGTCCATGTGACTAAACCCTAATCCACTCTGCCACGAACTTTCTGGAAATCTAGCGATTGGCCCAAAATCGATATCCCCTAAGTTCACCGATATGGGTTTTCTTATATATATCTTCATACCCTCTCTGCCTATCGATTATAATATCAACAGAGGAAAAAAACAGCTGCAGGTACTGGAAGTTTGGGTGCTGCGGGTGATTATCTACAGGCACTTGAAGTTTGGGTGCTGTGAGTGATTATCTACAGGTATTTGAACATTGGGTTTTGCTTTTGAGCATTACATATTGTGTGTGATTATCTACAACTGCCTAAATTTTAGTCTTGTATGAGATTATATACAGTTGTGTAAATTTAGGGTTTTGGGTTTTTAGGTCTGCTCGAGATGGATCAAGTGAAGGTGCTTAACGCATGGCCCAGTATGTTTGGCATGCGTGTCTTGGTTGGTTTGGAGGAGAAAGGTGTGAAATATGAATATCAAGAAGAGGTGCTCTCCAATAAAAGTGAACTCCTCCTGCAAATGAATCCTGTGCACAAGAAAATCCCTGTTCTGATCCACAATGGTCGGCCTATATGCGAGTCTCTTATAATTCTTCAGTACATTAGTGAGGCTTGGGGTTCACAGGAATTTCTACCCTCCAAGCCATATGATCGTGCCCTTGCCCGCTTCTGGGCAGATTTCACAGATAAGAAGGTAAGGCATTCCCCTCTTATAGTTGGTAAAAGCATTTAATTCATTTAATGCATTTTCAATCGATTTGGTGGCCTATTTAGAATGTTAGGCATTTTTTTGGGGGCACTGTCAAACAAAAATCTTCTGTGGTTGTAGTTTTATGACGCAGGAGCTCGTATAATGAGGTCGAAAGATGAGGCTCAAGAGCAGGCCAAGCGTGACTTGTTGGAATGTTTTCAACTTTTAGAGGGCACATTTAAAGAGATGTCAGCAGGGGGATCCCTGCCTTTCTTTGGTGGAAAGGATTTTGGGTTCCTAGATATTGCATTCATTCCTTTTGCTTCATGGTTTCATACTTATGAAAGTCTTGGGAATTTCAAGATCCCCTTTGAGAGTGAGTATCCATTGCTTGGTGGATGGGTTAAGAGATGTATGGAGAGGGACAGTGTCAAGAAAGCCCTCCCCAATCCTGATAAGGTTTTGGAATTTGCTATGCAAATAAGGAAGAGGATTTTGGGTGATTAAGCATGCAACATTTGGGAATTCATTAGGTTAGTATATCCTCTGTAATAGATGGCAATGCAAGATGTCCAAAGTGTGCAGATGATAGCGTTCAATTTATTGTTGAACAAGTATATTATAGGTACTAAGTTGCCACGTTTGAACACATTTCAGAGTGGTACCGTTCAATTTTATTGTTGAACGATTTCAATGCTTTGAAGGAACTACAACTGGAGAATGAGAATGAGATCTGTTATCTACACTTGATGATGTTTATTATTGGATTCCAAATGATGTTAGGAGACTTATGAAACTATATTATTGGATTCTATATGTCTATAAACTATATAAAAGTTTACCGAAGTAGACCTCTAAAACTTTACTATTGGATCTGATACTTTTATAAACTATATGAAATTTTATGATGGGATCAAATTCATTCTCACTGATTTTTTTTTTTCAATTTTATCTTTTTATTATTTTAAAGATGTGTTTTAAAATCATATATTACTCGTGTAAGTATTTATAATAAATAGCTTTAAATAATGTGGATGTGAGTGTAAGTATAAGATAATTTATATTTTTTTTAATAAATATATTTGAGTTATGTAGATGTGAGAGCAAGTATGAGAGAATACGCGTTATATAAGAAATGATCTTGAGTAATGTAGATGTGAGAGCAAGTATGGGAGAGTACGTGCTAAACACATCTAGTTGAAAAAGGCTTGAATCTATGATAACTTGCACACCAATGAATGAACATTAAGATGTGTAAATATAAACTGTTTGATTTTTGAACCCTTTTCAAATGGATGATGATTGTAAATGGCATATTTGGTAAATAATATAAAAAAATACATTTTTATTTGAAGCAACCTTGTTTGGATGAACTTGTGTTATATCAGAAGTGCAACATTGTGTTTTGTTTGCCTTAAATGATAAACTATAGTGCACAAGTGAACACACCTTCAATGGTAAATTGTACATGTACAAGTAAACACATATTGGTGCATTTGAAATGCTTTTCTAAACTTTTAATTTTCATGTGTTCGTTATTGTAAAATATTTAATTGGAGGTTTAGGTACACCACACCATAGTGACTATTGAGACATGAGTGGGTAATGAATCCTCTTCCTTAACTCTCATATTATGATTGCACAACTCAACTTATAGTTTGTGAGCCATACTTTATATTCCATGAATATTGATTGACAAGAAATCACATGACCAATTAAAACTCATCACATTTAGATGATTCTCATTGGATTGAAACACCAATTTTAAAAGTTTGTCCATCCCAATACTACTTCACTCAAAAATTATTTAACCACTAGAATTTTTTTAAAATTAAACCCACTTAACTTTTAACCAAAATAAATATTTCAAATTCAATTATCTCATCTTAAATTTCATATATAAATTAAAGTTTTAAATTGAAAGATCAAATACAAAATCTATATATATGTCCAAATAAGATTTTTTTTCTTAAAGGTTTGTGGAGAACAATGAACTAAAGCTAAAGCTAATCAAAATACACATTGCATTTCCCATCCCCACCATAGGGAACGTTGGAAATTTTGTAGAAAATTTTGTCAAAAAAAGTTATAAAAAGGCAGAAAAAGGAATGGAGAACAAAGAGCTGTCAAATCACTCTACTTTTTGGTCGGCATATTTTTTGTGGAGCATATGCCTATAAAGTTCACGCGTTTCTTGCCGTGGTAAAGACAAAGGGGGATAATGAGTCCATATCACCGGTAATACCAATATAGTGTATGCCCGCCAATTCATAGAGCCCATCAATGCCTACGTCAGCAACAAATATCCTATGATATTTTACGCCGAAGGCGTATCCTATTTGAAAGAGGGCAACCTGATTTTCTCAATCCACGGTTGCCCTCTATCTAAAAAACTGGCCAGCGATTGGAATGTTTGTAACCGTTGATCATTGTTTTCCCTTTCCACGCAGTCAACCTATGCGAGACCATGGAGGTAAGTTATATCTGCGATTAATCTGAATACAGTTTTGTACTATAGAATCAATCAGCAGTCGAAGCGCTAAGAGGCCAACATAGTGAATTCGAATATAAGAGAATTTTTTTGGGTACGAATCTAATTTTGTGCTCATTTATGGGAATTCATCTGGTTAGTTTCGATTCAATCTGCATCGACCCATATGTTAAATTTTGTTGCCTGTGCAGATGCTCAAAAATTGATGATTGGAGTTAACAATGGGAAGTACGCAACCTTTCTACCACCAGAAGAGGAGGTGGTGACTTTATTGAGAAAGAACAACATTGGGAAATATTGGATTTTCACACCAGAGTCAGATGTACTCAAGGCCTTTGCGATTTCTGGAATCGAATTAACTGTGGGACGACTCCCAGAAGATCGCCACTTACGAGAACGAAGCAAATAAGTGGGTGGATGAGAATATTAAGCGACATCCTGCTATCTATGTTAAATACATTGCCGTGGGCAATGAGGTCTTGGGAAAGACTGATTAGGGCCGGTTTTTAGTTGGCGCCATGAACAACATCCAAAAAGCTCTTGTGAATGCCAACTTGCAGGATAAGATTAAGGTGTCAACGACCCACGCCTTCGACGGCATAATCGAGCTACACGCCCCTCTCAATCCTTCCAAGGGAAGTTTCATTGATAGTGTGAAGACCGACATGAGCTCTGTTATGAAATTCCTGGCCGAGAATGGATCTCCTTTCATGGCCAATGTGTACCCGTATCTCACCTACGACAGCTACAGAGCCTCCTATAACATAGATAACGCTTTGTTCAAACCCGGAGCTCCTGCTAACAAAGATGGAGATCCGAACTACAAAAGTTTGTTTGTTGCCATGGTTGACACCATCTATTATGCTATGGCAGGCATGGGATATCCCAATATTCGTATTGTAGTAACAGAAAGCGGATGGCCCTCTTACGGCATTGACAAAAAAGCCTCCATTGCTGCCATTGAGAATGCCAAAACTTACAATAATAATCTGATCAAACATGTACTGTCCAACGCTGGGACGCCAAAAAAGCCTGATAGGAGCATTGAAAGTTACATCTTCGCTCTTTTCAACGAGGACAAAAGGCAGGGGGGGTACGAGACGGAGAAACAGTGTGGCCTCTTCTACCCCAACAAATCCGCTGTTTATAGTGTCAACTTTACCCCCTAGTTGCCCTCATTAACAATCTATAGCTTTATATTTATAGGAATGTCCCTCAATTTTTTACTGTGGAGGCTCATTCAAAAATGCCCAGTTGCTTCTTGTCTACCTGAATAAATACCATGTCAGCTTCATGTCCCTCAAGTCCCTCAATGACTCCCCATCTTCACTGTCTCTATTTGAGAAGTAGGAAATGCTTGGCTGCCCCTGCCCTCAATTTTACTTATCTATAATCTCCCAAAATACAAGTATTAAGATACCAATTCTATTTGACAATAATTTTCTCAGTTCATATGGGCATATTAAAAAAATTAAATAGAAGGGCAGTTACATTTCCAAACATCAATTCAAAAGAAAGATCGAGGGCTAAAACACCTATATTTATTAGTTATAAATTAGTACAATCAAAATATAAATTTCAATCATATTTGGATCCTTATAAGTGGATGCAAGCAATGTCACCCAACTGGGGCCAAAATTGGCAAAGCAACACGGTCTTGGACGGACAGACCTTGTCCTTCAAAGACATCGCCAACGACAGAAAAAATGTCATTTTTGTACAACGTGGGTCTGAGCAATTGGAATTTTGATCACACTTTTAGCAGAACTTAGAAATGGTAGCTTCTCCCAAATTGTAATTGTACCTAATGAATATGTTAGTTAGCGTTGACATCAGGGTTGCGATTCAATTTTTAGCAAGTCTTCATAGCCAAGGACTCTTTATTTCAAAATTTTTGTCTTTTCTAAATCTTATCTCCTCTATGTGTGAATTCACTTATTTTACAAGTTCAAAACATGTTAATTGTGTCATTTTATTTTTTACTTAGTTTTGTATTCATTTTTAGAAATATGTTGACAAATGTAGTTTTGTTTAGAATTAAGTTTATTTTCTTAATCTTGCCTACTCTTAAATTATAAGTATCTTTACATATTTCATTTTCACCTTATTCTTATGTATATATCATATTAAATTTGTTTGTTTGATGAATTTAAAACATTTATCTCTACACTTACCTACATATAACTATTATACAATCCAATATGATTATGTGCTTGTCCAAGGTCATTTTCAAAGTTGCAAGGTTGACCTTGTGATTATGGACTTGACCTTTGTCTTTTCAAAACTCAAATTCAAAATTTGGCCAATTCATCCCCTTTATTTTCTTGTCTTGCAAAATTTGATAATATGTATTATTATTTGAAGGCGTTTAATTACATTTGTTTCACATCCACACACATCCGAGCATCCCATCTCATTTCAAAACATTGAAGGAACTACATTAGCCAAACATTTAGATTTGGTGCATTAAAAAGAGTAACAATTTTTTTGGGTAGGTGTTATACACCTTGTGATCTTGATGTTTGAAATGTTTTGTTTGATTAATTATTCATTGTTTATACTTGTGTTCTATTTGGAGTGACTCTAGGTGTGATGAAAGTTTCTAATTAAAATTATGACAACTTGTAAGGTGTGAGTATTCAAAAAGGAAAGAGCACAAGGATTTGGAGAGAATCATGGAGCAGTTGTGGAAATGTTAGGATAACACTAATCAGCGAACTAAGCTTGATTTTGGTGTTTTGAATTATATAGTAGTTTACAACACATGGTTTTTTTTGTGCACTCATATATATTGAGTGCTAGGGTTGGAAATATTATCATACTATTTTATAGGTACAAATATATTGCCAAAATATCTCCAACATTATATTGACTCATATGATGTTTGATGAAACCTAATTATTTTCCTAATTCAAATGTCTTACCAATTCACCTTATGTAGTGCACAAATGTATGCAAAAAATAGCCCAAAATATTGCCTAATTGACCTTCCACACCTCTTCGGCGTACCCATTGCACACTAAGGTGCAATTGCTAGTTATAGTGCTAAAGTTGTAGGGAGTTTGGGAAATATCTAATTACCTATGTGTGGTTTCATCAAATATAATATTATTAGTGATCGCATCTTTGGTGTTCAATGGGTACTTCGAAGAGGTGTGGAAGGTCAATTAGGAAAAAATGTGGTTTTTTTTTTTTTCATACATTTGTGCAGTGCATGAGGTGCGTGAGGTCAATTGGTAGGTCATTTTCAAAATGATATTGTTTATATATTATTATTATTATTATTAACATACATATAGTTTTCTTTTTCCTGATATATCTGAGGATCAATTAAACTACAAGTTCTTTTATAAAATAATTTAATTTGATCTATATAGAAATATACTAATTATTATATAGAATAATTTTGTGCTTATATTTAATATTTTGTATTATAGTATATAATATATAATAATAATATGATCTATATATACTATTTTATATAATTATTAATAATAAATAGTAATAATTAATACTATTTTGTTAAAGAGTATAAATATAATAATAATAAATAGTATATTATATATTTATAATTTTTTTTTTCTAAGTTTTAACATTATGACATTTTTGATCAAATTTAACATTAAATTAAAAAAAAACAAATATTAAGCTTCACAAATATTAATACTCAATTTATTAAGCTTTACAAATATTTTAAAACTCAAAATTTGCTATTGATTGTATTGCAAATTTAAAAGATGATGAATAAAATGAAAATAAAATTACATTAATATAATAATTTAAAATGTATTTATATTTAAATAATACAACATTATAATATTAATATAATAATAATAAAACAATAATATATTAATACTACAATATAATAATAAAATAGTATAATAAATTAATACTAATATAAAAATTACTCATAATTATTTTATTATTATTAATATATTATTAAAGATCATAATATTTTAGTAAATATAATATTATTTAAATAGAAATAATAATCACCATATCTTGCCCGTCTGATTCTTCATTCACTATCGGTTGGGTCACATTGTCTGCATTGTCGACATATGATCTGCAAGTCATCTGCCTACATTATAGTCTTCCATCGACGGTTAAAAGCTTTGTGGTCACATCTTCTGATCAGTGCACGGTCAACAGGTTTGCAGGACTTACTCAGCGGTACACAAACACACACACATATATATATATTTACGTATACGTATATATGTATATGTTAGTATATATATATTTACATTTAATATAAGACAATAAAGCATATATATATAATCGATATACAAAAGAATACATCAACATATCAATCATATTGTTATATTAATATATCAGTTGTGTATATACACACACATATATATTATATATATGCCTCTATGTACATGTATGCATATGTATAAATGTATTGATACATTTGTATGGGCATGTCCATTTGCTACCATATGCATGTATGGATACACATACACATATGGATATATGTATATACATTATATATATATACACATTCAATTCACTCACCAAAATCATATATAATTACCATGGTGTTGATAAGAGAATACAAATGATATGTCTATACATATACATGTGCATTCCATGGGTTCCATCAGATAGTTCCATGCACATAAGAAATTCGTGCATGAGTGTGCATACGTACGCATACCTATGTACCCTCATGTACACGTTCCTTGGTGCGTATAGTCTATCGTTTCCATGCATGTTTGTATGTATACACATACCTTGTATACTCACTTATGAATGCAAACATAGTAACAAGAAGGAAATCATAAGCTCATCAGATAATCATCACTCAATAATGCACTCAATAGTAAGCTAGATTTTTACTAAAGTAGACATAACAACTAAGGATGACTTACCAACTTCCCACTTAGTAACCCAACTCAATTATTCTACTATGGTGTGTGTAAGCTCATATAGGTTACGTTACTAGTTACCTGACCAAGACCTTATCTTAAGTGATACTTCCCCTCCACCTAGAGGAATTGAACATGTACTTGCAAACACTAACACATGTACACGATAGTCAGCTGTCACAAAATATGCAGTATACACATTACATCTCCAAAGTTAGAATATCAACACAATATTCATCTGATCACATAAATGCATTCCTTCATATAACATTAAATGAGATGACACTCATTCATAAGGCAGTGCTAACAAAGTGCACACACAATTTATTCATCCATTGAATTCACATTACTTTCATATTTTACCCTACATAGTAATAGTAAGTAGTAATTACACAATTGGGGTGTAACATACTCCCCCTTTGTGAATCATCATCCTCGATGATTTTATGTAGCAGCATAAAACAAAACAAACAATCAAAAAATTGTTCAAGCACTCTCATAAGCATCTAAAACATGAGGAAACTTTTGTTGAATCTCAACATAATCTTCCCAAGTGGCTGAGTCTTTTGCATATTGATCCCACTAGACTTTGCACTGCAGAACCTCCCTGTTATGCAAGCAAAGCTTACGTGTTCTGAGCACCTTGATGGGATCGAGTGTTACCACTTCGGGGTCCTGTACCTATAAAACACTCCCAATCACATGATTATCACTGGGTACATACCTCCTAAGGTAAGACACATGGAAGACATTATGCATTCTGAAAAGAGCTGGTGACAATGCTATTTGATAGGCTACCACATTCACTTCCTCTAGAATCTCAAAAGGTCCAACATAATGCAGGGCTAACTTGGAAGACATTCCAAATTTAATGGAGCTTTTGTGAGGTTTCACTCTCAACATCACCTTGTCACCTATGACAAAATTTTGGGGCACTCTCTTAGCATCGACATAACTTTTCTAACAATCGTTAGCTTCAACCAAACTTTGCTTCACAATATTAAGTTGCTCACCCATTTTAGCCAACATCTCTGGCCCAAGAGTCTCTCTATCCTCAAGCCTATCCCAACTTATAGGAGTTCAACACTTTCCACCATACAATGCTTCGAAAGGAGCCATCTTTATCATAGAATGGTAAGAATTGTTATAAGCAAATTTGACCATGGGTAAGTAGTCCTCCCACTTGTACTGCTGATCCATGCAATAAATTCTTAGTAGGTCTTCCAATAATTGATTCACCCTTTCAATTTGTCCATCTTTTTCTAGATGATATGTTGAGTTAATATTCAACTAAGTCCCTAGTGCAGAAAACAAGGTTTGTCAAAAATTAGAAGTGACTCTTGCATCCCTATCTGAGATAATTTTCTCCATAATTCCATGCAATCTAAACACTTCTTGCATAAAATTTGTAGCTATGTTAGGTTCTCCATTGGTTAGATTCCCAGATATAAAATGTGCGACTTTGGTAAGCGTACCTACTACCACAAGAATGGCATTGTGCTTATTTCTTGACATAGGCAATCCTTGCACAAAATCTATACTTATGACTTGCCACTTCCTTTCTGGTATGTCATGGGAATATAACAAGCCTGTAGGATGATGATTCTCTTCTTTCACCCTTTTACATTCAAGACACCTAGCCACAAAATTAGCAACATCTCCTTTCATCCCTTTCCAAAAATATATAACTTCACATCCGCCATCATTTTGGTCACTCTAGGGTGTCTAGAGTACGGTGCTTCATGCACTTCTTTCCACACAAAATTCCTTAACTCCACTACATCAGGTACATACATCCTACCTTCATATCTAAGTAATCTATTAGGTTCAAAATGAAAACCCTCATACTTAGAATCGTGTGGATTATTATCGAATGTCTTCTTAACTTGCAAGTAGCACTCATCTTCTTTGCACTCTTACAACACTTGAACCTTAAAGTTAGTTTGAATTGTTACTATTGAAGCAATATGACGTCTTCGAATCAAGGCATCAACAACCCAATTTTTCCTTCCCTTTATATAATTGATATTGAAATCATAGTCAACTATTAACTCCAAACATCTTCTCTACCTAACATTCATATTAGGTTGAGTGAAAAGGTACTTTAACCCATTATAGTCAGTTTTCAATTCAAAGGGTTTTCCTAACAAGTAGTGCCTCCACATTTGTAATGCACAAACCACAATTGCTAACTCTAAATCATGTGATGCATAATTTTTCTCATAAGGTTTCAACTTTCTAGACTCATAAGCAATCACTTGCCCATCTTGCATTAACACACCTCTTAAAGCTTCCCCACATGCATCTGTGATAACTACAAAGTTACCCTGAGGATCAAGTACTTTCAAGATTGGCGTAGTGGTCAAATTATCTTTAAGTAGATCATAGGCTTCTTGACACTTCTCACTTGACTCAAATTTCTACCCTTTTCTCTATAAAGAGGTGATTGAAAAAGCAATCTTGGAGAAATTTGCAACAAATTTTTTGTAGTACCCTGCTAGACCTATAAAACTTCTTACCTCAAACACATTCTTGGGTACTGGCCATGCAAGTACTACCATGATCTTAGCGAGATATATGGAGATTCTATCCACTGAGATTACATGCCCTAGATAATACACTCTCCTTTGGAAGAAAGTACACTTAGATAGTTTACCATACAACTGGCGCTCTCTTAAATGTTGCAGAACTATCTCTAAATGTCTATAGTGATCTTCCTCATCCTTAGAATAAATCAATATGTCATCTAGAAAAACCAATACAAATTTATCTAGACAGTCTCTAAACACACTATTCATCAAATTCATGAATATGACAGGTGCATTTGTTAACCCAAAAGGTAAAAATGTGAACTCATAGTGTCCATATCTAGTTCTAAACACAGTCTTAAAGATATCTTCATCTCTAATTCTTAACTGGTGATCTCCAGATATCAAGTATATCTTCGAGAATATGGCAACTTCTCTCATTTGATCAAAAATATCATCAATGTGTAGCAACATATACTTACTTTTCACTATGGCTTTGTTAAGCATACAATAGTCAATGCACAAATGCAAAGTACCATCCTTTTTTCACAAAAATGACCAACGCTCCCCAAGGTGAAACACTTGGTCTTATTAACCTTTTTGTCAATAGTTCATCCAACTGTGCCTTAAGCTCCATTAACTCAGTTGTCATCATCCTATAGGGAACCTTGGAAATAGGTTCAGATCTTGGAATTATATCTATAGAGAAATCAAATATCCTCTTTGGTGGTAATCTAGGCAACTCTTCTAGAAACACATCTATTTTTTTCTCAATATAGGATATCTTTCCATGTTTGGCATTCTAGTTTTATCTATCTCACCATCTTCCATCTCTTGGAAACTCTAGGAATCCAAGTTATCAAAAATTTCTTCAAGTTCTTCAATCTGAACAGCAAAGAGTTTGCACCCTTTCTTCTCATCTCCTTACTACTATTGCAGTTTCCTTTTTCCCCTTGCTTAGATATATTTTGAGCAACCTCCACCTTCTTTGGATTTGGCTTATTAGGAATTTCCACATCCTTCCTATGATCTCTATTTTCATGCCTACTAGAGGTAGCTCTAAGCTTCTGCTCCTGCTTAATTGCCTTCTCATATACAAGATCCATAGTTGTTGGACCATGCATATCCACTTCTCCTTCAATCTGGTTGTTAAGTC
This sequence comes from Sequoiadendron giganteum, assembly GCA_007115665.2. Classification (NCBI taxonomy): domain Eukaryota; kingdom Viridiplantae; phylum Streptophyta; class Pinopsida; order Cupressales; family Cupressaceae; genus Sequoiadendron; species Sequoiadendron giganteum. The sequence continues at coordinate 512,386,242 of CM021100.1, forward strand.
CCATTATAAATTTTCTAATGTGGAAGCGCTCATCCTTATGATATATAGGAACGTAACGTAGAAGTCAGGTAAACTTCTCCCAATATTCGTTGACCGACATATTTCCTTGTTTCAAACTCTAGAAATCTATGAGTTTTTGGTTGTAGTATAATTGGGGTAACCATTTCTTGTGGAAACTCTCAACAAATTATCCCCATGTTAGCTTCCATGAGTTGATATTGAGTTCCATCTTTTTGTTCATCCACCAAGTTGAAGCTTCTCCAACCATGTTGTATGCACCCCACGCGGCTTTAGTTGTCTCAGTGTAATTTCATATTTCAAAATACTTTTCCCTGTGAACAAGCCATGCCTTAGCTTCATCCCCACTGGCTCTTCCCTCAAATTTGGGTGGAACAATCTTCTTCATATCCTTAGAAAGTTTGGAAGCCATGTGCTTCTTATTTCTTTCCTCATATGGTGTTGGTGATCTTTCTTTTTTGTGAACATGGTTTTCATTATGTCCATGAGAAGAGTTTTCACCTTCATTCTCATTAATGAGAACCTCTTCCTCAACCCTAGCTTTTACCCTTTCTTGCTCAAGGCTATGTAACCTTGCCAAAATTTGGTCAATTCTAGCTTCAATTCCTATTGGTCCTCAACCAACTTCTTGGTTACCGTCTGGATTGGTCCGTGTCCTCACCATCTTCACAAGATCAAGTTTTACCTAAACATTTTTTATCCACTAAATTACATTATCAACTATCTGATGGAAAACATTAGAAATGGCATTCATAAGCACATAAAGAATTCCACATAAGATTAAGCATACACTTTTGATAAACAAATAATTTTATTCATTTCACAAGGATTTCAATATCCTTTGATTACATGGAGTGACTATTCAGATAGTCAAGAGGAGAGTATCCCTCATAGTCACTCTCTAACACATAACTTAATGGGGTATATCCTATAGACCGAGATTTTTTCTCATCTCTATCTTTCTTCTCATCCCTTAATTGTTCATACCTATGCCAAAATGGATAGTAGCCTTTAGATTTATTATCCAATACATAGTTACAAGGTTCAGTGCCAATATGGTGTTAATCAACAATATAGTCTACCTTTTTTCACAAAAAAATGTTCATGAGACCATTTCACATCTGGCTTATCTAGAGGTACATATCCCTTGGACTGGTTACTCAAGGGGAAATTACTATTAATTTTTCCAATGGAAAAACTCTAGGATCCCTAAAGATGAATGCCAGACTGACACTTCCTTCTGAGGGGATATCCCTGGAAAGTGAATGAGTCAAACTTTTCTGGTGAAATGGAAGGTAGATTGTTGTACATAGCCTCCATCTTCATCTTCCTCTTCACATCATTGATCTAAGAAATTTTGTGACTAAATGTCTCAGTTTCACTCAACCAAATGGAATTGTCGTAGTTGGTTCCCTCCATGGTTCTAATGATTGCTTCTCTTTCCTTCTTGGCCTTGAGGTAGCGCTCATTTTTATTACTAACTTTCGAGCCATTAATCTAAGATGCACCATCCTAGCACAAGAATTCACAACATTAGATAACGTTGGATGAAAATAATGACGAGCTCATAGGTTCCAGAGCTAAACCTGGTAGCTATGATACCACATGTAACATGCCAAACCCTCATTGAAGTAAATTTCCTAACTTTTTACTATGCAAGTAAAAATAAAACTATGTACAAGCCACTACAATAATTTTTTTTCCTTTCTTTATTGAAAATATATGAATACAAATGCCAAATAGCTTAAATTAAGGATTTCCATTCCATTACAATACTTCACATAATACAACATTCCAAGAAAGTATAAAACTACATATATAGCTCTTCGAGCCTTATGACATAAGATATAGATGGTCCATGAAACCGCCTTTCAAAACCTTGGTACTTTGTCACCTGCTAAGGAGGAAAAACATCACTCAAGCATTTTTTTTGCCAACCAAAAACTCATATGCAGTCCCTCGCACATTTATCAATGATAGATGACCCTTCCCTTTGATGGAGGTTATGGTTGGGTAACCTCGTATGACATACCATTTTGAGCTTAGTGTCGTGACCAACATGACTAGGATTTATAACCTATGCTAGGTAGCCCTCATGCATTTTAATGGACACGGTGAACTAATAGTGGAGTCTCGACATTCACACTTCTTTAGTGGAGTCTTCAGATATCCTCACTACTTTGGCCAAAGTGTTCTCACTCAGTATAATCAAGTGATGGTCTACCATTCACCTACACTATGGCAATATTGTTTTGACTTGAGGCCATTATATATATGCCTAGGAAATCTCTCTCCACAGGTAAGCTAATCCCTAGGACAACCTATCTCCTTAACACAACCTAAGGTAACACAACTCAATAAGAAAAGTAAAAGTTCCCTCCCTTGACTAGAAAACATTCCCAGGAGTAACCTACTAGCCATCTAGCATAATCAATTATCTAGTTATGAGTATTCCCTAAGCTTGTCTATGTTTAATCATATCTAGTATAACTATAATACCTATGATATACATACTCTTTTACCCATGTTTACCTATGCCCAACATAATAATAATACCCTTGAAAAGTAGTCTCTCCTATCATGGAGTACTTACAAACAATGCAGAAACAAAGTAAATGGATTCTACTTCTCTTTCAAAGTAAACATAACTTTTCTCTACATGCAAGTATCAACAATTCTAGTTCATTCAGTCAAGACATAGCACATTCAAAAATAGAATAATAAAAAGTAGAATATACTCATGCCTATGTTATAGCTTCCCAATTTGATTGGGAGGAGTCACAACACCTTTAGAACAACAAATTTCTCCAACAAGTCTCAAGACTTCTTAACTCTCAAGTTGGCATTTGCTTCTTCCCAAAAGATTGTAAACTCTTTCTCTTAAATATCAAGGCTCTCCCTCACTGTTTGATAGAATATTGTGGATGTAATAACACACTAAAAATTTAGAATTTTTGCATAACATATAACACATAGAAAAGAGATAATGAGGCATCCTAAACAAATGAACTCTTGCTATTATATATACAACAAGCAAGTAACTACACTGCCTACAGTTTAGGCATGATATTGACAACAAAAAGAATGTGTAGCAACACCACTAACATAACTCAAAAGGTGGTGAGTATGTAAGAAAATACTAAGCTTGAATATCAATAGATCAACCCACTTATTAACAAAAAATTGAGAACAAATCAACTCTCCATGTGATTAAATTCGACTGTCAACATAAAGTAGACTTCTATGGTAAACATAACACAAAGGTGACATAGTTTCATCTTCAAGAGAAAGAATCAATAACAAAAAAATGCCACCCAACAAAGGCATCGACTATGTCTAAGCTGAGTATTGACTCATACATTTAATCAATTTAGATAAAGCCATTGGTTGTTTCAATGCATTTAACAACTATTTGATTTGTTACAAAAAAAACATGGTAATACTATTGAATAAGTCCATGATACATAATGGAGTCAACTTCTTTCTCACTATAAAATTAATGGTTTACAAAGTTTGAAGATTCAAACTCTCTTTAGAGTTGACAACAAGAGCATAAAAAATGATTCAAGAAGATTAGTCATAACTATCTCAAAGTTTAGTCACCATGTTAAGAAGTTCAATCGACTTCTAGGTCATACGTATAAAGCATAATAATCAGTTGATTATTGCTTGAGATATTCAATGTCAAAGAAAATAATTTTTAAATATAAATACAAGGTATACATATATATTATCAAACATATCCACACACACACACACATATATATATATTTACGTATACGCATATATGTATATGTTTTAAATATATTAAAAAGCATTTATAGGGTGCTATGCCCTTTACACAATGAGCCACAAGAGCCAAAATGGATCAGGTCCAGAGAATTAAAACATTAACCACCAAAAAAACAAAACACAAAAACAACAGATTGACAACCAACAAACAATGACCCAACATACAAGACACAATAGTTGCAAACTAACTAGAACCCTCCGAATTCTAAGAGAGGAGGTTAATAAAATCCTCCCCAACCTAGTTGGGGCCCTCCTCCATAGCCTTCTTATCCATTTAATCCTTGGACATAGTAGAAAGGTTACCAGTCGCACGGTGGATCATCTTGATAGTGAACTGAGTCAAACTAGTGAATTTCTTCTTGAGCTTCTCCACCCTCTCCAGTAGCATGTTATAATCCTCCACTTTGTCCATGATCTTTGCATTATCTTCTTCCATAGCCTAGGCGTCTGAGGACTGGGTTATCAAATCATCCTTGAGCATCTTGTTGAAGTCAGAAAAGTGACTAGGCCCTTCAATGAATTCCTCCTCCTCCTCAGTGTCTCCCTCCTTCATCTTTCCTTTACTATCAAACTACTCATCACTAGAAATATCATTAATTGACACTTTCCTACTATTTTTCACCAACCTGTGTGATCTCCTAATGTTGGTATTCTCTAACCTTGTCTCCACAGTAGAAGCCACCAAAATGTCCCCCTTGGAATCTTTACCAAAAATTATCTTCCCTTTGCTGTTAGTGTCCGATAGCTCCACTTGGCCTTTCCCCTCTTCTTTTAATTTTTTCTTAGCTGCAGATTTGTTGTCCATCTTGTGGGGAGCATTTTTGAGTTCACAAAGCCCAACCATCACTTTCGATTGAGCATTCCCTGCACCACCATTTTTATTTTTGGTGGGAGGTTTAGGCTTGGGGGATTCAATATTCACTGGAGGGGTTTTCCTTTCGGGGCCCTTAGACTCAGCTGGAGAGGGATTCACATTGTTCTGAATAGGGGGTTTGAATTCATCAATACAAACAACATATATTGGTTTGGGTAGGCAAAGAGCTAGATGGAAATGATAAAGCATTAGGATGAGGCCCTGGTGGAGTGGAAGGGGTAATGTTTCTTTAGGGTTTTAGGTAGTAGTGTCCAAACATTTCTCAACAGATATTTCTAAATCTGTAAGTAAGAAAAAAGGAAAACTCAACAATATTTTGTGGTGAAGATGATTTAAAGGAGGCAGGTGATACTAATAGAAAACCCTATGCCTACCCTCCAGAGTCACATACTTCATTAGAGCCAGACAAACTTGGTCCCACATCCGAGGGAGCACTTCTCTTTTGAAACTAGACTAAGAGCAGATCAATTTTTCATTTTCTTTAAAGAAAGCATTGATGCTTTCATTTATTGGGTCTTGGTGTGCTTAGTGCACTTCTTCCTGGTGCAAGAAAGCCAGTTACTTGAAAAATTACCTCCTCATTGACCTCGAAGGAGATACCTCCCATTGTTACCCTCCTATATTTCCAGGAGCTCATAAATTGCACCAAAATCCTCGCATCATGACCAACCAAGCATTCCATTAACGATGCCAACCCTCCTTCAACACATATATGCCAAACTAGAGGATTCTTTCAGAATTCCTGACAATTATCCGGCTCCATCCTCACCCCGTCACCACCCATTTTCCCACACTTCACTCTAAGAACCCAAGAATCATGCAAGAGAAATAAGTAAAAATATTTGTCAATGCGAGAGGTCACCCAACAAACATTTATTTTAAGCCAACCAGGATGAATCCAGGTAATTCAGATGATCTATAGATTACACGCTTCAGGAGTTATTTCCAAAAAGGAAATCTTCGTAGGCCCATTATTGAAAATCTTTAAACGCTATAAAAAAGGTATATTAAAAATGATGACATTGATAGGTTTTCCTTCCAAGTTGTAATTGCACAAGTACCGATGAAAAATGGCCACAGGGCCAAATTTAGATTTCCCTAAGTATCTACCTTTTAAATTAAGAATTTTTTTAGCGGTGTCGATGGGACTTAGCATGAGCTCCACACAACAAGAATTAGTCACATCAAATTTGAAATTGGAAGTACGTAAAGATATGCAGGGGCTATGAAAAGACCATAAATTAAATTTGCATATGGCCCAACCAAACTTATTCGTTAACTCGTACTTTCCATCACTCCTCATTATTGGCTCCGTAATCACAACCTTCACCCCATTATTCAAATCCTGCCACATATTTAACACCTCATCATCCAGCTTCATCCAAATCACCCAAAGAACAAATATGTGGACCACCCATAAAGCCTTGACAATCAAAATTTTAGATAACATCATGGGTAACTAAGGTGCCTTGTTCCTTAAGTATAATACCTTGTAATTTCGGTGGTAAGTTCCCAATACTCCTCCAACACTTGGAAACACTCCAATAGGAGCCAAGATTAGCTAAGGCGTCAACAACTTGATTTCCATCCTAAAAGATGTGAGTAAAGTCTTCATATCCAACATCGACACCATGTGATTTATGTCTAACAAGATATCTCTGGTGTTCCATCCTAATAATCTGCTAAATTTGATAGAATCAATCACCTACTTGAAATCCCCTTCTATGTGCAATTTCTTTATCCCCATAGTAACAACTAATTGAATTCCCTTTAGCAACGCCCTGGCTTTCATAGTCATGGAGGTCTAAATCCCTATACCCCCTTGAGTAACCAACCACAAAGTTACATGTGCTATCCCTAATAATGCCCCCGATGCTAGTCCTGCCCGGGTTCCCCTTGGTCACACCATCAAAATTGAGTTTGTGCCACCCACGATCCGATGGTTTCCAAACCATGTCCCATCTATCTTGGGCCTTATATTTGTCAAAGGAGTTGATCTCTAGATTCTTGTTCCAAGCTTTAGCCATTTTGATCTCCCACTTAGCAAGAGCTTTGTCTGGGGTTTTCCCATTGCAAATCGAAACATTTTCAGAAATAAGTCTTAGCCCTATTCCCGAAACCTCCTTAGGACTCCTCTCAATATTCTTGAATATTCAATTGTTTCTCTCTTTCCACAAGCACCAAAAAATGTTGGGGGGGACCTGTTTCCAAATATTTATATGTTAGTATATATATATTTATATTTAACATAAGACAATGAAGTATATATATAATCAATATACAAAAGAATACATCAACATAGCAATCACATTGTTATATTAATATATTGGTTGTGTATACACACACACACACATATATATTTAATATATGCCTCTATGTACATGTATGCGTATGTATACATGTATTGATAAATTCATATGGGCATGCCCATTTTCTACCATACGCTTGTATGGATACACATATACATATGGATATATATATATACAACATATATACACACACATTCGATTCACTCACCAAAATCATACACAATTACCATGGTGTTGATAAGAGAATATGAGCGATATGTCTATACGTATACATATGCATAGCATAGGCTCCATCAGATAGTTCCATGCACATAAGAAACTCATGTATGAGTGTGCATAGGTACACCTACCTATTTACCCTCATGTATTTGTTCCTTTGTCCATATAGTTTATCATCCCCATGCATGTGTGTATGCATACATGTACCTCGTATACTCACTTATCAATCTAAACATGGTAACAAGAAGGAAATCATAAGCTCATCAGATAATCATCACTCAATAATGAACTCAATAATAAACTACACTTTTACTAAAGCAAACATAACAACTAAGGATGACTTACCGACTTCCCACTTAATAGCTCAACTCAATTATTTTACTATGGATTGTGTAAGCTCAAATAGGTTATGTTACTGGTTACCCAAGCAATACCTTCTCTTGAGTGATACTTCCCCTTTGCTTGGAGGAATTGAACATGTATCTACAAACACTAACACATGTACACGAAAACCATCTGTTCATAAAATATGCAATATACACATGACATCTCCAAAGTCAGAATATCAACACAATATTCATCCAATCATATAAATGCATTCCTTAATATAACATTAATGGGATGAAATTCATTCATAAGGTAGTGATTAGAAAGTGCACAAATAATTTATTCATCCATTGAATTCACATTACATTCACATTTTACCATACATAGTAATAGTAAATAGTAATTACACAATTGGGGTGTAACATTAACTATATTTGTAAATAATTCAATTATTTTATTGCAATATATTAAAAAGAACTGCAATTAATATTTAATAGTAGTTAGTTATTGATCCACAAATATTATGTTCTTATTAAGTATTCTAAAGGATACAAAAATCATTTCAAAAGAATGAGACCATTTTTATTAAACAATGATCAGAGATATTTAAAATAAGCATGATGCTAATAAAATACCATTTTTTAGAACATATTAAAGTTAAAATATATTTTAAATATGATAATTCTTTTCTATGAGAGAATTTGATACACTTATTTTATTTGACAAGATAAAACAAATAGAAATAGAGATGTCAATAGAACGAGAAGAAAAGAGACTCAACATTAGAGGATTATCTTAGTTTTCCTTTATCATTAACATATTTTTAGTGGGAAAAAGAAAAGGTTAGATAATCATTTCGATATATTTTTTAAATTAGTTTCTAATTTATTTTTGATTAAAATTTATTGTTTGGGATTGAATGGAAGATAATAATTATGGATTGGTGGATTAGAATGATAGATTCAAGGATTGGAGGTGAATGGAGATATTGCACAAATATGTATATTGGGATATGTATAGGGAAGAAGATGGAGATATTTGTGTTGGATGGGGGATGTATGTAGGTGAGGGATAAGAGGGAGATAGAGATAACAGGGAAATATGGATGGGGTTAGAGGGAAATTTTTGATAGGGAATTAGTTTCCATCATCAAAGGAAGAGGAAGGATATGAAATAGGACATGGATTGGGATTGGATAGGGAAGGGGAGTATGGAAGTTTGACACCAATACTAAGGAGGTATATAACCATGGAATCTACTATTGTTGAATTAGTCGGTGAGGATGAAATCAATAGTGGTGGATAGGGAGATCTTATCTTGGTCCAATAGACTCTCATTATCATCATAAGATCATATTCAGGTTTTTCAATAGGGTTATCATCATAATCATAGTCAATGTAATTAGGGTTGACCTTGAGTATAATTTTTCGTCATGTTGGGGTAAGATATCAGGTCATGATGTTGGATTGGGTTGGAGTGGTTGAGGGTGGATTAGAAAATATTAGATTGGATGGAGGATAGATTAGATGGGTAGACATGGTAGAGGATTGATTGGAAGAGGAAAGTTTGGGATTTATTTTGGATGGGGATGGAAATTAGGATAATAAATTAGAAATTGGTTGGAGATTAAAGAAGAATATGACCTAAGGATGAAGGTGGAGGATGATAGTAGATTTGGGGATCAAAATTCAATACCTTCAAATGATTTGATCTGATGAGGAATGATTCTTTATACTTATGATATAATAATATTCTTAAGTAAGAGTTGATCGGATTTGATTTCTACTTAAGATAGGAAAGGTTCTTAAATGGGAATTGATGGGATTTGATTGGTGTACTTAAGATAATCTAGCGTTATTAAGCAATTTTAGATTAAGGATGGGGTCAACTTAAGGTCTTGATTTTTTATTGGGTGGTTGGAATTGAAATGGATCATGTAACAGATTAGGGATGGGATCCTTGTGTGAATGATTTTGATAATGATGAAAATATATGGGGTATTGAGTCCTCAACAAAATTTTGATTTTCAAAGGATCATTTTTTATTAAGGATGAAGGATTGGATGTTTGATTGAGATAGATAAGGGGTGATTGAATTTGGATGAGGGCTAGATAGAGTAAATTAGGATTTGGTTGGAATGAGATAATTAAGATAAGGGGATTGGATTAAGATAATGATGAAGGATGTGGATTAAGGATGGTAATGGATAGAAGATAATTAGGAAAACGATGAATGATGGCATTGGATTAAGGGTAATGGATTTTGATGGGAATTATAGGTTGGCCCGCAATACCGTGTCCCATATTTTTGCCAAAGTAGGACATTAATATCAACAATTTCATAAAATTTGACTTTATGAAACTTTTAGTAGATAGAACATTAATAATTTAGAGATGATGTGAAATAGTGATTTGCGAGGATTCATGTGTAGATTCTAAATATATTTACAATTTTTTAAAAATAAATTGTGATTTGTTTACATAAACTTTAATAACTTATTTTTATAGTAAACAACATTTTTAAAAGTGGTGTTTATGTCGTAAAGCTTAAATTTTTTATTGAAAGGATAAAATTATAATTTTTAAAACATATATATATATATATATTTATAATAAAATAGGGTAAAAAATTTATTAATCAAAGATAGCCTGGTACAAAGCATAACAACAATAGGAAACCTAAAAGGGCCAAAACCATCATACAATAAATCAAGAAGTGTTCATGCAACATCTCATATCCTCTGTAACCAAATCCTCCAAATCTTGAGCAAGATCCCTAAGTAAACTATTCCAATCATCCACCAGCCAAGTCCCATTCTTCTCAGAAGCCCATTTGGCCAACCCAACAACCACCTTATTCCATTCCCGAGGGATATGTGAGAAGGTGATAAAATCAAGTAATTCTCCAAGACTGGTGATTTACTTAGCCACCACCATAAGCTGCCAACTAACATCATCAAACTGCCATCTATTTATCAAATCTATCACCACTTGAGAATCTGACTCACAGATAATCATGTTCCATCCAAGGGAATATTCCCTCTTCAAAGCCAAAAGAATAGCCAAGGCCTCGATAAGGTTATTAGAGTGTTTCCCTCTATATTCCAAAAAGAAGAACACAACCACCCTAGAACTATTTCTGCCCACCCCACCAATGCCCGCTTGCCCAAGATTACCCCTTGCAGACCCATCAGTTTTAATTTTCAAGACTCTAGTGGGAGGGGGAATCTAATTCCCTCCCCTAAAAACCTTCCCTTTAGAACATCGACTACACCCAATCTTGGCCCTTCCAGTACCACCAACATAAATCTAGATTACGAATCACTCCAGTATCACCAGGATCCACTGAGACTGACTGATCACATTTAGCATACAAAGTCTCTTGCAAATCCCCAAGAATGCGAGACCAAACTTGACCCACCAACAACTTCTTATCTAGAAAGATCCTACGGTTGCACTCCAACCAAATGTGCCAAATAATTAGACTAGGACCAATAGGCCACATTGTGTGAAGAAATGAAGTCTTCATTGAAATGGGACCAATGTTCCACTAGAACTCATCAAGAGAAGAAGGATGTCTGCACTACAAATTCGAGGCCCCCCACCAAAAATGCCAAATGGTCCTAACAAAGGGGCGCTATAAGAAAATATGAGAAATGGTGTCAACATCTTTTAGACATAAGCAACATAATGAAGGATCCTGGAAGCCTCGCTTACATAGGTTATCCCAAGTCAAGCACCTGCCACACACCACCAACCAAGAAAATAAATTGCATTTTGGCCAAGAGAATTTATTCCAAATAATTTTCCACCAAGGAACCTCAACATTGCCCAAGGCCTATCTGTCCAAAACATGATATCGTGAAGCAACAATGAACTTCCCTTTTAGATTTAGACCCCGAGCCAACACATCCCAGTCTAGAAGAGAACAACAAACTCTATCAACCAAAATAGAGGAAAAATCCCTCCTATCCTCCAAAGATCCACCCAGGGGCTACTCCTACATATCCTTCCACTGGTAAACAACAGTCTACCCCAAAATCCATCACTCTGCTCCAACCCACGTGATTAAAAATCCTACATAAATCCCCCAAGTGAGGATGTGAGGAGAGGATAGGTGGGAAACCATCCCATGAGTCATACTAAAAAAGAGCATCAAAACCTCTGTTGTAGATTCAAAACAAGCCTTGTTTAACCAACATATCCACCCTATTAAGAGTATCCAAGATCATAGAGCCTTTCCCCAAAAGACTAAATCGAGGAACCTCAACGCCATCCACCTCCCTAAGGTACTTGAAGGTAAGGATCCTGGCCCAATACTGATGCTGATGTGAACACCATCTCCAGTACAACTTAGTAGCCAAAGATTTCCCATTCCAATCTGCCTTGCTCAATCCCAGACCACCATCCTGCTTTGGCCGACAAACGACTTCCCACTTAATTAAGCTCCACTTCCTTGAAAGGAGATTACTCGTCCAAAGAAACTACCTACAAAGGCCCTCAAAATATTTGATGAAGCTTGAGGGAGTAGTCATCACAAAGCACCTGTATAAAGGAAGGGTCTGCATCACAAACTTCAATAGAGTAACTCAACCAACTATAGATAGCCATCTATAGGTTCAATGGAAAACTAGCCCTTGAAATTTATAGATCATATCCTACTAGAAACACCTAGGAAGCAGACACACATCCCAAGGGATACCAAGATAGATAAAGGGAAGCTGCCCCACCTGAAACCTTAAGATTTTGGCAATACACTGCTAGATAAACATGGGGGTATCAAAGAAATAAATGCAAGACTTAATTTAATTAATGATTTTACTTGAGGAAGCTAAGTAACAATCCAAATTCTATCATAAATCAACTGCTTCAACCACCTTAGGAACACCCATCAAAGCCGTATCATCCAAAAAATGAAAATGAGTTTGAGGGGGTAGATAATTGCTCCATTTCCATCCCTAAATGAGCCCATCCATAACACAATACTTAATGAACCTCCCTAATCCTTCAACCATCAAGATGAATAAATAAGGGGATAAGGAATCCCTCTGTCGAAGACCTCTAGAAGCACCAAATAGATTAGAAGACTCCCCATTTATGAGAATAGAAAAGGAGGAGGTCATCACATAGCTCATGACACAATCAATCCACTCACTAGTAAACCCAAAATCACTAAGAATTTTGATAAAAAAACCCCATTTAACTCTATCATAAGCCTTAGCCATGTTTAAATTTATAAACATAGCCTTTTGCTTAGAAGAGGCCATGGAATGAATAGCCTCAGCTGCAATAACTACTCCATCCAAAATCCATCTGCCTGCAACAAATCCCCCTTGTTCCTCTGAGATCAGCTTATCTAGCCATGGCTTTAGACTCTCAACAATTAGCTTTGTAATGATTTTATACACCACATTGCACAAATCAATTGGTCAAAAAAGATCTAGAGAATCCACACCCTCGTGCTTTGGGATAAGAGCAAGAAATGTGGAATCCATGGCCTGCAAAATTTTCCTATTCCTTAAAGACTCCAAAACAACCTCCAACAGATCAAGGTTGATCACTTCCAAAAGTTCTTGAAAGAACTCAACCAGAAACCCATATGGAATAGGAGCCTTCCCTTTTTTCAATTAAAACACCACATCCTCCAACTCCTTCAAATATATAGGCTTAAGAAGAGAGGCATTCATATCCACAGTCACTAGAGGAGGAATAAAATCCAAGATAGAAGCTTCTTCCTCACTAGTAGGTGAGGTATCTTCAGAAAAGAGAGTAGATAAGAAGTGAACTACCTCATTGGAAATATCCGAAGAGGAAGAAAGAACAAAACCCTCAGGAGAGTGAAGAGAAGAGATAATGTTACCCTGTCTTCGAGCCTTCACCGAGTTATGGAAGAAGGAAGTATTCATATCCCCTTCCTGAAGCCAATCAACATGAGCCTTATGTTTCAAAAAAAATTCCGCATGAAGCTCCCATTCCTCTAGGTATTTAGCTACACTATCCTCTAACCTGCTCAAATGCACATCAAGACCCTGATCCTGAATTTTCCTAGTAATAGTATCAAAGCACTCTTGGGTAACCCTTTTATTTTGAAACACATTTCCGAACAGGTACTTATTCTAATGTTTCAATTTATATTTCACATATTTTAGCATCTTCACAAAGGAGTACATAGTCGTACCAAAAGTAGGTTGTCCTTCAATCCACCATCTAGAAATGAAGTCAAGAAGACTCTCCTCCCTGAGCCACATAAGATAAAATCTAAAATTTTGTTTCCTAGAACCACTAGCTAGACAGACAAATAATTTAATCAACCAATGGTCCAATCCCCACCAATCTAAAATTTCATAACTTGATAGCCACTTGTCACCAACCTACAAACTAGAAACAAGAAACCTGTCTAATCTTTCAGAAATGGCTTCATCCCCAAGCCTCCTATTATTCCAAGCAAAAATTCCATTCAAAGGTTTGATATCCTCAAGCCGAAGTTGAGCCAAATTATGCCTTAGAAGATCAGAGGAGGGGTCTAAACAAGGCACCCCCCCTCTTCTTGTCAAGAGAGGAAATTGCATTAAAGTCACTTGCCATAATCCAGGGAAGGAAAGGATCCAACGATCTCAAAAAATTGATATGAGACCACAAGAGAATCTTAATAAGGACATCTTTCAGAGCATAGATTTTGGAAATAAAAATTCTTTCCCCCATCTTCAAACTAATCGCAACAAGAGAAATGGAGAATCTACTAGAGAACCACCAAAAAAGAGAAATTCACAGAGGATCCCATAAGTAAGAAATACCCCTAGAGCTACCCTATGCACCCACACAATGGTATAAGACTCTATTCCAAATATCATATGCACATTTCATCATACTATCCACAGATAACTTTGTCTCTTGGAGGAAAACCAAATCTGGAAAATGAGCATGAACCAAGTCTTGAATAACCTTTTGTCTAGGGATGCTATTCACACCCCTTACATTCAATGATAACACAATCATCGTGAAGGGTGAGAGAAGTGAGTATCCAAAGTCTTCACTGAACTAGATTCAACCAACGTCTCACCAACCAACTTAACTTTCTCTTGATCCTTCTTCCTACCCACCTTTTGGGACTTATTAGGACTACTCTTTTTCAGGGGATTTTGCTACAAGCCCAATATAGGGGAAGAAGCAAAAATTTTACTCTCCAGAGTCTCCAAAACTTGAACCTCCAATAGGGCATGCACCAACATCACTAGAGACCAAAGAAGTACTAACCAACACATAAGAGTCCCCAAGCCTAGCTTTAGGGGAAGGAACAAAAGAATCCTTCGCTTCCCCAAGAGCCTCCACAGGGAAAAGAACCAAAGAAGTAACAACCATAGGCTTAGGATTATTAGCAGTAAAAGGGGGAGCATCAACATGCATGTTTGGAGATATCCCCTCCTCATGAACTAAGTCATCCAACACATCAAACCTATTAAATGTCTCCTCTTGACAATCTTGTAAAGTCCTCTTCTAACCTCGACTTTTATTTTGAGGCCTAACAAGCAAAAAACCATCCTTGTTTGGAGTCACCCCCTGCATGGGCCCTTTTCCCTTTTCAGATCTTGGATTTGATGGAGCCATCCCGTTACTTGAGCTACCCGCAACAAGAGCATGAGGACACCTCCTCTGAAGATGACCATACTCATAACATAAACGACATCTGAATGGAAAAGTTTCATATTCTAACGGTTGAGTCTAGGAGCTAGACCCCATTGTCAAATCAATAGAGCCAGGCAAAGGCTGACTCGAATCAATCTCCACACAAACACATGCATAGGAAAAAATACTCTTCTCTAGAGTTTGCTGAGAGTGGCCAAAAGTTTTTCTCAATGACATGACAATTTACTATAGTATATCTCTTCTCCAACATTCAAGTGACAATCCAGGAAGGAAAACCCAAACCAACACCTTGGATGGAAATTCTTCCACCGAATTAAAACCCAAAGGCCATGGTTTAATGAACAGTCCAACCTGATTATAAAAGTACGAGAGACCCTCAAAAGCCTTGTTTCGATCTGAGATACATGAATAATCCACCAAGAAGAAATTATTCACAACTAACAGAACATCAAAATCTCCCTCTGGGTTCCATGTCTTTCTAATCCAAGGTTCAAGGAAGGGAAGAGAGACCCTTATCCCCATAAAATTGTAGATTAAAACATGCTTGTTTTAGTATTCTAAATCCTCTGCAACTACTTCCCTTTGAACCACCACCTGATGCACTTGATCCCTTTCCAAGAATCCATTAACCTTTTTTACTTTAAATGCACCGATCCTAGACAAGCCCACACCAGGAGAAGACAAAGTGGGAACCCCTTCACCCACCTCCATCATAGCATCATCCTTGGCACCTTGTCCATCCCATCATTCAAAACCATAAGAGCCCCACCTGATAGCCCTTGCCAAAAAACACCACTCACCGACTCCTATCCACTTCAAACCCTAACCCACCTGCATGCAATACAAAAAAATGACATACAAATCTCATACACCAACCCACAAGCCGGAAACCCACATAGTCAAGGAAAGTCCCAATCAAGAAGAAAATAGTTACCCCACGCGTCCAAGCAAAGGCTCAAGCAAGGTGAGAGTACATACTAACCACGTGAAAATCCAAGCTCGAAACACCACCCACGAGCAAAGCAAAAGTAAAAAGAGGCTGTCTAATCATTGAGCAACAAGACACACAAAAAAGCTAATGACAACCCCCTAAATGCACAACAAACCCCCTCACCCCCGTGCAACACTTTTCAAAAGGAAAACAATCCCGAAGCAGACAAAGGCATGCACACACAAGGCTCAACATGCAACCCAGACCAAGATGGCTACGAGCGCACACACAATAGACAAAGAAAGCATGATCCTTTTCACCTATTTATTTATAATGTTTCTCTACATTTCTATTTCTATTTCTTTGTTTTTTAAAAAAACATATATTTTTAATATGAATATCTAGTGTATTAATATTTTTTTCATAATTTTTTGTTGCATATTTTTAAAAATTAATTTTTGAAGTCAAAGTAATTATAATCTGGGCATAGGTGTATCTCCTCACACTTAACTTGTTTTGTATGTATTGAAATTAAATTTTATTTTATTTTCTTGAAACAAGAATGCCAATACCTAGTGCACCCATGTTTTTTAGAATTTTTTTCTCTATTTTTCTATTTTTCCACATCTATAAAACAAATGCATTGATCATTAGTGAAAAAAGAACATTCACAAGAAATAAAATATAGATATAATAATAAAATTAAAAATTAAAAATTATACTTTTTGGAAATCTTATAATAGGAGCTACATACTTAAAAATGGGTAAACCCACAAAAGTGGTTTACAATTTGAGCGAGGAAGGAAAATTTGCACAAAATGACCCCATGCAAAAAAAATGGTTTTGGGGGGTTCCAATGAAGTCTTGGTTCGAGCGAACCCATTAAATGGTGGAACCCACATTTTGCCGTTGTGGAAAGGGGGTTTACTTGAACCCCTTTGGTTCGCTCGAATCGCCCTTTTCCCATCTTCCCACCCTCTGGTACCAAAAAAATCTATAATTTTTCCCTTCAAAGCTTAGGTTGAGGATGAAAATGGAGGAGACTTCACATACCCAATTGGATGATGGTATTCCTCAAAACGAGCTATCCAACGAATATAACTTTAATATGTTTTGGTTTTATTATCTATTTGTTTTTTTAGTTTTATTAAACATAGGTTTTTCACCGAAAATCAAGCTCTATGTTCTACACATGTGGAAAAATAGAAGATTATCAAAAAACAATTTTGAAAAATATGAGTGCATCAGATATTGAAGTCCTTGATCCAACAAAAAATATTGAATTTCGATACATACAAAAGAAGTTATGTGTTATACGGTCCACCTATGTCTGAATTGTAATTGGTTTGACTTCAAAACTTGATTAAGGAAAAAATATTCAATAAAACGCTATGAAACCAATTGGAAGCACTATATATCATACTTACAAATCTAAATTCAAAAAAAAAAAGAATTTTATCCTTCATGGAAAAAAGTTATGTGTTATACAGTGAGCGCCACTCCTTAAAAATGGTGTTTACTAAAAAAAATAGTTTCAAAGGAGATGGAAAAAGAAGTGCAATCTGATTCCAAATTGTTTGAATTTTTTTTTTAGAATCTACATACAAAATGTCACAAATCACTAGTTTGCATCATCTTAAAATTCCTTACGGTTTAGTTGTTATAGGTGTCCAAAAGTGAAGATTTAGTTAGAAAAAATCAGTTTAGTGTCCAGTTTGGGAAAAAATTGTAAACCATTATTGTGGGATCACCCAAATGTAATTTCTAAATGAATTTATTTAATCCCTCAAAAGGTAAAGTGTTTTTTTTCCAACATTTTGTTATGTGCGAAGGAGACTCCATTGTGGGTATATTTTAAGACTAGAGGGGTTCTATCCAAGTGGGTTTCATCTAAGGGGGGAATTATCTAACCCTCTTTAATTAAAACCCTTTAGATGGAATCCCTCTTGAGGCTTAAATCAATAGTTTTTCTAAAAAATGTGTGATTTCAAGAAAAATCAGGATATGCCATGTTTGGGACCCATTATTGTGGGATTAATCTTATGGGAGATAAATGAATGGGGTATAATTAAGAGAAGTATTAGGACCTCGATTGGGTTGGAAAAAATAATTAGGATTAGGGTCCTAAATGATGGATTCAAATATGGATTGGAGATAGATTGGGATTATTAGGTTAGTTGAGATTGAGTGAATTAGATTATTGGGGATGATTTAGACAAGTTGGATGATTGAGTTAATTAGGGGATAATTAGAATGACTATGAATTATTATGATGGGATGATTTGGGTGAGGTGAGGGATTGGATAAATGGATTTGGATGAAAATATTAGTAATTGGTTGGATTGGGATGAAGGTTTATTTCTTTAATAGGAAGTAGATTTGAAAGTACAAAAAATAAATTAGCTTGAGGAATTGGGATTGATAGGTATGCACCGGTTTAGTACAAGAAGACACACCAAGAACTTGAACAAGCCTATAATTATTCTAGTAAGATTTTATACTTAGTATGAGCCCACTAGGAAAAGGCTAACACCTGAAGATTAGTGCAAGTCACTTAGATTTCAAGAGTCAATAGATAAGGATCCAGTGGCATAAGGGTTCACCTTTTCCCTTTATTTGGAGGTCCTAAGACAGTGCCTAAAGATCTTCTATCTCTACTTAGGGAGACACATGGTGAGTAGCTTCATGCATCATATTGTACCTTGCATCACACTTAGAAACAACCAAAAGGTCTTCAACTAGGATGGACAAGGTTTCTAGGGAGTCTTATACATATGTTAAGGGAATGTGAGGCCCAATCCATAGATGAAAGGGAATAATTTTTGGTGTAAATAGGTTCATTTCCTATCTAGTTAATTAGTGGGGTCATATTTACATATTATTTCTACGTAGGTCCTAGTCATATTTAATGTTCAGATAAATTTTTATCTTTTTAGATTTTATTAAATATTAGTCTTAGGATCATTTAATGTTGGCTCATTTCATTTAATTATGATACAATCATTTAATGCTTGTACTACATCACACCTCTTCTATATAAGCAAGTTCAATATACACTTTGTAATATACCTCATCAACATATTTCCTAGATCTGAATATCAAGAAAGCTTATATTCTTGGATATTCTCTTGTTGAAGGTTGTAATTAATTTTGTAGGTACTCCTGAGCGAGAGCTAAATTTTAGCTCCTACATGGTATCAAAGTAATCCTTGCAAATTCCTTCTTAGATTTGAGGGTAGAACTATTACTAGTGAGAAATCTTGGTGAATTTTAGGAAGGTTGATTATGCTCTTCCTTTGCACCCTATGCTAATATGGGGAATCATAAAAACTTGAAAAAAACCAGTTGTGGAGGGTTCCTATTTGTGGGTTTTGATTGCATATTATTTCTGGAGTATGTTGGAGGTAATTTAAGCTCACCATTGATTCTAGGGAATTTGAGAAAGTCAAAATTCACTTTTGTTTTGTAAAAATATAACATTTCTATCAAATTTATGAGGGTTTTGAGTTGGGAGGTGGTTACTAGATTTGGGAGGTAGCTATTTTTTTGGGTCACTTTAGGCCAAAATTGACCCAGCATCTAAAACACCAAAAAATCCCAACAATTCCTTTCAAATCATTGAAATCAGAGACTTTTCTTTGAGACCTCAAAGGTTTTCTTGGCCCATGTCGCTATTTCCTTACAATATAGATTTGTACAATATGGTACCGTATAGTTCGTACTATTTGTGCAAGTTTCTGGCATTAGTGTAGGGTATAGAGAATTTTGCTAGCACATTCCTCAGATGGTGTATGTAGGTATGGATCTACGGATGGATCACATCATGGTATGGTTGTCTATAGGTTTGGAAGTGATTTGAAATTTGATATTTTTTGTCGGTAGTTTTATTTTCTATAAACCACGATTCTAGGGGTTGGTATAGCACTTAAATTTTAGTGGCTAGTGACTAGCACTTAGCCACAAGGCCTACTACTAGTGGTGCATGGAGCCACCACCAGCCACTGCCACTGACGTCCTGCCACCTCCCTACCCGCTTGATAGTAGGTATTTTATTTTTCCTTTGCAACACACATGGTCATATTGGTGATCGATTGTCAAACCTTGGGGGCTAAAATTTTGACCCTAGTTAGTCTCTCAAGTTCCCAAATGGGGCCTTTTTCTCCAGAGCATAACTTTTCATCTCTAGAGGTATTAAGATTTTTAAAATGAGATATTAAAAAAATATGGTTCTGCATACTTCTTAGTGGTGTAGTTCATTTTTCCATATTTTGTTTTAGAAACATTTTATTGCCAATTGAAGTTCCTTTTCCCTTCTAGACATTTGAGATCATAAATTTTCACCAATATATTTGATTTTTGATTATTCTAGTGGTAATTGAAAGTTATTTAAGAGCTCTATCATATGTTTCATACACTTTTCTAGATTCAACCCCAGGTATAAATTATTCTTGATTTTTACATATTTGGCATATTTATCGACTACTTGGACATACTATTTCCTGGAGAAGTTATGTTTATGGGGGGCTTCATTTTTAGTTTTATTTTAATATTAGGTGATATCACATTAGTTTGTATCAAATATTTATCTATTTTGCACTCTTTGCACTTGTTCTCATGGCTAAATTAGGGATTGATGTCCTAAATCCTCATAATTACCATAAATGGAAGGAAAGAATGAGGAAATTGTTTTGTTCTATGGTTTTTGGTCACCTTGGATAATGAACAACATGATTTTTATAGAGAATATGAAATATTTTATCATAGGAATAAATTCTATATGGCAGTGGGTTTGATTTCTATGCATGTTTATGATAGTTTTTCTATCATATCAAGGGATATACTACTATTAGATAGGTTTGGGATAAGTACACATAATTATTTGATTAAATTAGTAAGATTCATGCTATGAAATTAGAGGGAATCAATTTCCATAGATTCTTTTAACACCATTGAAGACTATTTGGTGAAATTTCAATTATTAAGGTCACAATTGGTTCGTTATGGTAAAGATGAAGTTGATAATGAATGCATATTCTTCATTTTATCTAAGTTGAAATATCTCTCCTAATCATGATAAAAATAAGGAGAAACCCAAGTGTGGTAATTGTAACTAGCTTGAACATGGTGAAAAAAAATTCTATATGAAAGAATTAGATGAAATAAGGAAACTTCTAAAAGAGCATAATATTTCTTTTCTTTCTAGTTCTACTAGTTCAAATTATTATTCTTCTTCATAACCTTCATATTCTACACACATTGGTACTATAGGAAATTATCATGGGAGTGATAAGGTAAATTATCATAATATGTGAAACAAAGAAAAAGAACCCTAGGTCTAGCATGTAAACCTAGGGTTTATGTGTGTTTTGTGGGGGGAGGGGGTAATTTTCTATTGTTTCATTAAGACGAAGACTAACAAGGTGAATAGATTGAATTTCAACCATGAAGGTGAGTCAATTAGACCTGGAACTCAATCCTATTGAGCCTTAAAATGATTTGTAAATGATTTTCTATGATTAACTTGATTGAACTATTTGCCCTAATGCATAAAATACAATATCACAACAATGCAAAGACTAAAACAACAATTTGTAGGAAGATCTAAGAAGTGAAGAGGACTGCACTTACTTGTCACCTAAATTTGTATATGAGTACTATAGAAGTATCGAGTTTCCCTAGGGAAAATGGGTCTTTGTATGACACTTATGCTTTGTTTTTGGGGTCCTTTTCTGGTAGATTTGAGCTTCTAATTTTTGGTTGCAAAATTGTCGAAACATTATTGGATAAATCTATAAGTGAGTTTCTCTGGGTTGATAATATGTAGGGATTCAATTGCAACAATAGATAATTTATCTTCAAACCTTGTTTAATCCTCTTCAACCTAAAATATGTACATTCAAAAAGAGAATAAATATTAGGCCATTTTAGGGGATTGCCTCAGTCAAACCTTGTGTAAGTACATTTCCACTTCCACAATGAATAATGCCAATGATAAATGGTAATAGATAGGAAGGACTGATATCACAAAGTTCCACAACTCACCACCGTTAATGGATCCCTTGAAGGATTGAAGTAATACACATCAACTCAAGGATCTTGATTCTTGCTTGCTTGATTTTCTTGAATGCTTTAAAGACATATTAAAGTTTCAATGCTCACAAAACAATGAACACACATGAACTCACATAAGATAGGATATGATGTTAGGATCTTGAATTTAAGCAACAATTCTCTAAAATACTGCTATTGAATTGATATTTCCGATAGTAATTGCTCTTGACAATAGTTTTTGATCATGAATACTTGTTACATTTTAAATAATGAAAATACTAGGTATTTATAGGCATTTCTCTAATTTCTTAAGAATTAAATTTTGATAGCCGATATGTATAATTTGAATTTTGAATTTTAAGATGGCCACTCCAATATAATAAAAATTGGTCCACCAAAATAAAAGAAAGAAAAAGAAGAACCCTAGGTCTAGCATGTAAACCTAGGGTTTATGTGTGCTTTTGTGGGGAGGTAATTTTTTATTGTTTCATTAAGATGTAGACTAACAAGATGAATAGATTGAATTTAAACCATGAAGGTGAGTCAATCACACCTAAATCTTGATCCTATTGAGCCTTAGAATGATTGGAAATTATTTTCTATGATTAACCTAATTGAAATATATGCCCTAATGCATAAAATGCAAGATCTCCATAATGCACAAACTAAAATAATAGTTTGTAGGTAGATCTGAGAAGTGCAGATGACTATCTACCTATCACAAAAAGTTGGATATGAGTATTGTAGAAAAATAGGGCCACCCTAGGGTGAATGGTCTTTGTATGACACCTTTTCTTTTTTTTCGAGGCCTTCTAATGAAAGATCTAAGCTTCTAATTTTTTATTGAAAAATTGTTAGAACATTGTTGGATAAATATGTAAGTGAGCTTCCATGGGTTGATAATATATAGGGCTTGAATTGCAACAATGGATTATAATTTGTCTTTAAACCTTATTCAATCCTCTTCAACTTGAAATATGTGCATTCACAAAGAGAAGAAATGTTGGGCCATTTTAAGGCTTGCCTAAGTCCAACCCCATGTGAGTGTTTCCACTTTAAGAATGGTAAATGATAATGGATAAGTAGGAATGATGAAATAAAAAAGTGCTAACTCTCACAACCCTTAAATGGCTTGAAGTCATACACATCACCTCAAGGATCTTGAATCTTGCTTGCTTGGTTTCCTTGAATGGTTTGGAGACCTACAAAAGTGTTAGCCTTCACAAAAAAATGAGCACACATGAATTCACATAAGATTGAACATGATGTTAGGATCTTAAATTGCTGCTATAATTCTCTAAAATACTACTCTTGAATTGATCTTGTAGACAGTAATTTCTCTTGACAATAGTTTTTGATCATGAATACTTGTTATATTTGAAATGATTAAAAGACTAGGTATTTATAGGAATTTCTCTAATTTCTCGACAATTAAATCTTGATAGCTGACATTAGAAATCTGAATTTTGAATGTTAAGATGGACACTGCGAAATATTAAAAATGTTGGGGATACGAGATCGCTCTGTCATCATAGAACAAACGTCTAAGACAACAGTTCCTTAGTGATCTTCATTTTTTCACTTCAAAGACACAAACAACTATGCCATAAAGCGAAAACAAGCACAACAAATCCCCCATTGATCGTCTGAGAAAATTAGATGCTTAACATATAACGGATTTAACACAAGCATAAATTCTAAATACAGAATCAGACAACCATGAAAGACAAACATGTGGATACACAAATTTACATGGGGAAAACCTTTTCGGGTAAAAAACCCCACGCTCAAAAACACTCAGCTCAAATGTATTATTCAGCAAAAAATAGTTACAATACAATCTTAGAGCTATGCTCTTCTAGAGAGTACATCTTGTCCATCTAGAGAATACATGCAACACAACACAAAATATTCACATAGTTACAATATCCTGCATGACATACTATGCAGATTCATTTCAGCTCCTCAAATGACTTTCTCAGCTAGCCTTATGGCCAACACAACCTCAAGGAATATCAAGTTCAGATCGTCCCAGATCAGAGAGACTAAGTGTTCATGGTAAAGATCGCTCGAACACTCTCAACCTCTCTCTCTTCACTCATTATTCTCTAAGAGTGCACACAAGATTATATATAATGTCTTACCATGTGCCAACCTATCCTACCCTGTTCCAGCATTCAACGGTCATCAGGATAATTAATTATCCACCTACAAGCACCCATACTTCACTGATAACGTGTATCGCTCAAGAAGCATGCATCAAGCCACACAACATTAAACTAGTTGTCGAAACATGTCTGTCAACCTCCAAAACAATAATGCAACCCAATCGCAATCAGGAAATAAAGCTTCGGCCAATCAGATCTCAAAGATCTGCCACGTGTCACGACCTCATTCATTCACCGCTTCCAGTCAAAGTCAGACCGGTCAAAACCTTGAGCTCCTTCTACCACGCTATCGCCAAGCTCAGGTTGACTATCATCAGTACGATGGTAACTGCCTGCACTAATCGCCAAGCCACCAACCGTGCTACCATGAGAACTGGCTTTTCCCACAGCGGTAAGGCGGTAACTGTTTCGTAGACCGCCAGTGGTCATACCATGTCACTGCGGCTTAACGAACAAGACTTCATGGTAAGGTGATAACTATCACCAGTGACCACCACGGTTTCACTGTGCTACCACGCCTTGACCACCAAACCATCGCGGTATGGTGGTAGCCACCATCTCTGACTGCCATGGTTCCATCGTGCTACCGCACTCCAACTGCCAGACCTCCACAATAAGGTAGTAGCTGCAATTGCTGACCAGCATGACTTATCGCACCACCACAACATGGCCAGCAAGCCATCGCAGTGGAGCGGTAAGCGATCATTGTTAACCGCCAGTCATTCACCACAGTGACCGCGGCTTCCCCGAACACAGCCCTCGGTATGGCGGTAAACATTCCTCTGCCAGCTCGCCACTCACCATGCCACTCACTGTGCCACTAGAAGATGCACCCCACGGTAAAGAGGTAGACTTCACTCCGCCACCCACCGCTCATCGCGCAACCGTGCCACCAGAAGATGCACCCCGCGGTAAAGCGGTAGAATTCACCCCGCCACCCTACTGCTCATCATGCAACCACACCACCAGAAGATGACCACCGCGGTGGGGTGGTAACACCGCCCAAACACCAAGTAGCTGCAGTGGTATGGTGATAAAGGACAAAATTATGAAGAAATTGCCTAAGTCGTTAATGGAAAAAAACATAAAGTTGAGGCAGACTTTCCAAACAATCTCCCACTTGTTGAAGACTTTCAGGATTCCTCCAAACTCGAACAAGGACCAACACCATGCCTTCACGCTCCAACCAAGACACCTGCAACGACACCATATTAGGCAACAACTCCAAACACAGGAACATGCCAAGGCGAAAATGCACCAGTCTCAGGAACACAAACATCAAATCCTTTAGGTGGTAGAGGCTCCACAACAACAACAATGAAGCACAAGACAAACACAAAAAGAGAAACCATTCTCCAGGACAAGAAACAACCATCAGCTAGAAATGCAACTAGACAACTGACTGCCTCCATCCAATTGATTAAACCCACGTGACTGAAAAATCCAACACCCACATCTCGTTCTAATCCATCCAATCACCCATACCTCAAAGGTATGACCATTAGTAAACTCACACCATCACATGACCACCCATCAACAACAAAAAACAAGCACCATGTGCTAACCAGTCAAAAAAACCAAACACGTCCAGGTACTCCCACTACAAGGGTATTGTTCAGATGAGTGCAAACAAAGCACCATCACAAGTTATCCAAGCATACTAAGTCCACCATGTAGTTCTGAGGAACATCCACACAGATAAGAAAAACCTGCAACCACCTACTGCAAGAAAAATTTCTCTCAACAATCTTCCACCATTCTTCCAAAGTCCTCCATATCTGATTGAAGAAGGAGGCCAACCTTCATGTCATCACCCAAGTGTCAACACATGACCAAATACATCTAAATTCAAAAACATTCAGGAAGACAACACCATATTAGAGAGAAACAACAAATCATAACATGTAGCATCCTCCTACATACATTTCTAAATGCCAGCTATGTCAAGAATGATCTTCTTCACATCCCAACGGGAAAAGCCAAAACAACACCCAACTAATCGATGGATGTAAGAACCTCAAAAGAATATCAAAATACCCCATATAAACATCTCCTATCAATCGTCAAAAGCACAAGGAGATACACTATGTTTTCCACCTTTCATTATGAATCCTCCAGAATCTTAAAACAACTCAAGATTCATATCAATGAAAGATAAAGAATAAAAAAGACATCTGGAAGATGTAATGGGTAAACACCTTTCAAATAAACACCGCCGAGTAGACCAAAAGAAGTAAAAGGAAAACATGCTCCTCCAAGATATACAAGTCACCGTGACTTACCCAAGAGCATTCTCCTTCATGTTCTTTGTTGAACTCGTGTTCAACCAAGGTGTAGGCTACTCGGACTTTCAGCTGTAACAACAACATTCTCAAAAGAATTCCAAGCCTCACCTTATTCTCTGTGCATCCATGAGCATCAACAACCTATCATCTCATGCTAACTCCAACCTGCATTACTTCACTAAACATTAAGTCCTCCAGCATATTACCAAAGTACTCAAAACATAGAGAAACACCATACCACTGTCAAAGCTCCAAACCTAGGATAGGAACATACCATGACACCATGATCTACACATATCCCTTAAGAGATACCATGCTTCAAGTGAACAAGCTTTGGTATCAAGAGCAAAGCAACATGCCAAAACTCTAAGTAAGAGTATACCATGACATAAAGCAAACAAACTCTAAACCAACATCACCTGTCAAGCACCAACAACATGTTAGCCAAAAATACAACCAATATCCTCCATGGCTCCAAGATGCTGCACATCTTCAAATAGTGACCATGCAAATGAGAAAGATCTCTTCTACAGCAACAGGATCTAAGAGTCCTCAAGAAGCATCTGCAACACCAACGAAGATCATTCACCACAAAGTGATGAATCCACAGTCACTACTAAAGATCCCATTGAATGATGACACTGAGCTTTCCAAGCATCATGACCGACCACACAATCACCGTCAAAGCTTACACTAGCCAATGTATCAAGCTCTTCATGACATCGTGAGTCACATGCTATAGATCCCCATCACTCACCGCCATCCATCCTCTCATCTGAAAATAGCCACACCAATGCACAAGTGACCATAGACAAGGTCGGCTAGCACATCTGCACCACCACATAAGCAACCTTGTGGATAATGTCAGTCCACTTCCGAGTTGACTCACGACAAACATGTAGGTAAAGAAAACCCACAAAAAATGCACAACTTGTAGATCCACTTCCATGAAAACCCTGCAAATCTATCATCGCACTGCAAACTGCAAAATTGGGATATCAAAGAGGACAACCACAGTAGACAACTTGACTCAAACACTAGATCAATAATAGATTCAATTTTCCAATAACGTCCACAACTTAAGCACCATAGTCTAGGAAACTGTAGACATGGAAAATGTACATTTTCGATCTAACACACTTGATCCTGATTACTAATGATATTTCCTCCTAAATCATACTCTCAGAATTTCATCATATTCTTCCTCTTAATCTAATAAATCATTGTTTATTTGATTAAGTATTTCTCCTCTGTTGATTGGATTTACCAGTTTAATTTAATCAACCCTGAGTTTCTATTTAATTAAATAAATCATTTTATTTGATTAAAGTCTCTAAAGTCCTCTTATTAAATTAAATAAATTAAACCTTATTTGATTTAATCTATGATTGTTCTCTTTTATCAAATCATTTATTTGATTAATCATTTCCTCTCAATTCCGATTTAAATCAATTCATCAATTTAAGTCAAAATGTCAAATGATCTAATCCCTCATTAAATTAATCAAAATCTTGATTAAGTTAATCTCTCTCACTAAAATTCTCTAGAGAATGCAACTTGCACATGAAAATAAATTTAATTCATTTATTAAATCTCTATTTTCCCTCACATGGCATAAAAAGGGAATATTCCCTCAATTTGAATTCAAAAATGCAAGTGGATGGGTACTTCCAACAAGGCATTCACTCCTCTTACATGTCCTTGTGCATTGAGCCAAGTGACATTAAATCCAATCTTCTATCCCTCCAACTTTCAAATTCAAATTTCAAATCTCCCCCTTTTTGGCACATTGACCAAAATGTGCTCATTCCTCAACCATTCACATCTTGAAAAGTGGTACTTGGCCATTGGATATTGAATGATCCCACATTGCTTATTTTCAATCTCTTTTCCATTTTGAAAATCTATAAATGAGAGAATCTTCCTCTCATTCTAACATCCACAATTTGAGTAAACTCACTATACTCAAATCCATCTTCAAGCATAGCCATTTTTATCAAGTTCTTAGCTAGGTTATGCAAGATTTCAATCAACAAAGTGGATCAATCACTCATCAAAACACAAAGCTTACAAAGGAGTTGGGAAAGGGCTAATTTCGACACATCAATTGGCACCAACTCCCCCATGGGATCAAGAGTTTGCACTTGTTTAAATTAGGATTTCTTTAGTTTTATATGTTTGTTCTTCATTTTCCTATTTTGAATATCTGCGAATAGATTTCATGGGGAATCCTTGTTTTTTGCTTGCATATGATCTAATAATGTGTTTGTTTTTCTTATATGTGCAGGTATCAAACTAGGTTTCACATTTTGGCACTAGAAGGAGGGCAAATCTTGAGTTCAAATCACGTTTTTTTGAAAATTCCACATTTTTCTATTTGTTTTGCAAGTTACAGGTCCGCAGCTCTGTATTGCGCTGCATTTATAGGTGTGGTGCTATATCACACCACCTTATTTCAAACTGCCCCGTACCTGCAAACTTCATCGTGGATTTTAGTTACAAACTGCGCCGCTTGCAAAACTCTGCCGCATTTTTAGTTTTTGTTTATGTAGAGGACTGCACCCAGTCAAACGTGCGGCACTATATAGCATCACATCTGTTCCAAATAGTACCGCAGTTGCAAACAGTGCCACTCCGAAGGGTGCCGCATTTGATTTCTTATTTTTTTACCCAAACTTAAAATGGTCGTATCTCGGTCATTTTTTGGTCTTTTTCATAGCTATTTTTTTTGAAATGGGGTAGAATTTCATAAGCTATCCAATGGCGTAGATGTTTCTCAACTTTCATAGAGGTAAAATTTTCAAACTTTCACCTAATTTCAAAACAGCATGAAACTTGGTATAAATTTTAGGGTTCATATGCTTAATCATTTATCTAACCCTCATATCTTCTTGTTTCTTGATTTTATTTAACATGTGGAGCTTGTATTGAAGGTTTTAAAGGATCATGGAGCATGGAAATGAAAGAAAAAAATTATCACATGATTGTAACAAATGTTTTTAAACACTTTGGGAAAACTTATAATCCCCTTCTAAGGACTTTGTCACCTTCATGCTCTTTAGGAAACACTAAATTTTCTTTGGGTTTGAAAAGAACAAGCAAATTTTTTTTTCCAAAAGTTTGTAAAAGGCTAAAAAGAACCTTAGAAACAATCCACTAGATTCTATTTAAGGTTTAAAAATTGAACAAAACAACTTCCACACTTGAATTTGGTGCTGTAAAAAGAATTCATTTTTCTTTGTGGGATTAAAATGAACAAATGCTATTTTTTTAAAATTATTTATTCAAGTTAATATCATCAAAAGAGCGTATGCACTTCTCTTGCGCCTCATGGCAATCTTGAGAATCAAAAGCTCTTTTGATGATCTTAAGTTGAATAAAATAATTGCCTCCACATTTCATTTTTTGGAGTTAAAATTGAACCAAACATGCGAGTGTGAGCACGGTATATGGTGAGTGTTCTCCCTTTATTTTTCAACAAATGTTGATTGAACTATGGGATATGCTAGCTTGCTATTATTTATCTTAGAGGACCTACCTTGTGGGAAAAAGTACTCACCCAAGGGAATGACCCAACCGGGAACACGCTAAAGCCAAGCGACTTCCAACCGGTATATAAGTGTGGATTTTTGAGGAAAGTTCAAGAATCACGAGGATTATTCTGACGAGATGGATAGAAATGGAATCTCACTGATGTTGGATAATCCCCCACAAATGGAATGCCCACATTAGAACCCTTGTTTAGAAAATGCCAAAACCTTATCTATTTTGTTGGTGCAAAAGGTCATGTCCTTTGAAGCCGATCCACGTTATACATGCGGTTTTGTTGTAGAGATGGAAGGTATGCCATGGGAGACTCATGGGTACTAATGCTTGGATAACCAGAGAAGTGTGTGCCGTGGAGGGGAGCCAGTGTGGTCAAGAATTTATCCATCCGCACAAGATATGCGCAGTTGGATTTGTCCAAGTAGGAACCCAACAAAATATTGTCTCATCATCCTAGGGTTGTAAAAAGTGCTTGGAAGTAAAGAATACATTGCTTGGTCCTCAAAACATTTGAAAATGAACATTCACAAGACCTCCAAAATTTCAAACCCTTTGGGGGAAACAAATACCCTTGAAAAATCAAAGTGCTCTTGCTTGCCCTAGGGATTCTATCTTTAGAGGTTTCTAAGTGCTTGGGTTTAATCATCATTTGTTTTCACCAAAGTCAACCTAGGGAAACCTTTGCCTTAATTTCCTTGATTTCCACATAATGCACTTAGTGGGATGAAAGAAGATTAGGACATTGGACATTCAGTTTGAAACATGATCAAGAAAGTGTTTGTGGTAAAAAGAACCAAACCTAAGGAAGATAACAAACAATTGAACCACACATGTGCTTGGTCCTTTTTGAGTCCTATGGTTTTCCATGCAAACATTGATCTTTTGGTTTGAAATGCTTTTAGAGAAAAGAATGTTCTTCAATACCTTGGTCTTGTAAAAATATCCTCTTAGGGTTATCTAGGATCAATTCAAACACTTATCCATCCAAACATTTATCAAATCCCATTTCACCAACAACTTTTGGAACCTTGGAAAACATCACTTATGCTAGACTTTTGGGAAAAATCAACATCACCTTGTTTGGCTTAACACACCTAGACAAATTATCCTCTTGAACAAATTTACCTTTAGGATAACACAAATTCCTAAGGTCTACTAATTCATAATCACTTTGATTGGCTTAACACACTTAGCCAATTCATTCTCTTGTGCAAGTTTTCTCTAGGATAACACAACTTCCTAGGGTTTACGAGTGCATTACCATTTGACTTAACACACTTAGTCAAACTATCTACAATCAAAATCAAATCAAATCAACTCCTAAAGTCTAGGATTGATCCAAAGTTCCTAAAAATTTTAAACACTCCTATCATTCACCCCTTTCATCCTTCATCTCATCATTGGTCCTAAACCCCTCGGAGGTCAAAAAGGTAAAAAACACAAAAAAGGACATGGAATATAAATTTGATCCATCCATCATGAGTAATCCAAACCAACTAAACTATCCAAGCCTTACAATGCCAATAGATTTTCAAAACTTGCATTTGTACAATCCATACATGGGATCATTGTCTCATACAAACCTCAATGGTACAACAAATGTGACTTTTCCCAATCTAAATTTTGGAATAGCTTTCCCCTTGGTAGATTTAAATCAAAGTCAAAACTTATAAATCTATCAACCAAACAATCAAGCCATGAGCCTTCCCCCTTTACCAACCATCAATCAACCAAATCTGAGCAACACCCCCTTCATAAATCAAAGCATCATATCAAATCCTCCCATTTTTCCATCGATATCGCAACAACCAATGGCAACCATTCAAACAACCCCAACAATTAACACCATTCCCAATCCACCACCACCACCACCAAAACACAACATGACAAAGTCATTCTCCATCATGTTGCAAGCCGCTTGAGAAGCTGCTCATCAAAAGGTGCTCCGAAACCAACTAGCTGCCCAACAATCTGCACAAGCCCAACAAGCCGCACAAGCTCCGCAAGCAACTCAAGAAACCCAACAAGCACAGGCTCAAGCTCAAGCCCAACACCAAGTTCAACAAGAACAAGAACAATTCTGAGTACTATTGCAAGAAATTCATCAACAAGTAGCTCAACAACAAGCCCAACAACAAGCTTTGTTGGTACAGAAGTGACATGACCAACAACAAGCTTTTGTTGGAACGACAACAACACAACCAACAACAAGCATTGTTGGCTCAGCAACAAAATAAAGCATTACTCGCTCAACAAATCTTGCAATAGATTCCCACCACAATTGTTGAAATCAAAAATCAAGAGCTATCCATCAATGAACACCTTGATGATGTTTCCACCTCATCCAATGATCAAATCAACATACATCAAGAGCAATTTTTTAGTCATGATCAAGACCCCTCCTATAAAGATATATTTCAAGGAGTGTTGATGTTATTTGATCCTATTTACATAAACCAAGATCCATCCACCAATGATCGTGTTGAGAATGTCTCTACATCAGCTAATGAATCAAAGGACATATCTCAAGAATTTAATCCAAAACATGATCAACATCTTTCACCAAGGTCTAGCAATGATCCTTTCCAAAACATATAGACATCCTTTGACCTCATGATATTTGAGAAATTTCCTATGCCTAATGAAAATATCCAAGAATGCAATCCATTCTTTGAAAATGACCCATGTCAAGAACTTGATCCAAAGCATGTCGAAAGCAATACTGAAATCATTTGAGATCAATAATTTGTATCTCCAAGCTACTACAATGATATAATGGACACTCTCCTATCTATAAAAGATGTCACAAATAAGGATCATATCCACATAGCACATACTCCTCCATCTACCCATGAGATACTTTCTTTGGATGGACATGTAGGTGATCTTCATTCAAAAAAAGAGTCTCATACTCTTGAAATCATTACCAAGGAACAAGAGTCTCCTACTCTTAACATTTGTACACCTGATCAAGATGTAGAAAAATCCATAGACATACCAAAAATGGATCGTGAAGAAGGTTTCTACAAAATTTGTGAATCAGAAACATCATGTGAAAGCATATCAAGGATAAATCATGAGGAAGGATTTTACAAGGAAAGTGAAGCATCAACACTTCTTAAAGAAGCATTACAATCTGATATCTCATAAGATCAAGCCAAAGAGATCAATCAGGAAGTCATCCCACATATGGAGGATCCTATCACTTATAAAGCTGGATGACTTACCTTTCTTAGGGAAAGCTACCTCATCAATAAGGAAGCTATCACTTTTGAAGATCCACCAAAAAGTAGAGAAGGAGTAGCACCTTGTTTCGAAGGTAAATCATATCCTATGGCAAATAAATTGTTTCAACATATGGATTATCAAGGCAGAGGATTAGACCTACATGAACAGGGTATCTTGAAACCAATGTAGATTATTGGGAATCCTAAGCATCAAGGCCTTGGTTATTCAAAAATCAAGGGATATAAACATATCTGTGATACTTCCACAAAGCTGGGGGCAACTTTGTCTCAAGAAAACATCAACATAGGGAGCACGAAGGATCCTTATGATGAAACTGATGCCAACACTACAACCCGCCATGTCATAAATCTTCATCCACCCATCACCCCATCCACAAATTGTGACCAACATCAAAACAAAGACTTGAATCAAAGCATTAAGAGCATTATGAAAGAAAAAGAAGCTAAGAAGCATGAAGGACAAATCAAATACAAATGGATACCAAAGAATACAAAGAAAGACTATCCCTATCAAACTCCATTAGTCAAAGAAGCTATGGGGAAAAATAAAAATGGGGCAAGTATCCATCAAATATTTCCACAAAGGAAAAAGCAGGCTTCTAAAGAAATGTACAAAATGTATCAAATAGTTGGTCCTAATTCCCTGTACACTTCCATATCCATCCATCATTTCTCATCTTCCCAAGTTTTGAGAGTCAAAGGTTCCAAACTGTCAACCAATCCATATTTTATTCCTAAACACACTTTATCTATGCCTCCATGTATGATATCCAACTCTCACATTGACCATGTGTTGGCAATGACCCTTCATCATAAGGATTCAGAAGGCACTCTATCGCGATGTGTGCACAAAGTCAAAGTTAACTTTGGTATCAACAAAGAAAATCAAGAATCTCAAAAGTTGCATTCAAGTGCATGTATCTTGGCAAAGAAACTTCTTCAAACAAGATATCGATGGCACATTATGATAGAAGCATCAACATCAACAGTACAAGGTGGTTTAGCATTAGCTTAAAATCTCTCAGAAAATACAAAAAAGTGTAAAATCCAAAAAAAAAAAAATCAGAAAAAAGGAAGGAAAAATTGTCCTCTAGTGAAAACCACTGCGGTGGCGCTTTGGGCAAGTACCATGATGAAAACTTGGAAATCAAGCATCATGTGTAGAATCGAGCATCTATATGTGCCATTTCAGTTGAAAGCATCTTATCACATCCATTATAAAGCCAACATTCCCTCCATCTTATCCATAATAAATTCGTTCATCCATGAACCATTTATCCCATCCATTTGCATCCATACTCAAAGTTATCTTGATCTTGATGAAGGTTTGGTGCACACTTTATAATTTCTTATGGTGGACATCTTGACATGGGTCATTTTCATTGATTCTATCCAATCTCAACGTTATCTAAGCCTTGAAGCACTATCCAAATGAGCATTCCTTTGTTTGAATACCTTGTCTTGTCACAAGATAATCATTGGCATCCTTTGCATGCTTACCATAACTATCCATCCACCTACCCCACCATCCTCCCGTGGCCATTAAAACATTGCTAGACACTGGGGGTAGATATTTACATCTTGCTTTGATAATAAATCTTGATATATATCATCCAACTTATGTAGTGATCCGAACATTGGAAAACATGAAATCAAATTGGTCAAGGAATTTGTGAACCAAAAATCCAAATCATTAGTCCATGACATATTTTGACAAGACGATGTTCTTTATCAAGGTTTATCTTTCATTAAACATCAATCCAAACAATCAATATCAGTTGCATCTAATGTGTACACATCAAATCATCAAAATAATTTTGTTCCAAATCAAGCTTCATGAATCTTGAT
Organism: Sequoiadendron giganteum; assembly: GCA_007115665.2. Taxonomy (NCBI): domain Eukaryota; kingdom Viridiplantae; phylum Streptophyta; class Pinopsida; order Cupressales; family Cupressaceae; genus Sequoiadendron; species Sequoiadendron giganteum. The sequence goes on from CM021100.1 coordinate 512,421,501, forward strand.
CAAATCACTTTGTTTGACTTAACACACTTAGTCAAACTATCATCTTGTGCACAAGTTTACTCTAGAATAACACAAATTCCCAGAGTTTACAAGTGCATTATCATCTTATTTGACTTAACACACTTAGTCAAATTATCAAAATCAACATCGCCTTGTTTGGCTTAACACACCTAGCCAAACTATCCCTTGTGTACGAGTTTACTCTAGGATAACACAACTTCCTAGAATTTACAAGTGCATTATCACTTTTGTTTGACTTAACACACTTAGTCAAACTATCAATCCATCAATCCGATCGATCAACATTAAGCTTGGTTTTCAACAAAATCCCAAAACAGAGCATTGATATCATCACATATCCATATCCAAATAATCAAAATCATGCAGAAAACCCAAAAAACATTCGAAAAACTCTCAAAAATAAAAAAAAACATTGGGAAAATCGCAGGAAAAGTCTTCAAAAAAATTGATCATTAAGTCTTTTCAGTTTGTCATCTTTTTGAACTACATTGTCTCTGAGCTTGAATGTAGAAAAGGTTTATATTTGATCATCCCCCGAGACATTTAGGTCAGTCCTTTAGGCGTCCATCGCATTGACAATCCATTTTCCCATCTTTTTAACATTTAGGTCAATCCTTTAGGTGTCTGTCGCATTGGCAATCCCTTTGCCCATCTTTTTTATATTTAGGTCATTCCTTTATGCATCTGTTGCATTGGAAATCTGTTTTCCCATCTATTTAGGCATTTGTCGCATTGGCAATCCGTTTTCCCATCTTTTTTACATTTTAGGTCAGTCCTTTAAGCGTCTGTCGCAATAAAATGGCAATCTATTTTCCCATCTTATCATTGAATTGGGTCCACCGTCGTCCGAACTACGTCGTCTCTGAGCTTAAATGTAGGCAAGGCCATCCTTGACCGGCCCTTGAGACACAAAATCCAAAAACATTCAAAAATCTTGAAAATACCAAAACATTGTAAAATCTCGAAAATACCAAAAACATTGGAAAAATTCAAAAATACCAAAAACAACCTCAAAACATTTGAAAAAACCAAAAATGGTGCATCTATTTCATCTCACTTTCACCCATGGTTGTCATCACTCATAATAAAATCATTCATCGTTTTCACCCTTTGGCGAGTTAGTCAGAAGCAAGTCTAGCAAATTCCAAAGGGAACACCTAATTGTCAAAGTATCAAAAGTCTAGATCACTAAGCAAGCAAGTTGGTCAACTCAGAGTATCAATAGCTTATCACCCAAACAGTATCACCAAAACCCTGATTACAACATGTCCTAGGATGAAGCTTTCCCACGATGGACATAAGCATCAGGTACCTTATAGTAGTTTAGCCTTGGCTAACGATATGAAGAACATTAGCTTGTTTGTTTATTTTATCTGGTCTTTTTGACTTATCTTATTTTGCGCTCATTTCAAGGACCTCTCGATGATACCTAAAACAAAATAGGTTTAGAGAGAAAGGAATGGGGCAATGATCATTATCTTTTCTATCTGCTATTCTTGTTGGATGTTCTCGTAAAATAACTTGGTGAATACTTGCTTTGTTAGGTCCGTCCTAGCAAGGTTTTCGTCTGTCAAGTGTGAAAAAGAATACTCCTATCTGATTGTGAAGTCAAATTCCATCACATTAGGTACAACGCCATCCTGGTCCTTTATACCTTGATACATCATACCTACGTGTGTTCTCAAACATAAAGTAATTGACCCTTTTAAAATCCCAACTTCTGGTAAGCAAATCATCATCATCATAACGTAGACTTGTGTGGATCCTCCTTCCATCCATCTTATTCTTCTTATTCTTCTATATTTACTAGCATTTCTATCCAAGTATCAGGTAAGCGTGAGATCTCAAAATATAAACGAGGCTACTCATGGCCAATGACTGTCTATACATCATCAGAATTTTCTACATCAAAGAATTATCTTTTGTCCTCTGATCAATAGAACCACTCCTCTCACATTTTATCGCGATCTCGATAGGAAAATCAAACATTTCTGCTTGATCTCTTGAGGGGGCAATAAACCAGCAATATCCTTCCGTTGGGGCAATAGTGGGGCATCTGAAAAAATCAAGAAATTTTAAATTTTGATCACAACAGATTATTCTTTGAATCAATGCAACAAGTACATTGCTTAAAAGAGGGGAAAAATGTAAACATGGAAAATGTACATTTTCAATCTAACACACTTGATCCTGATTACTAATGATATTTCCTCCTAAATAATACTTTCAATATTTCATCATATTTTTCCTCTTAATCTAATAAATCATTGTTTATTTGATTAAGTCTTTCTCCTCTATTGATTGAATTTATCAATAAAATTTAATCAAACCTGAGTTTCTATTTAATTAAATAAATCATTTTATTTGATTAAAGTCTCTAAAGTCCTCTTATTAAATTAAATAAATTAAACCTTATTTGATTTAATCTAACATTGTTCTCTTTTATCGAATCATTTATTTGATTAATCATTTCCTCTCAATTTTGATTTAAATCAATTCATCAATTTAAGTCAAACTAGTCAAATGATCTAATCCCTCATTAAATTAATCAAAATCTTGATTAAGTTAATCTCTCTCACTAAAATCCTCTAGAGAATGCAACTTGCATATGAAAATAAATTTAATTCATTTATTAAATCTCTATTTTCCCTCACATGACATAAAAAGGGAATATTCCCTCAATTTGAATTCAAAAATGCAAGTGGATGGGTACTTTCAACAAGGCATTCACTCCTCTTGCATGTCCTTGTGCATTGAGCCAAGTGACATTAAATCCAATCTTCTATCCCTCCAACTTTCAAATTCAAATTTCAAATCTCCCCCTCTTTGGCACATTGACCAAAATGTGCTCATTCCTCAACCATTCACATTTTGACAAGTGGCACTTGGCCATTAGATGTTGAATGATCCCACATTGCTTATTTTCAATCTCTCTTCCATTTTGAAAATCTATAAATGAGAGAATCTTCCTCTCATTCTAACATCCACAATTTGAGTAAACTCACTATACTCAAATCCATCTTCAAGCATAGCCATTTTTATCAAGTTCTTAGCTAGGTTATGCAAGATTTCAATCAACAAAGTGGATCAATCACTCATCAAAACACAAAGCTTACAAAGGAGTTGGGAAAGGGATAATTTCAACACATCAATTGGCACCAACTCCCCCATGGGATCACGAGTTTGCACTTGTTTAAATTAGGATTTCTTTAGTTTTATATGTTTGTTCTTCATTTTCCTATTTTGAATATTTGCAAATAGATTTCATGGGGAATCCTTGTTTCTTGCTTGCATATGATCTAATAATGTGTTTGTTTGTCTTATATGTGCAAGTATCAAACTAGGGTTCACAGAAACCAAAGGCAACACCACAAGAATGTTGAATGAAAAACACATACCAACACTCCCATGCAGAGAAGACATCACACCTCCTCAAAACCATGTTGAACTGCAACTATCTCATCCAGTCACACCCCAAAATCCAGGGTCTCGAAAATAGTTGAACAACAACTCCACACACCACAAGTTTTCCTTGACTGTGTAAAAACTTGCAAAACCACAATGTTTATAAAACACCCACGCAACTCCATATTCACTGCTCATCTGGACGACCCGAGAGTTTGCACATAACCAACATGGTTAACCAGAACAATGAAAAGAAACATGAAAATACATCATAGAATTTTTAAGAAAATCGACAGAAAACCATCAGAGCCAAACACATGAAATTGAACCATGCGAGTAAAGATATAGGTAAGAATAGAACAACAGGTCTATTTCAAACCAGTTCCAAAACCATAATCATGCACAAGCAAACGAGAGAGATAGGCTATTCAGAATTTACAAACCAACTTCATATCCTCCATGCAAATAAAACAACATAGAAAAAATTCCTTCAGTGATAAGTTAGAACACCCAGCACAAGCACAATACTCCATGGCTGAACAATAGCACAAGAAACTCCATACTACCAGGGAGCCTCTCATGCAGACACCCAGTATGAAACCACGCTTCGCTACAACACAACCATAAACATACCTCACACCCTTTGCATCAGGAACAATTGTTACCAGTCAAGAGCCACAAATCATATTTCCACAATACGATCAACTCCAAGAAACTATATTGTCTTTCAAAAATTTAGTGTTTTTCCAAAGAAGCAGGAACTTCCACTCATCGAAGGATCAAACACCAACCGATTTCTCCAAATTTCCTCAAGCTTGCCAGGCTAAGAAATCATCAAAGGAAAAATACCCAGAACTTCAGTAACCAAGAGAAGGCTTTGACACCACTTGTTGGTATCACCAAGCCTCTACCTCCTTCAACCAACTCTAATACCAATTGTTGGGGATACAAGATCAGTCTATCATCATAGAATGGACACCACATTGACATCGTCCCAAATCAGAGAGACTAAGTGTTCATGGTAAGGACCACTCGAACACTCTCAGCCTCTCTCTCTTCGCTCATTAATCTCTAAGACTGCACACGAGACTACATATAATCTTTTACCATGTGCCAACCTATCATGCTTTGTTCCAACATTCAAGGGTCATTAGGATAATTAATTATCCACCTACAAGCACCCATACTTCACTAATAATGTGCATCGCTCAAGCAACATGCATCGAGCCACGCAAAATTAAACTGGTTGTTGAAACATGTTCGTCAATCTCCATAACAATAATGCAACCCAATCACAATCAAGAAATTAAGCTTTGGCCAATCAGATCTCAAAGATCTACCATGTGTCGCTACCTCATTCGTTCGTTTCTTCCAATCAAATCTAGATAGATCAAAACCTTGAGCTCCTTCTATCGCGCTACAGCCGAGCTTAGGTTGACTATTTGCAATATGGCGGTAACCGCCTGCACTAATTGCCAAGCCCCCACCTCGCTACCGCAGGCATTGGCTTTGGCCATCGCGTTAAGGCGGTAACCATTTTGCAGACCACCAGTGGTCATACCATGTCACCGCGGCTTAACGAACAAGCCTTCACAATAAGGTGGTAACTACCACCACTAACCACCATGGTTTTACCGTGATACCGCACCCTGATCGCCAGACCTCCGTGGTATGGCAGTAGCCACCATCTCTGACTACCACGGTTCCACTATGCTACCGCCATGACTTAGCGTGCCACCGCTAGATGGCCAATGGGCCATCGCGGTGAAATGGTAAGCGGTCATTGCTAACCACTAGTCATTCACCGTGGATTCCCCGAACACCACTCGTGATATGGAGGTAAACCTTCCTTTGCTAGCTCGCCACTCACCGCGCCGCTCACCGTGCTATCGCACGACAAGAAGAAGCACCCCACATCAAAGCAGTAGACTTCACTCTGCCACCCCACTACTCATCGCACAACCACGCCACCGAAAGATGACCACCGCGGTGGGGTGGTAACACCTCCCAAACACCAAGTAGCTACAACGATATGGCGGTAAAGGTCATAATTATGAAGAAATCACCTAAGTCTTCAAGGGAAAATACCAGAAAGTTGAGGCAGACTTTCCCAACAAAAAATTGGTCCCTAATAGAATAGGGGGATAGGCGAATGGGTCTTGGCCAAATTCTCTAGTAACGCATTAGGGGTAAAACATTAGTTTCTCAAGAATTTGTTCAATGCTTGAAATCTCTTAGAAAGTGGTACAAATGGGCTATAGAAGGCATAATTTTAGGAAATTAGGGACCCAATTAGGGTCAATAACTTAAAATGATAAAAAATTATTGTGAAATTGTTATGGGTGATAATCTACGATGCTACAAGATGAAAGGTCATGCTCTTATTGTAACACATGTTGAACACACTAGATATTGTATTCTTGACTCAGGAGCCTCATGTCGTATATCATGACCCTTTAGAACCTATTATGAAGACTCCTCAACAAGAGTGTAGATATGTGGTCATCCTTTATACTTATCCACATTCTTACAACTTCAATAATGGTCTCTTTAGTGTGATCCAAAAAGTCATTAAGTATTTTATCATCCATTACAAGAATTTATAGAATTGTAGGCATAGGTATTCTCCCATTTCTTGATTTTTTTTTATTTCACATCATCATTATGTCTTCAAACTTCAAAAAGAGTCACCAATCTCCTTTCACATGGAGATATCTTCAAAAATTTGAGGAAAGAAAACACTAATCTTTCAATTTGTATCCCCAATGGGGTCACCAAAAAAATGTAGTGAATAGGTTTGTCCTTTACAATATAAAATACAAATGACTCTATGATTCCCAAAAAGGACACATCAATTCACAACAGTTAGAGAGATTACCAATTTATTAGTAATCTTCCTCTAAATTTTGGTTGAGGTACAACTCCCTCTTCTGATATAATTTTGGATTTTTAAAAATTTATAGATTTGGGGGTATGCTTTTAACTAGAAATCAGGAATATAAAACTAACACTTGCTCATATCCATGATGCAAGCGTGATTAAATTCTCTGTTGTTGTTGTGAGTTTAAAATAGTAAGGGGAGTACCCTTCATCAAGTGGTATAAGAGCAGGAGTTCCTAAGTGTGTAGACAGACCATCAAACATCAGGTAGTTTGCACCAAGACTTGCAATTGTGGGTCTGTGAGAAAGGATGCATCCACAAAGAAACCATGATGGGAGAAATGTTGGGGTAACAAAAGAGGGTTTTAGAGTCCTCTAAAGACAAGTTCAAGCACTACAAGATGAGCTACGTAGAGGAGCTGATGTTAGAAGAAGAGATGAAAGTGAAGATGAGGCTAGAAATGAAGAGCTATTCGAAGAATAAGCACAAGATGTAATAGATCCTAGAGAAGTCAAATTTCCTAGGGCCATTCGCAAGATTGGAAAGAGGCTGAAGATAAAAGTTTCAAATTTTTATGGAAACCTAAATTTAGAGGAGTTGATTGATTGGGTGAATGACATGGAAGATTATTTTGAGTATGAGGAAATAGAAGATCTAGAGAGGTTCAAATTTTCAAAGGCCAAGCTAAAAGGACATGTTAGCATATGGTGGAAAGAGGTCCACTTGGAGAGAAACCAAAGAGGTAAAGAGAAGATAACTAGATGGGATTGGATAGTGGAGAAACTAAAGAGTAAATTCATTCTTGTGGATTATGAATTGGATTTGATGAAGAAGATGCAAGGATTAAAGAAAGAAGGGAGATCTATCAAAGAGTACAAAAAATAATTCTACAAGGCCTTGACTAGAACATGACATTATGAGGACAAAAAGGAGAAAGTTTCTGGTTACATTAATGGGTTGAACAAAAGCATCCAAGAGGAGTTAAGTTTTGTGAGGATGAACATGATTGAAGATGCATATAATTTTTCCCTAAAGGTGGAAGAGAAGATGGACCAAAGGTTCAAGGGAAAGCAAAGGGGTGGAGATCATGGTGGAAAGACTAGTGGACGGTCATATGGAGGTTGAAGAGAAGATCAAAAGAAGACTAAAGGATCCAGTAGCAATTAGAACCAAAAGGGACATAATACCTATCATCCTTGAGATAAAATTAATGGAGATCAAATAAGAAGATGAAGATCTAGATGAGGACCAAGAAGAGGAGGCTTCTATGGAACTTGTTTTCAATGTGGAGAAGAAGGACATAGAGCGTATGAGTGTCATCAAAATCAAGGGAGTAAAAATATAAGACTTGAAGGTAATGCCCGAGTTTCTGGTGTAGATTAAGATGATCAATATTCACATTCTAAAGACACTAAAAGGGGAGAGGCCCTTGTTGTCAGAAGAGCCTTGCTAAATGAGGAGAAGGAACCAGATCAAATAAAGATCCTATTATGAACTTGATGCAAGTGTGAAGGTAAATTTTGTAATATTATCATTGATGGAAGTAGCACTGATAGTATTGTTTCAGAGGAAATGGTTACTAAGTTGTAGTTGGAGAGAAGAAGGCATCCAAATCTATACCAGATCACATGGTTGCAAAAGGACCATAGAGAATTGGTCAATGAGTAATGTTTGGTAAAGTTTAAGATTGGTAACTATTAGGATGAGGTTTTGTGTGATATTATACCGATGAATGTTGCCACATGTTAGGAAGACCGTGGTGGTTTGATCAATGAGTGGTGCATGATGGACATGCTAACACTTACTCCTTGACAAAGGATGGAATTCACCATAAGTGGAAACCCCTGGAGGAGGAAAAAGAAAAGGTATATAGTAATGTGAGGATTTTTTTGGTTGATGGAAGAAAGTTCCTAGAAGTTATGAGACACGAGCATATAGGTTTCATATTGATTCCTAGAGTTGATAAAGAAGATACTAATGAGGTTCCTTTAGAGGTTTCAGATTTGTTGAATGAGTTTTAGGATATTGTTTATGATAATGTACCTGAGGTTTTCCTCCAGTAAGGAAGATTAGCCACCATATGGACTTGATTCTTGGAGCTAGTTTTCCTAATAAGGTAGCTCATCATATTACTCTAGTAGAGAGTGAAGAGTTGAATAAACAAGTGTAAGAGTTGTTGCAAAAAGGATTGGTCGGGGATAGTTTGAGTCCATGTGTAGTACCTGCAATACTAGCACCAAAGAAGGATGGGGAATGGTAGATGTCTATAGATTCTAGATCCATCAATAAGATGACCATCAAGTATAGATTTCCATTTCCAATGATGGATGAAATCATGGATTGTTTGAGTGGAGCTGAGTACTTCACGAAGATATATTTGAAGAGTGGTTATCACCAAATCTGGATTAGAGAACGAGATGAATGGAAGACAACCTTAAAGGCTAAATAGGGCTTGTATGAGTGGTTAGTCATGCCTTTTGGGATAACCAATGCATTGAGTACTTTCATGCAACTCATGGATGAGGTATTGAAAGGGTTTTTGGGAAAAATTTCCATTGTTTATTTGGATGAAATTTTAATTTTTAGAAAGAAATTAGAGGAGAATTAGATTCATATTAGAAATTATTTTAAGAAGCTAAGAGAGGAGAAGTTATTGAGAAATTTGAAGTGCAGTTTTGTGAAGAGAGAGTTGATGTACTTGGGATTTTTTTTGTCTCAGTAGAGGGTCTTAAGATGTATCTAGAGAAGGTGAAAGCTATTCTTGAATGGTCTACACAAAGGAGTGATATGAAGGTGAGATATTTTCATGGTTTGACAATTTTCATAGAAATTTTAATAAAGGTTTTAGTACTATTTGTGCACCTGTAACTGAAACAATGAGAGGGGATAGAAAAGAGTTTAAGTGGAATACAGGGGAAACAAAAAGTTTTGATATTTTGAAGAAGAAAGTTATAGAGAAACTTGTTTTGGCACTTCTATATTTCAAGAAGGTGTTTCAGGTAGATTGTGATGCTAGTGGCAATGCCATTGGAGCTGTTTTGAGGCAAGAAGGTAAACCCATTGCTTATTTTAGTGAAAAATTCAATGATGAAAAGAAGCAGTATTATGTTTATGATTAGGGGTTTTATGCTATAGTTTAGGATTTGAAGAAATGGAGACACTATTTTTTTCCAAAATAGTTTGTTTTATTTATTGATCATCAAGATTTACAATATTTAAATAGTCAAGGGAAGTTGAATCGAATACATTTGAAATGGGTTGAATTTTTGCAAAATTATATATTGATTTTGAAGCATAGGAGTGGAAGATCTAATAGAGTTGCAAATTCCTTAAGTAGGAGGAAAAAATTGTTAACAAAAATGTAGATTGAAATTGTTGGGTTCAATGAACTCAAGAGATTGTATCTTGAGGATACTGATTTTACAGAGGCTTGGAGAGCTTGCATGGATCCTATCACTTTGGATAGGACGAGGTTGTTGGATTTTTCAATCCAAGATGGCATGTTGTTTCGAGGGAATCAATCATGCATTCCAAGGAGTTCCATGAGAGAGAGCCTGATCAAGGAGAAACATAGTGGATGATTAGTTGGACACTTTGGTTGATATAAGACCATTACTATTGTTGGTGAGCGTTACTATTGGCCATAATTGCAACAGGATGTGAAGAAGTTTGTGAAAATTTATAGAGTATATTAGATGACAAAAGGGGCAGGTCAAAATAATAGATTGTATCAATCATTAACTTTACATGAGAGACCATGGGAGGACATTCTAGTATAGATTTTTGTTCTTGGTTTTTCAAGGATACAAAGAGGACATGATTCCATATTTGTAGTAGTGGATAGATTTTTGAAGATGGCATACTTCATTCTATTTCATAAGACCAATGTTGTTGTTCATGTTACAATTTTTTTTTTAGAGAGGTGTTGAGACTATATGGTCTACCCAAGAGCATAGTTTTTGATCGAGTGTAGTGTCAAAAAATGTTGACGGGGACATTTTTCACACTTGTTTGGGCCCTCCTTGCTGAATTGAGCATAATGTTGCCTTGATTTAGTGTTGTAATTTGTTTGAAACATTCAAATTAGGTCTTGGTCCCTTGTGAATGAATGAATTTAAATGGTACCATGCTAAAGTGTTGTGAAGTGTTGTAACACACTTTCACACTTTTCTAAGGTTTTATTAATTAACTGCACCTAATAAACCTCTTTTTAACCTTAATCTTGCCTTATTTTAAAGTGTTGTAAAGTGTTGTAACACACTTTCACACTTTTATAGGCTTGTCATTAATAATTGGGGTTTCTCATTCTTTAATTGGCCTTATTTTTCATCCACAAGCCTCATTTATTGCATCTTTTTGAGGATAATCTTGACACAAATCATTAGCCAATCATAATTAAGGTGTTTTAGGTATGAATGGCCTAGATTTAGTGATATGGGACTCATTCACCATCTTGGGAAAATGAGTCCCACCCAGATTTTTGGGTCCCAAACCTAGTTTCACACATTTCTAAGCATTTTAAAAAATGATCCAAAAATTTAGGTCAGGTGGGAATCATTAACTACCTTGGGTGAATGAGTCTCATGTGGCCCAAAATCAAAATTAATTCAAATTCTTGGGAGGATTTTATCCTCCTAGATGTGATGTCGGCTTGTAGTGTTGTAGTTTCAAGAATTCTTGCATAATTAGGTATAAATACAAGGTTATTTCTCTCATTTTAACCCCAAGCATTCAAGTATTCATCCTTATAGAAAAGTTGAGTTCACAAGTGTTTACAAGAGAATTCAAGAGCATTCAAGAGCAGATTATCAACCATTTTAGAGCAACATTCAAGAATCAATCATCATGTCAAGGACTTCAGGCATCATGTTTTTTTTGAGCTAACAATTGTGATGTGGGATTTTATGATTCAGGTAATAATTTCATTCAAGATCTATCACCTTCAAGCAAGATTCAAGATACACATCCATTAGAGCCATTGAATACATATTTGCAATATCTTATTCTCCATTCATATTTCATGCTATTTCAAGGTTTGATTACCAACAAGGGTTTGACCAAGGAAAACCCCTATCCACTAACCCAAATACATTTTCCCCTCTCCTTTATGTGTGATTTGCAGGTCTAGATGACATTTTCCAAGGAGCAAGCTAGGAGAAAAGTTTTCAAATCATTCAAAGTTGTCATCAAGCCTTGGAGAACATTGGAGAAGACCTACAAGTTGATTTTTCAAAGTTTCAGATCTGGAAATCAATCAGGAAGGAAATATCAGACATAAAAGAGCAGGATTAGACTTTATAGCTTCAAAAACCTTAACTGGACTGATTCACCACTTCTAGTGAATGAGTCCCAGCTTCAGTCAAAATTTAGATTTCTGTAGATTCAAATACCCATTTTGTAGATTCCTATTCCCGCATGGAAACCCATATTCTTGACTGATTCATCTAGCTTTGCGAATGAGTCCCAGTCAGTATTAAATTCAAATTTTCTAGTATTTCAGAGCTCCTTCCAATCATTTCCATATTTTTTAGGTGCACACCATTCATCTCATAGCTTTTTGTTTTATTTCAATTGCATTTCTAGGTCATTTTGTATGTCATTGCATTGAATTAGGGTTTAGTGTTGCATCTTGCATTTCATTTATCTTTCCAAGTATAAACTTGGCGGTGAACCCCTTATTAGCTAATATTCAACCCCTAGAACAACCCTCTTGCAAGATCTCTTTCTCCTTTGCATTGAGATCTCAAGGGTTTGTTCTTGAGTGAAAGTTAGTGAAAATTGTTCTTCTAGGTCCTAAACCCTAGAAGAAAGCAAAACAAATTTCCACCTAAATTCATTTTGGTGAACCTACATTTAGAGTATCATAATTCTGATTTGGAGTGCATTATCATCTTAGATATTTCTTGCATTAACATTAGATTAGGATTTGCATTAGTTAATTGGCATTCTAGGGTTTCTAATTTTGCATTAGTTAATTGGCATTCTAGGGTTTCTAATTTTGCATTAGTTAAAGCTCATATAGCTTGGATTTTTGCACTTTTAATTAGAATTCAGATCATAAAACATAAAAAGCATAAAATTTAATTGAATTTTTTTGAAAATTTTGAAAAAAAATATCATTGGTACTCATTCGCCACCTTGGGTGAATCAATCCCAGTGTAGATTTTGTATTACATTTTCTGGTATTTAAAGCTCTACTTTTTAGTTTCTATTTTTTGTTATTACCTTTCTATTTTAGTTTCTAGAATTTCTATTATAAGCATTTCATTTTTCTTAGCTTATATTGCATTTACATTTATCTTGTATTTAGTAGCCCTTGTATGAGTATTTGGTGTCCTATTGCTAATATTGTAGTGAGATGAAGTTCAAGACTCATTTCATCTTGAAATAGCACAATCATTGTGGATCTTGGGTTGTCTAGCTCTTTCACTCCTAGTATTGACACTACTACACTAGGTATGGAAAACACCCTTAACAACTCTTTACCTTCAAGTAGTGTGATGCAAGTTGAAACAAGGATTGATAATGTCTCGCAACAAAACAAAATTCAAATTCATGAAGACTTAATAAACCTACAACATCAAGTGGAAAATGAAAACATTTCAACTACTACTATCCCTACTATAGATAACATTCATCGAATGCTTGAAAGTGAAGATGGAATTGACCTTGTGGAAAACATAGTTAAAATATTTGGAAAGCATCTCACCTCAACCACTAGTTGTCCTTTACCTACAAGCAATGTCATAAGCCAAGGAGGAACTCCAATTCATCCTACCACAAAAATTGCCTCAATACCTACCTATACCAACCCTCAAGTCACAACAACAATGCAACCAACTAGTAATGCGATTCCTTCTTTGGGTATTTCCACTAGCATCCCTAGTACCTTTGTGGTATGACACGTCATATCTCGTACCACTTTACCACCTATAACCATTCCATTCAATTTTCATTTAAACACAAACACCCCTTCACCTTTTTCACCTCCATATCATAACACAAGCAATAATCCTCTCATAAATCAACTCTTCCAAAATGTTTCATCCCTTCAAAAACAAATTTCCACCATCAACCAACATCAAAATGGCCCACCTACATACTATGTCAAAAACAACACATTGTCCTTAGAGATATTGGGTACACTGGTGCCACAAGGTGTAGAGGTGCCTAGATTTGAGAAATATGGAGGAAAGGGAGATCCTTCTAACCATGTTAATGCTTATACCACTTTATGTAGTGACTTTGTCTCTGACGATAAACTCTTGGCTAGGCTTTTCCCTAGGTCCTTGAAAGATACTGCCTTGGAGTGGTTTTCTTCTTTGCCGAACAACTCAATTCATTCATTCAATGAACTTGTTGAGGTATTTCTCAACCATTTCCAAGTGCATATGACTCCTAAGATGACCTTGGCCGATTTGATGAGATGCAAGCAAAAAAAAAGATAAGATAACTAATTTTATCTCATGATATCAATCACTTTATTACAAAATTGATGTCAAGGTCCCCGACCCTCATCTACAAAATATGTTCATAAAAAATTGCAAAGCAATATTCAAGATAAGCTCACCATGATGAAATTCATGTCCTTCATGCACTTTTGTACCACCCTCTGTGATTATCAAAATTCAGTTAGTAGTCGAGAAACAAAATCCAATTCTAGCCAAACTAAGAAATTTGAACCCGTAAACCAAAACAATTCCCAACCTTTTAGAAAATAGAAAAAAGGGTTCCTTCAATTGAATCCCCCTCAACAAACAAACCAAAATTTCAATAACCAAGTAGCTTCTATTAAACCCGCTATACCCTTTAGCTAAGGGGACTCGAAAAGACAATTCACTCACTTACTCAATTACTTCATAACACAGTGTCCAAAATTTTAGAAAAACAAATGATTACCTTGCCTCTTGTCAAAACACCCGATCCTAATAAGCCTTTACCCCAGAAATATAGATCAAATTCTTATTTCCACTATCACTAACAAAATGGACATGACACAGACCATTGTAAGCATCTTAAGCATCTCGTGCAAGACCTCATTGATTCCGATCATCTTTCCGTTGGAAGTATTAATGATCAAGGAAATATGTTTGTTTCCCCTCCTAACAAAAACATGCAAATATTTACCAACCCTATGCCAAAACATAGTATTTCATTTGTCAAAGATAGTGAAACTACTAAATGATGTAATGAATGTTGACATGGATGATGAAAACACAGATACAACTCAACAAAGTCCTATGGATACTGATCAACAAGAACACAATCCTTTTGATGGTTTGGTTACATTGGTTGAAACTCAACATCATAAGAGCCGGCCTAAAAAGCCTCTTGGTATTTATTTCTCACAAAATGACATACTTAAATATGCACCTGATGGTCCTCTGTACATAACCAACTGTATCTATGATAATCCCACTAATGGGATATTAATAGATCCCGCCTATGGAGAGAACGTGATCACTGAGGAAATCTTACTTCTACATGAGCTCTATCAAGATATATATGATAAACTGAAAGAATGGATAAATATGCACAATGGTTTTGCTTCCCCTATGATAGGATCGATCACCCTACCATTTCAAATAGTACCAAAAACATTAGACATCTTATTTTCCATCATCCCATAGTCAGACCAATTTTGCTTGAAGTTCGACTATCCATGGCTTCACTTGATGAATACAATCCCTTCAGTCATACATAAGTGTTTAAAGTTTCCCTTTGACAATGAAATATTCAGTGTCCACCATAGTGGCTTTAACCCTTTTTCCTCCAAAGGTAACTTTTCCTTAGATTTATTTTTGCTCGAGCCTATAGAACCTATAAAACCACGAGAATACTTCTTTTTCTTATCTTATCAAAAGTTCAAGGAAAAGACAATAGCAGAACTATCTCTCTGAAACATGTCCCCACTCATTACTGAGTGTACCATCCTAGATTTAAAACCATTATTGAGCCTAAAGAAATTCCAAACAACGAAGACCAACGTAAGAGAAAACCTTCACCTACCTCCTACAAAAGACCAATAGACAGTGAAAACAACCCCATCACACCTCCTAGAATAAAACAGGTTTACAAATTCAAAGAGAAAGTGGTCAAACAATCTCTCATGGTTTCTTCCAAAGAAAAGAAACATATGGTTGATCAACCCACACCTACACAAATGCAAATTGAAAATAGGACTAAAAAAATAGAGGTTCTAGAGAGCGTAGGTGTAGACGTCATGCCCTTTTTCACAGGTTACATGAAGAATTAATCAAAGAGACTCAAAATACAAACTTGAATGAATCAATGCATGATGAACCTACTCCCACCCTGAAACAAAACAATCCAATACAATAACCACAACCACAACAAGAGTTTAACTCTTCCATGGGAATTATCATCCGACCTCCTATTGTGATTAACTTGGATGATGATGAGGAAGTTGCTAAAATTGACAAAGAGGCGCATAATGAATGGAATACATTGTTTTCCTCTTCCATGAGCTTAAACGACAATTCTCCTAAAAAGAGTGTTGAACTTGTTAATGACCATAGTTTTGCACTTTCTATTGTCCACCCTTGGTATACAATGAACATGATTTGGATGCAAACGACCTGCTCATAGGTTGACTCACATGTGTCTTACTAGTCTTTTGCATTATTTATTTTCCATTTTATTTTGTGTGATTGCATGTGCATAATGTGATCCCCCATGGAATTCAGTTTTATGTTCTCTCTCTCTTTGTGACATTCCTCTATTTGTACCTTCATTCTTCTCTATGTCGTCAATCTTTTACTTTTTTATTTTTAGCTTTTCATTTGTCTTTTTTTTTCTTTTTGGGAATGATGCAAGGCATCAATACATTCATGTCTCTTCCATGTTGAGCAGAAATGTTTTTTCCTTGTTTTCACTCTCTTTTTGTCATTCTTCTAGTTCTATGTGTATTTCGGGAATGATGACAATTCCGAGCTCTCTTAAAAACTTTGTAGCAAGATCATACTAACCCCAAATCCATAGATCCCTTGTGTATTTGGATTTTAATTTTGGGGGGAACCTCTCTCTTTTATTTTTCTTTCGCATGACAAAGCTTTACTTAGAAACATATGACTTGGCATAGGGCTTTCCAAGTTGGATCTCATATCTTCTTTCTTTTTGCATTTATCATTTGCTACTTTAAAGTAATTTCTTACAGAATGGTGTTTAGCAATTTCTTTAAAGTGGGGACATACATTGACATTATTCTTTTGCATTTTTCTTTTTCATGGTTCATGGTGTAGTCTTCTTACTTTGTACGATGTGTTTTTTGCTTTGTGGATGACATTGGGTATGGTTTCCTTCAAGAGAATGATCTTGTTAGAGTAATAGGTTGTTTACTTAATTAATTAGGTCACCTTTTACTTTATTTTCACTTAAGCTAAACTTAGGGACTTTAATAATTACTTTCTTAAATCCTAGGGTTCAGTTTAGGGTTTTGATCTCCTTTCTTAAGGATTGATCTCTTTGTAATTATCCAATTCTTGTTTATGCAATTTGACTCTCTTGGTTTGCAGAGAAATAACTTTGTGTTGTTCGAATCTCTTCTATGTGACATGTTATTTTTCTTGTAGGTGATCACTGGGTTCTGTGAGGTTGGCTCTTACAACTTTAACATGGTATCAGAGCTTCATATCTACCACTTCCTATTTGTTGTTTGAGGGATCCTATCCTAAAAGCAACATTTTTGTACATTTTGAGTCAATTTGGACCTCACCATTGCATCTGGAACACTCGATTTAGTCAACATTGACCTTTGTTTCATCAAATTTGGCTTCATGGCGTTAGATCTATGAGGATTTGAAGTTTTTGAGGGGTTCCTAATCCAAAGCATACCTACAATTTTGGAGCGTTTTTAGCCCAAAAGGACCTCACCATCATGTTTAGAGCACCCATAAACCCCAAAATTGACTATGAAATCGTTGAAATTAGACACAATGACTTCAGGAGGCAATTTTTTTTCATTTATGGGTCATACGACCTAGTACAATGCACAATCCAAGAAAAAAATTTAAAAAACAATGGCAATGGCCATTGCCATCAGTTAACCTCTAGCAATTAATGCTAGCAACTAGCCAAACCGCTAGGCTTAACCCCCAAACCCTTTTGGAGCAGTTTTGGTGTTTTGGCCATAACTTTTGCATAAGAACTCAAATTTTTAAAAACAAAATATCATCAGAAAGTTGTTTCGGAGCTCGATTGAGTGGTGTAGAATTGTTTTCTTGATTTTTCCAATTTGGCCAATTTTTGTGCCATTGAAGTCAAATCTTCAATTTTCACTTCAAGAAGCATAACTTTTGACTCAAGTGTCGCCTTTTCACGATTCTTGCGGCATCAAAAAGATGGTTCAGTGCTCTACATAGTGATCAAAGTTATTATACTAGATTTTTCCCTAGGTATATTTTATTCAATTTTTTGTGTTTTCATAATTTGCTTAACTACTTGACGTTTTGGCACATGGGAACCTCTTGTTTGTGTCATTTGGCTCTATTTCATTTGATCTACATTTTGTAAGCTCAGTTTTCTCAGATTGTTTAATTTGAAGAGTTATCATGGGTTTTTCTACTCACCCTTCAGTTGTAATCTTGGAACGAGGTAATTATGAGTCATGGGCAAAGGACATACTTACACATTGTACGTGGCTTAATATTTATCCTTATTTATATGATCTCATACTTGAACCAACCACTCTAGGGCGAAAATTAGCTTGGGATATCATTAGAGATCACATAGTAGGACTTATATTGTCTAGTGTTGATAATGACACTGTGTGGGCTGTATCAGACATTGATTGTCCCCACCCACTTTGGAAACATCTTTGGGAGATCTATGAAGACCCCAATCTCTCTCCTTTCGTAGAGGATCCCCCTTTAGATTGTCTCTTACCCATTGCTTGGAGAGAGAATATACCCTTTGATCATGATACTTTACAGGAGCTTGAGTATTTAGACATTCTTGCATGTTCCAATGGATCAAAGGCTTCTCTCATAGTTCCTACTCTTTAGGCTGAGATTACACATGTATCATCCATTGTTCCTTATGAATTCAGTATTACCACATTGGCCCTAATGGATCTAGTTCAACATCATGGCTATCTTGGTCATTCATTATTTGCTACATCATGGGATTCTTATCTTGTAGACACATTCTTATTTGTTGAGTCTCACACTGAAAATCTTGAGGATTATTTTGAGGACATACATATCCTCTACCTTGAAAGTTAGGTTATCATTGTACACCCACCATTATCTGTGCATTTAGAGGTTGAATTTAAGGATTCTCCACATCATTTTGAATTTGGCATCATATGTTTTAGTTTAGACAAAGATTCTTCAGCATCTTATCATGGCACACATCTTGAGATAGTTTGGTTCATCACTCTTCACAGGGTCTCTTTGACATCATCCTTTGGATTTGTTTCTTCCCAAGGGGAGGAATATCATTTTCCACTTCAGGATCTCCTTTTGGATTCTACATCAAGCATCTACCATTATGAAATGAGTTTCTTCATTGTGCGGGGGCCTTGTTGTCTCTTTCTATCTCTCCTATGGATACCATTGTACATGTACTTGTTGTGCATATTTTGCATGCACACCCCACCGTAGGCAGGGACCCTATTTTTTCGCTCTCGATGGGTTGATTTTCTCCATCTTGTTTTGCGTGCCCCTTTTTTGGTGTCCTAGTTGGTCAAAGCGCCCTTCAAAGTCTCATTTTTGGCTGACCATATTTCACCCCTAAATTTTAAAATTGCTAAGTCTTGGGTTTTTCGGGCTTCGCCTCCCCGCTCGCTCGATTCGCTTTTTTCTTCATTTTTGACTTTGGGGATATGGGTTCCTATGGATTTTGGATATTTTTGTGGTGCCTAAGTGAACTGCAAAGGTTTCATTAAGTTTTAGGAGGGTGTGAAAATTTCAAAACTGCATTTCTGCAATAGCATTCCGGCCCCCAAGGCCCGGACTCTCCATCGCCCTTTCAAAATGGCATTCCGGCCTCACATTTCTCGAACGTCCAAGAGCTCCTCCAATTTGAAAACGGACTTCGACCCAAATGCCAAAATGGGGTCTTATCCTCCCCTGACCTTTCAAATTCCAAATTTGTAGCTAGGAGATACCATTCGAAGTTCTGTGCTCTGTCGGCCGTTTTGAAATAGCATTCCTACAACGACATTCCGACTTCAACCTAGATGCTAAAATGGAGTCTTATCCTCAAAGAACCTTTGAAATTCCAAATTTTCAGCCGGGAAGTACCATCCAGAGTTCCGTGCTCTGTTGGCCATTTTGGAACAGCATTCCTACAACTGCATTTCGACCTCATGTTTCTGGAACGTACAAGCGCACCTCCAAATAAAAAATGGACTTTGACCCAGATGCTAAAATGGGGTCTTATCCTCAACGAACCTTTGAAATTCAAAATTTGCAGCTGGGAAGTACCATCCGGAGTTCCGTGCTTTGTCGGCCATTTTGAAACAACATTCCTACAACGACATTCTAGCCTCATGTTTCCAGAATGTACAAGCGCACCTCCAAATCAAAAACGGACTTCGACCCAGATGCTAAAATGGGGTCTTATCCTCCCCTAACCTTTCAAATTCCAAATTTTCAGCCAGGAAGTACCATCCGGAGTTCCGTGCTCTGTCGGCCATTTTGAAACAACATTCCTACAGCAACATTTCGGCCTCATGTTTTCAAAACGTACAAGAGCACCTCCAAATCAGAAACGGACTTCGACCCAGATGCTAAAATGGGGTCTTATCCTCCGTTGACCTTTGAAATTCCAAATTTGCAGCCGGGAAGTACCATCCAGAGTTTCGTGCTTTGTCGACCGTTTCTGCAACAACATTCCTACAACGACATTCCGGCCTCGTGTTTCCGGAACATTGAAGCGCACCTCCAAATCAGAAACGAACTTCGACCCAGATGCTAAAATGGTGTATTATCCTCCCTTGACCTTTGAAATTCCAAATTTGGAGTCGGGAAGTACCATTCGGAGTTTCATGCTCTGTCGGTCGTTTTGAAATAGCATTCCTACAGCGGCATTACGGCCTCGTGTTTTTGGAACGTACAAGCGCACTTCCAAATTAGAAATGGACTTCAACCCAGATTCTAAAATGGGGTCTTATCCTCCCTTGACCTTTGAAATTCCAAATTTGCAGCCGAGAAGTACCATCCGGAGTTTCATGCTCTATCGGTCGTTTCTGCAACAACATTCCTACAGCGGCATTCCGGCCTCGTGTTTCCGGAACGTACAAGAGCACCTCCAAATAAAAAACGGACTTTGACCCAGATGCTAAAATGGGGTCTTATCCTCCCCCGACCTTTCAAATTCCAAATTTGCAGCTGGGAATTACCATCCGGAGTTCTGTGCTTTGTCGGCTGTTTCAAAACAACATTTCTAGAACAACATTTCGGCCTCATGTTTCCGGTTTCAAGAAGCCTACCATGGGTCCGTCAACAGACCTGTTTGATCCAATGAATAATGTTGCAAGTCCATTGGGAAGAGGGCAACTTTCAAGCAATTTCAGCTACAGTAAAAGGGAAATCAACTAGAAGACAAAACTGCTACAGTGACTGGCCACTACAAGACAGAATAGGAAAAGGACAAAGATGTATTTTAAATTGTTGAATATTGTGGGGTAGGTGAGCCCTAATGTAATTGAATCTGGGCCACACAATGTAACTCAATCCTAGCCATTCATTTGGGCTTTGAAAACTATAAATAGGGGTCTTCCCCTCATTTGTAGTGGTTGGAGAGCTGTTGTAAAAACATTTTGCAGCAATAGAAAGTAGCATTACATGATCTATGGGTGTTACCTTTTAAGTTTGCTCATTATGTGT
Source organism: Sequoiadendron giganteum (assembly GCA_007115665.2). Taxonomy (NCBI): domain Eukaryota; kingdom Viridiplantae; phylum Streptophyta; class Pinopsida; order Cupressales; family Cupressaceae; genus Sequoiadendron; species Sequoiadendron giganteum. Next base: position 512,442,660 of record CM021100.1, read on the forward strand.
GCATGGTTCTACCTTCCAAGTTAGTTTTAGTTGTAGTTTTTTGAATGAAAGTGGTAATGGTGATTATTGTTACAGTATTTGATTAATTTCCAACCCATACTTTTGGCACTTGTTGATGACAAGTTGTTGTGCAAAGTTAGCCTAGGCTTCTTTATTCGATTGTTGCAACTTAGTTCACTTGCATGTTCATGATGTGTGTATGCAAACTAAAAATCTGCAGTCCTTAGAAGATTGCACTAGTTTTGTGTAATTGTAGGATCTTCTTGGCCAAGCAAAACCCAATTTAGGGAGTTTGTCTACTGTAGCAGCCTCCATGATCACTGTTCATTTATAGTTTCAGATCTAGGAACCTTTTCTCTTCCCTGCCCTTTTTCCTTTTTTTTAACAAGTAACCTTAGGCAAGGTTCATTGCACATTATAAAGCTAAATCCAATGTTGAAATGGAGTTCTAGACTGTTGTTTGAACCTGCAACAAACACTCAACAACTTTCCCATCTTAAGAACTCCATTTGTAGATCCAACTTCCCCACTTTGTAACTCATCCGTAAGTCCACCTTGTGATTCCAGCAAATCACATAAATCAACTAAAATATTCCAAGCATTGTCATGACTTGACATCCGAGAGACCTTGGGATAGTGTTCTGCAATTTGATTGTGGAAAATTGTCTTTCAAGAGAGGTAGTGCACCTATGTATTACCTGTGTTGTGAAGTGCATAAAAACACCATCAACAGTACTTATATGATAGAAGTTGTCTATGGGGTACATCATGTAATCCACCTCCTATCCTTCTTTCATTAGTGCATTGTATTCTTTTCTTTTCTCTCTTTTGGGGGGGAGCTTTGTTCCCTTATGGTTTTCTTTCTTTCTCCTTTTTATGAGAGAATAGTATGTTGTACATGGGTCCCTCATCAGGCCTTTTTTTTTGGACCCTTCTTTCTTATCATGCATCTTTCCTTAGTTTTTTAGCTTCTCCCTAATTTCATCTTAAGGGGGGGTGTTAGAGTAATAGGTTGTTTACTTAATTAATTTAATCATATTGATTAATTAATTAAGTCACCTAAGTTCACTTCATTTTCACTTAAGATAAACTTAGGCGCTATAGTAAATACTTTTTTAAATCCTAGGGTTCTCTTTAGGGTTTCGATCTCCTTTCTTAAGGATTGATCTCTTTGTAATTATTCAATTCTTGTTTATGCAGTTTTACTCTCCTCGTTTATAGAGCAATAAATTTGTGTTGTTCAAATCTCTTTTACATGATAGGTTATTTTTCTTCCAGGTGATGATTGGGTTCTATGAGGTTGGATTTTACAACTTCAATAAATCTCTCTTAGCATATTACATTCCTCTTAGTGGATTTATGCAACATATTGCATCCCCTAAGTTGTGAGTTTTCTATTATTTTATTGGTCCTCTCTTGGAAACATTAGGCACAATGTTCCCTAAGTTAAAGACCTTGCATGAACTAAGAAATACTCCTTTGAACATTTCCTATTTTGCATTTACAAATTTGTAGTTATATGGCCACATTGCATAACATAGCTTGCATACCTGTAGAGCCATCTTGTTTGTTCACGATCTCCAAGAATACAAAGTTTTTATTTCCTCATGAAGGTCAAAAACCATTTTTGTGTGGTTCCTTATTAAAGTTATCAAGATGTATAACTTTGGTATGGTTTGAGTAGGAAGCCCAATCAAGAAATGACTTTACCTATAGCCACTCACTTGTGAGTGTGAGTACATACCAATCATGTGTGTAAGTGTCTCACCTCTTTGGGATCCTCATCCAACAGACAACCAAGAGTTTCGTTGCTTCACATCGAGCTTTCATTTTTTGGACAAAAAACCTAGATCTGATCCACATCATGATGGAAAAATGGTCGAAGCTTGATCCGACTCTTTTTTATCTTTTACCTTTTCTATTTTTCATCTTTGACAGTGTATGCTTGTTCTTTTTTGTTGCTCTTTATATCATTCTCATGTGTGTTCTTTTGTGCATATGTTGGTTTATCATGGGATCTTGATCCTGGGGGCTTGATCACCCCTCTTGATCATTGTCATCCCATATTATTGGAATTGGTGGACTTGGACCCTTCTTGATGCATGTTTGTCTACTTTAGTGTGAGTTTGAAGCAAGTTCATCTTCTCACTAAAGTTAGGGCTAATAGTATTGAAAAATGTCGTTGGGGATATTTTCACACTTGTTTGGGCCCTCCTTGTTGAATTGAGCTTATTGTTGCCTTGATTTAGTGTTGTAATGTGTTTGACACATTCACATTAGGTTTTGGGCCCTTGTGAATGGATGAATTTAAATGGTACCTTGCTAAAGTGTTGTGAAGTGTTGTAACACATTTTCACACTTTTTAAAGGTTTTATTAATTAACTAAACCTAAAAAACCTCTTTTTAATCTTTATATTGCCTCATTTTAAAGTGTTGTAACACACTTTCACACTTTTCTAGGCTTGTCATTAATAATTGAGATTTCGTATTCTTTAATTGGTCTTATTTTGCATCCACAATCCTTATTTATTGCATCTTTTTTAGGATAATCTTGACACAAATCATTAGCCAATCATAATTCAGGTGTTCTAGGCTTTAATGATCCAAATTTAATGATATGGGGCTCATTCGCCATCTTGGGAAAATAAGTCCCACCTACATTTCAAAGCTCCTTCTAGTCATTTCTAGATTTCTAGGTGCACACCATTCATCTCACAACTATTTGTTTTGTTTAATTTGCATTTCTAGGTCATTTTGTAGGCCATTGCATTGAATTAGGGTTTAGTGATGCATCTTACATTTTATTTATCTTTCCAAGTCTAATCTTGGTGGTGAACCCCTTATTAGCTTATATTTAGCCCTTAGAAAAACCCTCTTGCAAGATTTCTTTCTCCTTTGAATTGAGATCTCAAGGGTTTGTTCTTGACTAAAAGTTAGAGAAAATTATCCTTCTAGGTCCTACACCCTAGAAGAAAGAAAAACAATTTTCCATCTTTCATCGAGATACCAAGTTTGTTGGGTATTTTTGGAGGACACTGTGGAAGAATTTGAAGACTGATTTTAAGTTTAGTTTTGCACACCATCCACATAATGATGGAAAAATGAAGGTGGCAAATAGGAGTTTGGGTAACTTACTAAGATGCTTAGTAGGAGACAAACCCAAGAGACAAGATTTGATTTTACCATAGGAAGTTCATTTTATTATAACAATTTTGTCAACATGAGCAATACTAAATCACCAATCCAGATTATGTATGGGAGTAGTCCAAGAACTCCTTCTGAATTGAGAAATGTGGATAAGGGAGAGAAGAGTAGTGTCAAGGATAAAAAAATTGTGGAGCATTTGAAGAATTTGCATGAAGAGGTGAAGAAACATATAAATAAGATGAAATCATAGTACAAGGACAAGGAAGATCAAGAAAAGGAGGTATAAGGAGTTCCAGGTAGGAGATAAAGTCATGGTTCATTTACGAAAGGAAAGGTTTCTAGTTGGCACACACCAAGTTAAAGATGAAGAAATTTGAACCGTGGAAAATCCTAAAGAAGCATGATTTAGGAAATGCTTAGAGTTGCTGAATGAGATTCATGTTTCACGTATGTTTAACACTGTTGATTTGAAATAATATCATGAAGGGGTTAATGAGAATGAATTGACAAAGGCACACTGGAACATTCTAGCACCTACTTTAAAAAAGGAAGAGATAGAAGAAATTTTGGATAGTCGTGTGAGTAGAATTACAAGAAATAGGTAATATGTAGAGTACTTGGTGAAATGGTGATGAAAGATTGTTGAAGATTCATCATGGTTATTTGAGTCTAAGGTTAACCATTTTGGTTTCCCTCTAACTCCTGAGAAGTGATAGGGTCACTTTTCAAATTACCCCGAGTGTCTGATGCAAGAGAATCCAGGGTGTAATAGAAATCTTGCATCACCATAAAAATTATTATATTTTCAATAAGGGCTAACTTTGGTAGGGTTACTATTTTTAGTAAGTTTGCATTTATGCACGACTGGATACAAAATATTACATAGACATCCAAAATGATGAATTGAAGCCAATGGTGATGAAATCACTTCAATATTATTTTTCATTTGTGAGATATTAAAATTTAAATTTCCAAAAATCCTATTAAAATATTCGAAATCAAATTTGAGGCCCTTAGAGGCTCTAGATGGGCTCAAAAATTGGCAGAAATCCATAGTATACCTTTAGGTGGGTAAACCCACAAAAGTGGTTTACAATTTGGGTGAGGAAGGAAAACATGCAAAAAAATGACCCCATGCAAAAAAAATGGTTTTTGGGGTTCAAATGAACCCATAGGTTTGAGCGAACCAAAAAAGGGTTCGAATGAACTCTGGTTTGAGTGAACCAGTTAAATACAAGGTTCCACCATTTCCACCAAAAAAAACAAAGAAAACATGTTTTGAAAGGGGGTTAAAATGAAATAGGTTTCAAATGAACCTTGGTTTGAGTGAACCCCTCGGGGTTCGCTTGAACCGTTAGGGCTTCACTCGAACCCCCCTTTTCCCTCCTTCTCCCCTTTAGGCACCAAAAAAGTCAAGAATTTTGTGCTTTGAAGCTCGGGTTGAGGATGAAAATGGAGGATACTTCACAAACCCAAATCGATGATGGTAGTCCTCAAAATGATCTATCCAATGAATATAATTTTAATATGTTTTGTTTTTATTATGTATTTGTCTTTTTAGTTTTATTAAACATGGGGTTTTCATTGAAAATCAGGCTCTTTGTTCTGCACATGTGGAAAAATAGAATATTATCAAAAATTAAAAATTAAAAATAAAAATATGAGTGCACCAGATATTAAAGTCCTCGATCCAACAAAAAAAATGAATTTTGATACATACAAAAAAAGTTACACTGTATACGGTCCGACTATGTCTGAATTGTAATTGGTTTGACTTCAAAACTTGATTAAAGAAACAATATTCAATAAAAAACTATGAGACCAATTGGAAGCACTAGATATTAGAGTTACAAATATAAATTTAAAAGAATTAGAATTTTATCCTTCATGGAAAAAAGGTTATGTTGTATACGGTGAGCGTCACTCCTTAAAAATGTTGTTTGCTGAAAAAAACTAGTTTTGAAGGAGATGGAAAACTAAGTGCAATTTGATTCCAATTTTTTTGAAAAAAATATATTTATAATATGTAGACATCCAAATTTGACCACTCCCGTATGGTCAAAATCCTATCATTTATGCATCTAATCCATCTATATTAATTAAATGACACATTTAATTAATATTATCCCCTTTCTCTAAGGTTCCCAAAAGTATTTAATTAAATACTTTATCCTTTACCATTTTCTCTCTAAATTAAATAAATAAATAAATTTATTTAATTTATTCAATTATCCTCTTCAATTTTAAATTCATTCTTTCTCTCCTTGTCCCATCCTCCATAACGTTTTCATTAACCTGAGTTAATCCAATTAATCCCTCATTAGGATTTGCATATCCTTAATTAGGATTAATGTCATATCCTCCATATTTAGCCACTTGCCTCTAATCCTCATTAATTTTCCTAATCACCTATTTACACAATCCTAATCCTAATCACTTACAATTTCTAGCATATCCTTAAGACAACCTTTCATGGTACTTACCTTATTTGGTTTGACCTCTTCCTCATGTGAATTAAAAATTCACACTTATTACCCCCATGCATTAATTAGTCTTCCCCATGACCTCTCAAAGGTCACATCAAGTACATGGGACAAGGACCTCCTTTTGAAGGACCTTGTCTTATCCATGGGTTTCTTCCAAGATTGTGAATTTTAAATTCACTTTTATTTCTCCAATGCCATCTCCAATCCCCATGGTGATAAGAGTGGACTTTCTAAAAGTCTTCACTTGTCACTTTCAGCCCCACTTGGGGACAAATAATCCTTTTTTTAGGAAATCCTCTTCAATCCCAAGGTACTTGCAAGTACCTTGGGACCACATGACCTTCTTTACATCACCTGTACCCTTGTCATCTCACCTTGTCCTTTGGACAGTTCATCCTCCACATGGCAAGATGTGAGGGCTTGCGAGTCCTCAACTCACCACAACCCTCCATCTTGGCCATAGTGGCTGAATCTTAACTGTTGAATCTTCTAGAGAATTCAATTTCTTCTATAAATACCCCCATTTTTCATTCATTAACGAGCTTATGATTTTGATAACTCTTATGACCTTATGCATTAATTATCAGACTTATGCTCTCAAGCCATTCAAGCATTCAAATCCATTTATCGCAACATCTTAGCACTTGCATTTGCATTCTAGTATCCATTATTGCATCCATCCACCACCAATAATCCTTCAACCACCATCATTGCAAGTTTACCATCCAAGGAGCACACATCAACATCATCAAGGGCCAACCAAGGATCAACACAAGTAAAAAGGTATAATCATTTTATTTCTTTTAGTTGCATTCAACGTAGCCTAATCTTGAGGTGGTTTAGTGTAGTTTTTCTCATTGCATTTACTTAGTTCTTGCATTTTTAGAGTAAAGATTTCATTGCACAATTTTTTGGGATGCCTGGTGGGACCCACATCATGGGTCCATTACTTTCATGTGTTCTATTGTTTGAAATTTTGCAGGTTTGAAAACACAGAGGTGACTCCGCCCTCGAGGGGCGACCTTGCCCAGAACAGGCGACCCCACCCTAAAAGGGGCAACCCTGCCTAAAAGCCTAAATTTAAGTTTTTAGTTTTCTACTTTTTCCTAACTATTTGCAAATTCTATTTCACAAATGGGTTACTCTTCCCACAAACAAGCGACCCCGCGTTAAAAGGGCGACCACGTCTAAAAGCCTGACTTTCAGTTTTTCAGTTTTCTGCTTTTTCTTGACTGTTTGCAGGTTCTATTTTACAAACGGGCGAACATACCATTGACACATGACCTTGCCCATAATAGGTGACCCTTCCCTAAAAGGGGCGACCACACCCAAAATTTGACTTACCTGTTGCACGAACAGATGACCACGCCCTAAAAGGGGTGACCCCACCCAATGGCTAACTTTTAATTTTTTTTTTTTTTCATATTCTAGTTTTTATTGTTTCTCTAACCATTTGCAAGTTTTGGAAAAATAGGCGGACCTACCCAAAACATAGAGATGAACACGCTGAAAAATAGAGTTCGCTTTTTACAGACAAAAAACAAAATACTAACACGTTTGCTACAGGGTGAGAAAATTTATTTTCTCTAGTTAGTTTCGTTTGATTTTTTATCTTAACTAGGCACATAGGATTAATTAAAGGGGTCAAAGAAATTTTTTGAGTGTTTTCACCAGTGGGATATTGACATGTATCCAATCCCCTTGCACCATTTGGCAATCCTGGGTGAAGAGAAATCGTAGTCCACTTAGTCCTTTTTACCCATTTTTCACTTTATCAACATACCTACTTGGGGATTTCATCACGCCAAGGGACAATTACAACCACGTGTATCAACGAGGTATATAAAGGGGGAGGCAAAAGCTATACCTCAATCCAGTCATGTCATGTCTTGCGAAGCATTAAAACTAGGGTGATACCTAAAGAAGACGTGAAGAGTTGGTCTGAGCTCCCAGTCTCTCGTTGGCTACTCTCGACTCATGCTTGTGATAGACTGGTGTTCATGGTTTGGGCCCCACGTACCATTCATATATTAGGGACTCCCTTAGTAACCTTGTTTAGCCTAGATAGAGAACCGTGTTGACTATACCCTTAACACTAAAACTAGACTTGTGCTATTTAAAGTGTTTTTTTGTGAAAAACTAGTACTTGTCAGTCAGTTTTGGCCTTTTACTTATCATTTTTAGCCTTTTCCATCACTATTTTGACTAAGTTAGATTCAAACCAATAGATAGAGGCGACCCTGCCCTGAAACAAGGGACCTTGCCCTCAAAAGGGCGACCCTACGCTTAAAGGGGCGACCCCACCCTCTTGTTTCAACTGTTTTCCAACTGAACCAAGTCAAATTTTACCAATTTCCTAGAATAGGTGACCTTTCCCTAAAGGGGTGGCCCTGCCCTCAAAGGGGTGACCTTTTCCTTCCTTGTCAGCTATTTTCCATCCAAACCAAGCCAAATTTGATGAATTTTCATAGAACGGGCGACCCTGCTCCCAAACACGCGATCCCACCCTAAAAGGGGTGACCACACCCAAAATTTGACTTACCTGTTTTCAAAATATGGTGGACCTACACTAAAAAGGGTGACCTTTCCTTCAAACATGGGTGAAAAAACTTTTTTTGCTTCATTCAAGACCCTGTTCGGGTCCGTTTTAGTGTCCGTTCGACCTTTTTTTGTTTCATTCTTCGCCCGTGCCCTTGTTTTGATAAATTTAGGTATTCAAATTTGTCCATTGGTGGTCCTATCATCCCCTCAAGTCTCCATTTGGATCCGCTTAGTCAAATCCCTTCACCCGTTTTGTCATCCCGCTCCTCGTTCAGGTCCGTTTTGGTGTCTGTTCGGCCATTTTATTGCCTCGTTCTTCATCCTATTTGATTTGGGAAAATTTTCCCTTGGATTAGGCATCCTTTCCTTTAAAGGGGCAACCTTTCTTTCAAAGGGGCAGCCCTGACCTGAAAAATGGGCAAAAATAGCCTTTTCTTCTTCATTTGGGACCTCGTTCAGGTCCGTTTTGGTGTATGTTTGACCTCATTATTCATGCTATTTGATTGAACTTGACCTTGTCTTAGGAATCCTTTCCCTCAAAGGGGAGGACTTTCCCCCAAAGGGGCGCCCCTGATCTAAAAAAATGGGCTAAAACAATCTTTTCTCTATCATCCAAGACCCTCTTCAAGTTTGTTTTGGTGTTTGTTCAGCCTCATTCATCATACTCTTTGATTTGGGTGACCTTTCCATTCGCTTAGGCATCCTTTCCCTTAAAGGGGTAGCCTTGACTTGAAAAAAATGCTAGAAAACAACCTTTTCTCCTTCATCTGGGACCCCTTTCAGGTTTGTTTTATTATTTGATCGGCCTTGTTCTTCATCCTCCTTGATTTGGGTATCCTTTCCCTCAAAGGGGTGGACTTTCCTTCAAAGGGGAGTCCCTTCCCTTAAAAAAATCATTTTTAGCCTCCATTTGCTAGCCGTTACCTCATTCTGGGAACCCATTTTTTGATTTCGAGTGCCATTCCCTCATCTGGATTATCCGTTTACCCATTCCAACCATTCATCTGTCCATTTTGAATATCTTTTTTCCCATTCTGAACATCATTCCCTCGTTTCGATCACCCATTCACCTGTTCTGGGAAACCCTCCACCCGTTCAGGGAAGTCGTTTAGTTCATTCTAGGAACCCATTTTCTCATTTCGAGTGTCATTCTCTCATGTCGTACATTCGTTCACCCATTTCGAGTGATCATTTACCCATTCCATGCATTCGTTCGCTTGTCTTGACAGTCCATTTGTCCATTTTTCAACATTATTCAACTGTTTAGGCAAGTCCAAAGGATGTTTGGGCATCCCTGCCCTTAGACGGGTGACTGAAATCCTTCTTGTTCTTCTAGTTGTTCACCACAAATGAAAGATCTCGTCATCATCCTTCTCATCTAAAAATCTCACCATTTCATCAGTTAGATCATTTGGAAGTATCCTGGAACCCCCATGGATCATGTGTCTTTCATTGTTTCATCAATCTGAATTCTCTATACTTTATTTCCAAGGTTGATATCCAAGTTGACCTAAGCTTTGAATCCCGATCGTTATCTGTCCTAAATCCATAAATCATCATTACAACCCAAGATCAATCTACTTCTATCTTTAGGTAGATTCAGTGTTGTAATCATCCTATTCACAATCCAACCCAATCGTCAATGCCTTACACCGTCTAAGTCAAATCTCTGAACTAGGTCTAGAATCCATTTCATCCTCTTATCTGATCAATGATTTGATCCTGTCATCTAAATCTGAGCTTCAATCCAATCCCCATCTGAGCTTCACTTGAATCCCAACTTGAACTTTAGTCCACCTATATCTTCTTCCAATCCATCTTATTTATCTTTCCATCATCTATTATTTCCTTCTAATCTATATCCATCATGAATCCTTATCCCCCTCTCGCATGACCAATAATAGTCATCAAGGGGAATCCTAACTATGTTGATGACAATAATAAAAGTCTTGTTGATCATGAAGAGTGTAATGTAGATCCCCTTGATGCTATCATTTCTAGCAAGCTTTCTCCAATCGCCTCCCAAAATCCAACTACTTCTCCAAACTATCCCCCCATTCCTTCATTTGCATCTAATAACAATCCTTATGCTACCCTTGACAAGGGATATCCAACATCCTCACCATTGACATATTCACCATTTCCTCCCTCTCAACCTCTATCCTATCCAACATCCACATCCTCCTATCCTTATCATCATCAACAATCCCAATACCTCTACCTTAATCCAACATCCCAATCTTCCCATCCTAATCTGACACTCATGCATTCCTATCATAATCCACCATCCCAATATTCCTCTTATTCTAATCCATCATCTTAATATTCTTATCCTAATCCATCCTCCATATCCTTCTATGCCAACCCACCATACATACATTTCTTCCTATGGTAGTCCACCACCTCCATCCTCCTCTTCTAATCCAACATCCACACCTTCCTATCACAATCCACCATCTCAATATTCCTATCTTAATCCAACCTCCACATATTGCTATCCTAATCATTTATCCATGTCCTCCTATGAGAATCTACCACCCACATCTCCTCATCCTAATCCATCATCCACATCTTCCTACTATTATCCATCATCCCAATATTCTCATCCTAATCTATCATCCACATCTTCCTACTATTACCCACCATCCCAATCTTCCCAACCTAATCCAACATTTGCATCCTCTTACATCACTCCCCCTTTCACCACATTATATCTTAATCCTCCATCTAATCATAACCCACCTAGTCGTCCAACCACTCCTATTCCTTCATCTAGTCCCATTCACTCATCTAATCCTAATCCACCAATCCCTAATCCTCATCCACCCATGCACTCATCTAATCCTCCAATCCCTAATCCTAATCCAACATCCACTCATCTAACCCTAATCCTCCAATCCCTAATCCTCCATCTGTTGCCATCACCCCACCTAATCCTACATCCCTTCCAAATGTCATCCAAGGACTCATGAGAGAAGAGACATCCCAAAATCCACATCTTGATGTTGTGAAACAATTCCCTCCCACTCTATCATGTATGGTCACTAGTGATGAGGCCCTTCTTTGTCCTACACCTATAACTACCATTTTCATTCCTAACATCATCCAAATGGTTGAGCTTGTCCAACCCGTCGAATCCATTGAATCCCCATTTTCTACTGCTAGATTGACCCAATCCATTAGAGCCATCCAATCCACTCCTCATAGTCCTAATATTACCAAGCTTCGATCCCATGACCTTCATGAATCTTCCATCCTCTTATCTCCCTCACCTGAGGAGTCCCTCCAACACTCCTCTACCATCGTGCCTCCCACAATAGATGAGACATGCCAAGGGGTTGATCCAAATCATCCAAGCATATCCCCTCCTCCAAATTTAGATCCTACCATCACATCCACTCCATCCCAAGATCACAGTTCCCCATCCATCCCATCTCATGATTCCTTTCCTCATTCGAACCCTGATCCTCCCATCCTAGCTACTCCATCTCAAGATCACACTAGCCCATCTTCTCCATCCCATGATACCCTTTGCACTCAAGATCCAATCACTCCATCACATGAGCCCTTATCACCCTCTGCCACAAATCTAGATCCTATCATACCCTCTCTTGATCCCTTATCACTCATTCCTCCTAATGCTTCTATCCCCTCATCTCCATCGCATGATCCTCCATCATTGCCTAGCCTTGCCACATTTTATATCACCTTGGCAACATTACACTCATCCATGGTGGTCTTCTTGCAAAAGAAAAACAAAGTGTATGGACCACCCTTCCTCCTCCGCATGTTAATGAACTCACATCATGCTTCCAAAAGAATAAGCATCCCACCATAGATCACATGCTCAAGAATATAAACTATCAAGGAAACTGTTTAAGCCTTCATGGGCAAGGTATTTTAGAACTCGTTCAAGTCAAAGAACATCCAGACACACAAGGTCTTAGATATATCTCACAAGAATCACCATCCAAAAATGTTGCTACAAACCCCATACATCCTAAGCAAACCTCTTCCAAAGAAATGAGAGGCACTTCCCATGGCTCCACCAAATCATTTGTCGCCATCCCCCCTCCTCCATCGTATTACCTCAAAACAACCGTCCATCTTCCTCCTTCATCCTCTAAGTCCATTTTGGGTCCTTATGTCCCTCCATCCACTGCATGTACTTTGGGTCCTTATGTCCCTCCATCCATCATAATACATCGTCCATATACAATATCCATTTTGGGACCTTATATCCCAAATTCACCCCCTCCATCCTATCTTGATTATCCTCTCATCCATGCATCATCTATCCCTAGCATACATCATAAGAATCCTAAATTCATATTCCATAATCAGGACCAACAAAGGACCCCTCCATACCTGCTATCTCACATCCTCCATCCACACACCATCGTCAAAAGCCTACCTCTATCACTCCATACACGTCTTCTCCACATCATCCATCACCTCCTATCCATCCCATTGTTACTACAAGCACTTTGGATCCCAAAGTAAAAATGCATAAATCCAAACATCCACATGAATATAAAGCTCCTGATGTCCCCTTTAAAAGACATGTTGATGAAAAGAAGAATCAAATCCAAAATCCAAATCAATCCAAACATCCACAAAGGCCCACTAAAGCAAAAATCAAAACCATGTGGATTCCCAAGAAAAAAGAGGCCATGCATTCAAATGAGAAATCCCTAAATACATCCAAAGTTGCTAATCTCAAAGCTAATAATTCACATCCTCCATCTCCTAAATCTGTTTTGGGTCCTTATACATCCCAAAATTCACTTTCCCAACTCCTCCATTATTGCCACATTCTCCATCCATCAACCCTCCTATCATTTCACATCCACCACATGTGCCAATGTTGGTCCTAAACACCTTCCGCCATGACACATCCACTCCATCATTCCATCCATACACTTTAAAACACCTCATCCACTATCCCCTATATCTCCCCCATCAAATCCCTTTAATCCATCCTCTTGCATAATCTATCCATTCTAGTAAGGTTGTACCAACACCCGAATTGCCGCTTTACACATGGGATTTTTAAACCTCATATAGAACTTGATGCTTGAGTCCTTTGTCTATCCCCTTATCATATGTCTTCTGAATCCATTTGTCCAATAATACATATCCTTATCCATCTCCATCCACATTCCTAGTCCAACATGTCAAAATAAACAAAAGAAAATAAGAAAAGAGAAAAAAAAACAAAAAAAAAAGTAAAGAGAAAATAATTCGTCCAATGGTGAAAACTTGGCAAACAAGCGCCTTGGATAAGTACCATGATGAAAACCTAGTAAATAGGTGTCATACATAAATCCCCCATCTATTCTACTTCGACAATTGGGGGCAGCTTCCACCTACGCATTTCTTTCCTCCATCTCCTCATCCACCCATCTTCTACATCCTATCCATCATATCCCATTTACCCTCGTCCCTCCATTTTCCTTATGATCTAGACCTAGATAGGGGAAAACATATATATACATTTCTTTGGACACCTCTTGGCATATATTCCCCTCATCCATACACTCTCATATTCCTTATCATCCCCATTTACTTTTATGATCCATGCATATTATCTACATCCATCATCCATCCATCATGCCATCTCACTCCCTTATCCAACCATCTTGCTATCCCTCTTGCCTCATCAAACACGACACATCTAGAGTGGGGGCATCTCCTTATTTACAATAGAGTCCTTGGAGACATTGTCCATCCATCTCTCCAAGTAGTCCTTTCCATCTCCCCATCCTTCCCATCCTTATCTCCCCATCCATTTATCCATCCAGTAATCCCCTCCATCTACCAGATCCTTATCTTCGTATACTATCATCCACTAGTCCTTTTACATCATTTCATCCTTCTCTCCCTATCCATCTATCTAAACATCTTGTCCATCTCCCTATCCTTATCTTTCTATCCATCTTTCCACATCCTTGTCCCTCTATCCATCTATCCTAGCATCTTTCTATCTCCCCATCTTTATCAACCCATCCATTTATCTCTATTTTTGTCATATCTCCTAATCCCTTGCCATTGGTATATAGCTATAGGCTAACCCCCACACAATCCAATGGCATGCATTACACTATCATCATTCCTCTCTATTCCTCACATCTTCCTACTATCTTATTGTTTTTCATCACTCAACTATCCATCGTCTCATCCTCCCAATTCATCTTCTAATAATCTAAATAACTATCCCATCCCCGAGCTTCACATAATCCACATCCAACATATCAACCATGCCATCCACACGACCTATATTGGCTCATCATATCAGCTCCATCATTGTATCTCCTTATCATGGTCATCTCATCACGCCTTATCCATTGTCTATAATTTGTCTTGTGTCAAACTACATTGCCCCTGCACTTTCACATAGGCAAGGTCGATCATTTGATCTACCCCCAGGGATTTATCCTTTGTCTGTCCTGCCATCTTCCATTGTTTCTCTTTGGCCTTATGTCAAACTATGTTGCCCCAGTGCTTTCACGTAGGAAAAATCGATCGTTTGAACCACCCCTAGGGAATTTGTCTTTCCAATCTACACCATCCATTGAGGTCTCCAATTTCCCCTTTTCATGTTTATCCATGGCCTTTTGTTGAACTATGAGGGCTCTGCGCTTTCACGTAGGCAAGGATGATCTTTGATCAACCCTTGAGCCCTGAGGTCTTTAGGGTGTGTCAGTCTTATGTTCCCTAGGTCTTTAGGGTGTGTCAGTCATGTTGTCTTGTCATCTTGTTTTCGTATCATGCCATCAAGTATGTCATTATCTGGTTGGTTCTTCACAAATGGGATCCATTCGTATCATGAGATCTCATCAGTTTCGAGTATCCTGAGTCATAATCAATCTTTTAGTTTAGTATCCATCTTTGGTCTCAATAGGACGTATCCTTCCTAATCATCTCCATCAACCCCATCCATCCTCTTGATCCTATGGAAAAGGATGTTTTTAAATTGATTGGAGTCTTTTGATACTTTTGGCTTCTATTTATCATTTGAGCTCCCTATCATCACTTGTCTAGTCCACCATAATCCATCATATTATGGTGCATTTTGACTAGTTAACATAGGGGAATATCTTGATCTTTGTTTGTCGTTGTATTCTTGGTTGTCCCACGTAGTACCCACCAAGACCCCTGAGGTCTTGTGTTACGCCGGGGCATCCTTTTATGCTTGTGGTTATCCCAATGCCTAGCCCAACCAAAGTTATCGTGACTTTGGGGTGTTGGGATATCCATCTTGTTTGTTGTGTTTGTGTATGCATTAGACACTAATCCGCCTTGGTTCTACGTACCATGTTACCTGATGTCTTATGCTATAACAAAAATCAGTGCTCCAAAAATGGAAAATTGTATTAGGATTTCATTTCATTTTCCCTTCCATTACTTTGAATCTTTACCTCCATCATCTTTATTCATTTTAACCATCTCACATCTCCATCAAATCCTAATCCATTCAATCTATCACAAATCATCTAATCACATCTTTGGTCTTGTTCCCAGCCTTGCTACAAGCCTTGACCCAATCATCATCATCATCATCATCATCATCATCATCATCATCATCAAGATGTATCTTTCCTTTCCTTTTGTGTTGTTTTGGGATGCATCCTTCCCTCATCAACAACACTATCATCATCATCAACAACAAAATGTATCCTTCCCTATCCTTGTGTTGTTCTGAGATGTATCTTTCTCTCATCAACAACACTCTCATTGGGATGTATCACTCCCTATCCTTGTGTTGTTTTGAGATGTATCCTTCCCTTATCAAAAACACTCCATCGGCCATCAATCCATCTTAGCTTATAGTTTGATTGGGGCAACATAATATTTGTCTTGGAATCCATTTTTTCTTACCTTTATCTCTTTATATCATCATCCTATCTCATCCATTTCGAGAGCACACTCATGTTCTCTTAAACTCACATGTCCTCTCGAGGGGGCATCCTAATCCCTAATCTTCATCTTCACTCCCATCATCTTTCGTCCTAGTCAATCCTCGAATGATTGGGGCATCTTCATTAATCTAACCATCTTCTAATTGCTATATTTTATTTTTCTTTTAAATGATGTTACTTCATAACACCATCTCAAAGGGGAAAAATGTAGACATCCAAATTTGACCACTCTCATATGGTCAAAATCCTATCATTTATGAGTCTAATCCATCTATATTAATTAAATGGCATATTTAATTAATATTATCCCCTTTCTATAAGGTTCCCAAAAGTATTTAATTAAATACTTTATCCTTTACCATTTCCTCTCTAAATTAAATAAATCAATTAATCTATTTAATTTAGTCAATTATGCTCTTCAATTTTAAATTCATTCTTTCTCTCTCCTTGTCCCGTCCTCCATAACCTTTTCATTAATCTGAGTTAATATAATTAATCCCTCATTAGGATTTGCATATCCTTAATTAGGATTAATGTCACATCCTTCATATTTAGCCACTTGCCTCTAATCCTCATTAATTTTCCTAATCACTTACCCTTTCTGGAATGTCCTTAAGTCAACCTTTCATGGTACTTACCTTATTTGGTTTGATCTCTTCCCCATGTGAATTAAAAATTCACACTTATTCCTCTCATGCATTTGTCTTCCCATGACCTCTCAAAGGTCACATCAAGTACATGAGACAAGGACCTCCTTTTGGAGGACCTTGTCTTATCCATGGGTTTCTTCCAAGATTGTGAATTTTAAATTCACTTTTATTTAGATCCAATGCATCTCCAATCCCCATGGTGACAAGAGTGGACTTTCTAAAAGTCCTCACTTGTCACTTTCAACCCCACTTGGGGACAAATAATCCCTTTTTTGGGAAATCCTCTTCAATCCCAAGGTACTTGTAAGTACCTTGGAACCAAATGACTTTTTCCACATCACTTGTACCATTGCCATCTCACCTTGTCCTTTGGACACTTCATCCTCCACATGGCAAGATATGAGGGCTTGTGATTTTTCAACTCACCACAACCCTCCATCTTGGCCATGGTGACTCTATCTTGACCGGTTAATCCTCTAGAGAATTCAATTTCTTCTTTAAATACCCCCCTTTTTCACATTGCGAAGATTATGACTTTTGATAACTTTTATGACCTTATGCATTCATTATTAGACTTATGCTCCCAAGCCATTTACAAATTCAAATCCATTTATTGCAACATCTTAACACTTGCATTTGCATTCTAGTATCCATTACTGCATTCACCCAACACCATTAATCCTTCAACCATCATAATTGCAAGTTTACCATCCAAGGAGCACACATCAACAATATCATCAAGGGACAACCAATGATCAACACAAGTAAAAGGTATACTAATTTTGTTTCTTTTAGTTGCATTCAACGTAGCCTAATCTTGAGGTGGTTTAGTGTAGTTTTTCTCATTGCATTTACGTAGTTATTGAATTTTTAGAGTAAATATTTCACTGGACACATAATCTACTAAAAAAATGTCACAAATCATTAGTTTGCATCATCTTCAAATTCCTCATGGTTTAGCCACTATAGGTGCCTGAAAGTGAAGATTTAATTAGAAAAAATATTTTAGTGTCAATTTTGGCCAAAAATTGTAAACCACTATTGTGGTATCACCCAGGTGCTACTCCGCAGATGCACTTTCTTGAGAGCTTTTCAAAAAGGTATTATAATTGTAAATCCAACAGTTGAATCAAAATTTATGACCCCGCAAATTTGTAACCAAATTGAGATAAATTTTGAAATATCTTCTTATGGGGGTTACACTTTCTAGAAGATTATAGGGTGGTTACACATTCCAGATAAAGGATGTGAGTCGGGGTTACAGAGGGGGAGGCAGAGTAGAGTGGATTATGTCTCCAATTTGTAAATTTACAAATTTATGTAATCATAAAGCTCATCTGTTGTAATTTCATTTTCATTTGAGTGATAATAGAAAATCTTTGCTTTCTTGCACTTTGTATGTGTAATTGCCAAAAGCAATAGTTTAGTTTTTTAGATGTTTCTTTTTGGTTTTGGGGTCTACGTGCCTATCTCTTGGAGGCCTGCATGCATGATAGTTTTTGGGCTATGATTGTTTTCTATTAACTTAGTGTTGTTCTCTAGTTGGCTTGTTGGCCTTGTTTTGGTTTGGATCAATAGTCAGGTGGCTTGTTTTTCTATTGTTGTTTTGTTTGGGATTAGGGCCCTTACCTTGATTTTTTAATCAAAAACATTATAATTGCACTATAATGTGACTACAACAAATTATATTGTCTAATATTTATGATTATTATATTATGAATAATGATATATAATAATTGGAGCACATTTTCCTTTAATTATTGTTTTATATAACTACTCCATGTTATTTGTAATAAAATGTCTCTTTCATATTTTAGATTTGACACTTCTATAATAATTATTTGTATAAAATTATTTAATTATTTTAAATATAGATCTTGCTTCCTTTCTATGACTAACCTCTACACCATAGTTCCAACATTTGTTTTTTTTTTTGCTTGATAATTTTATCTTTTGTTACATGCAAATCTCATTATTATAACAACATTGCTTTGAACCATTTTAAAATAGTTGATGCAAATTAACAAATAAAAGAGATTGAAAGGAGGAATTCACATTTTTTAAAAATTTGCAAATATTTAAATAAACTTTGTTATATACAAATAATTGTGAAATCTTAAAAAAATGATAAAAAAAATATATTACAAAATTTATTAAAATTTATTAAACTTATTTTAATTCTACTTTTTTTCATTGATTCATTTGTTAACAACGAAAGAAAATAATTTTATAATCAAATTAAATAAGTTAAGACTTCTATCAATAATAAATAGTTGAATAATAACACTATTCAGAATAATAAAACTATTTTACAATAACCTTATCTAAAGCAATAATATCAAATAATAATATGAAGTCAATTGATGTCACTATTAAATTTTATTTAGTCAAAATAAATTAAAAGAAGTTTCTATTATATCATATAAGAAATATCCTACATTTTACATTGCGCCGGCGCAAGATATTTATTAGTCAACATGCCGGGACAATTAATTAGTTCTATTTTACGTAAGGGCCTACGCCAGTACAACGACTTCCGCTAGCACAATGACGAGTCGGGACTCAGGCTCTTATGCAGCTCCTCCTACGTCTGTATCATTACCGACATTGGATATCTTATATATATCTTCCTACAGTCCATGCCATTTCATTATAAGATCAACAAAGAAATCTAAAGTTGTTTGAATTTAGGGTTTTGTTTGTAATTATCTATAGCTGTTTAGACTTCAGTTTTGTGTGAGATTATCTACAGCTCTGTGAACTTTGACCTTTGGGTGTGGTTGAGATGGAGCAAGTGAAGGTACTCAGCACATTGGTTAGTCCCTTTGGTATGTGTGTCTTGATTGGTCTGGAAGAGAAAGGCGTGAAATATGAATACCAAGGAGAGAACCTGCTCATGAAGAAGAGTGACCTCTTACTGCAAATGAATCCAGTGCACAAGAAAGTACCTGTCCTCATCCACAACGGCAAGCCTATATGCGAGTCTCTTATAATTCTTTAGTACATTGACGAGGTTTGGAACTCTAAGCAGTTTTTACCTTCCAAACCATACGACCGTGCCCTTGCTCGCTTCTGGGCTGATTATGCAAATAAGGTAAGGCATTCCCCTGTTGTTCTAGTCAAGGTATAAGCATTTAAGTTATTTAATGCATTTTTAAGCGGCTGAGGATTTTGTTGGGTTATTTAGAATTTTGTGGCATCTAATTCATGGGATCGTTGTCTGACAAAATCTTCTGTGATTATAGTTTTATGAGTCGGGATCTCCTATAGTGAGGTCGAAAGGTGAGGCTCAGGAGTAGGGAAAGCGTCACATGTTGGAGAGACTTCAACTTCTAGAAGGTGCGTTGAAAGAGATGTCGGCAGGGGGATCCCTACCTTTCTTTAGTGGAAAGGATTTTGGGTTTCTTGATATTGTCTTCATTCCCTATACTTCTTGGTTCCATGCTTACGAAACTATTGGGAATTTCAAGATACTGTTTGAAAGTGAATATCCATTGCTTGATGCGTGGGTTAAGAGATGTATGGAGAGGGATAGTGTTAAAAAGGTCCTTCCCTCTTCTGATTAGGTTCTGGAATGGGCATTACAGCTTAGGAAGAAATTTTTGGTTGATTGAATGGCTTGTTCAACTATAATAGATGAATAGTTTGCAAATGCTCAGAGTTTTGAGAATAGTTTGGGTCTAATTTCTTAATTTGTTTTTGTGGGGTATGTTGATTATTAGAAATACAAATAATTTGTGAATTATATCTTATTTATATTGATTATTATGTTGTAGTAGTAGAATCAATGAGATATAAAAATGAAAGCAATTTAATCTTTAAAGAAAAATGTTGTATGATCAATATTTAATAAGTTAATTTCTTTTAAGGTAATTAATAAAAAGAGGTAAAAAGTGATGATGCATAATAATGAGAATGAGGGTTGTGTATATAAATTTGTAAATAATATGTAATTGGGAAACCTTTTAGTAGGAAGAAATTTTCCATGATTAGCATTCCAGTACTTTTGAAATCACATTTGCTGAAGTTTTCCATGATTAGCATTCAAGTGCTTTTGAGATCACATCTGCTGGTCTCTTATTAAAGTTGCATTAATCTTTGTTGTCAAGATAATATCGATGACAGATAAAATACCTTTTGGGACTAGTACAAGGATGTTGTGGATGAATTCATGCATGACTAAGTAATGCCTTTTAATTTGGTGTTTCTTTCATCCATGGGTGTTGTTTAAAGTGAAAACAAAAATAATTTGGTGGGATTAAGGAATGAGTGGATGAATTCATGAATTACTAAGTAATGTCTTTTTATTTAATGTTTCTTGCATCTATGAGTGTTGTTTTAAAGTGAAAAAACAATTAATTTGATGGGATTTTTGAGGCATAGTTAGGTTCATCCACCTCAATTATGGTAAAGAGACAACCGGTTGTAGCTAGAGTTGATTGGATATTTGAGGTAAAGTTCACAATACTTCCTTGCACAAGCTTGTTAATTTTTTTCAAATGGTTAAGGCACCTGTCCTAACTAGACATATTATTAAATTATAAGATTTAAACATTTCTAGCCATAGTTTTTGCTTAAGGTTTAGGTGGAGTTTAGATGTTCTTTCAGAGTGGAAGTGTTCTTGGGAGACTATATTTGAAATATCCGTAAAGTGCCATCTTAGAGAATATCACTAGAGTTGAACCTTGCACATTTTAAGTGTTCTATCTACTATTTGGAGATCTATCTCTACATCTATAACCGAGAATGAGAGTAATTAATGACTACCAATTGCACCTTGGTATGCAATGGGTACGCCAAAAAGGTGTGGAAGATTAATTAGGAAAAACAAATTCTATTGCTTGCAAATATTTTTGTAGAACATGAGGTCAATTGGTAGGTCATTTACTAAATGATGGTGTTTGAGCAACAAAGGTCTCAATCGAGAAGTGATAGCTTCAAATCAACTACACATCCTTTTATAGGGATCCAAACATGACTGAAATGAAACCTTTGAATGAGGAAGATAATTAGGTTTCATTACAAATAATATCATGTTATGTTTGCAATAGAGAGAGGGGGGAGAGTGACCTCTTCAAGACCAAATTTGCACAAAATCCTTTCAAGTGATTGCTACCAAAAAAAATAATCTGAACTAACCATAGGATCCAATGTGTGTGCACACACATGTAGATGTGGTTTTAAATTTTAAGTATGATACATTAAAATTAAAATTATACAACAAAGACCATTTCTAAATTTCATATCAAAAGTAATGTTGATACATTCGATTACAATTGTGTAAAAAAATTCTACATTCAAATTTCAATTATTATGATATTATGTAAGGAGAGACAACTACAATTTATTGTGAATACTAGTGTTAATATGAGTGGGTAATTTAATCATGTCTTTGTAAATTGATTCAGTACCATGATGGTTGTAGTCGAAAGAAGACATGTCTTGGTCAACCCATCTATATGAAGGCTGATTACGGTCAATGAAGAAAACTCACATACATTATCATACTGTCCTTTTATCATATTGTACATAAACTATCTTGTATCAATCAAGTTGTAGTTATCCATTTCTATGTTGTCTAAGATATCTAGTATCAGGTATGTTCATTCTTCTACACTATTTTCTCATTGTCGATAGATCTTCAGATTTGAATAGTTACACCACCTAGTTGAATGCTAACAAATATAACTGAAACTAGTTAAGTTGTATGATAATTGGAAAAAAATCATTGCGTTAATTTTACTAATCTCTTCCTGCAATAGTCAATGGTAAAAGCATTCAACTCCAAGTTGGAAGAAGAGAGTGCCTAGTGCATATACTTCTGAGTTCAACTTGCAATTTTCCTTAAATCTCTTTGCATGTCCAATTTGCATCCAAAATATTGGCTTGTTGCTAAATGATTTTTCAACCAAACTTGCCAAGATTAGCATTCTATTATTCCATAGATGATGTAAAATAGAAACTATTGCCTTCCCAAGCATACATTATATTTAACAGAAAATTTATGAAACACAAAAACAAAAAAAAAGTACTTTCATCTATATAAGAGACCTAAATGCTTTCAAAATTAATTAAATTTTCTAAGTACTCAAATGTGCTCTCCATTTTCTAGGTACTTCTACAAAGCTTTACTTTGAGATTTTAATGCTAATAACCCTTTAAATGTAAAATTTCGATCAAATCTATATATGAGCTCCTTGTTTGCTTTATCCAAACTTCTAAAGACAATTTAGGACAACTTCACAAAAAAAATAAAATCAAAGTTTAAAGAGTACCAAAAAAGTCTCTTATCCTAACTTGAAAAAACCACATCCCAAACCACTTCAAGAAAGACTTCAATGTAATTAAGCTTAATAAATATTACATTCATTGACATTAAAAATAAATCAATGGAAAAGTGCCATTTATATATTATTTTATTGCATTCAACCCTTACAAAAATACTTGGGTTTCCTAGACACAAGGGCTACACCTCCCTTCCCTCATCATGCTACTTTGAAGACTGAAAAGGGGATCCAAGCTTATTAATTAGACTTGTCATCTGTCTTTCCAATTCATCAAGCTTTTTCCATTTATTGGGAAATGCTTGTCATAATAAATTCCAACTTGAGGATTCTTTCTTCTCAGAAAACTCCAATATCTTCAAGTAAAAAGGCTCTTCTTGTTGCTATACGCTTGCTCACTCTTGTTGGTTCCAACTCCTAGTAGAGATATTTTGTTGTAAAGGTTTACAATTATCCTTCACGTCTTGCATTATCAGAAAGGGTATAAGACATTTAAATCTGAAAATCAACCCTCAAAATAAGATCCATAATTGACTTGCATAGGATCTATAAATTAGATTGAGCTAGTAGTTTCGACTACAGAGAAACAAAAGCTATCACCCTCAACCAAGGTGATATTGAAGACTCAATGTCCAAGCATTCATTAGTTTAGTAGCTATAGAGTATTTCTTAGTGATGAAGACAACCTTGGGGAAATTTAGATTCCAGAGTATATTAGGTAAGTTAATGAGAAAAGAAAATTTGGAGAAAGAAAAGTATTTTTCAGTTGGTAAAGAAAATGTTGGTCAGTGTTGATGTAGTTTCATAAGAATCCTACCAGGTTCAGAACCACCCCAATGGATACATATTTCCCCAATAGCTATGCAACTACCACTCTATTGTTCAAAGCAATGGTTTTGTCTAGTATTCAAAACATTTAGTACCAAAATGTACCTAATCTTTCAATGATAAATTAAATTGTAAAATTTTCTATAAACTTTAGCGGTTTTCTAGAGATGATTATAAATCGATGGATTACTTTCTAACTTAGTGAATTCCCAATAAAAATTCATAATATTTAATTTAAGTTGTGTTGAAATAGTTAATTCGATGTGATAACGAAATCTCATACAAAATAAGTATTTAACTAATATAAATA
Organism: Sequoiadendron giganteum; assembly: GCA_007115665.2. Lineage (NCBI taxonomy): Eukaryota > Viridiplantae > Streptophyta > Pinopsida > Cupressales > Cupressaceae > Sequoiadendron > Sequoiadendron giganteum. Next base: position 512,466,828 of record CM021100.1, read on the forward strand.
TGAGCATGTTAACATATTAGAAATAGATCAATCTTCATTGTAAATCGCTTAATACCAATAGTTATGGGAGAAAAGGTCATTGCACAAAGAAACATAACAAAGAAAATAAAATAAGCCATTGTGTATGGATATACATGTGAGAAACAAATCATTCAAGAAACACAAAAAGGTAAGAGTATCACTAATTTGAAGCGAGATGCTCAAAATACATGCAATATGATTGTTTTTTCTTAAAGAATGTATCCCAATTCTAATGTAAATAACACCTTGAAGTCCTAAAAGTGAAATCAACTTTATATCTGGGTACAAGAAATCACAAAAAACTAAAATGAGTTTTATGGTTTCACTTTCTTCAAACTACCTATCTACATGACTATAGTTTGTCCTTCACACATTATGCATTACCTATTTATCAATTTGCAGTCACAAAACTAACCAAAAAATAATAAGAAAATTTCAAAATACATTGACTTATAGTTGAATGTCATACATTGACTTGTAACTATCTACTTACATAATACATTTATCATTTACTCTATGTGCAAGAAAAATATATCATTTGTAGTTACAAAACCATATAAAATATCATTATAGAATATAGAAAATTCTAAACAAAGCCTCCCTAAAGACATGGAAATTTTTTAAAAGTGAGAATAAAAATAACACATGTGCAAAAATTGGGTCCTTCACTAGAAAAATCATTACCCCTTTGAAAACAAATAAAAGGGAAACCAAATGTCATAATACCCTGCAAAATAGCAAATTGCATTTCCAAATGCACAACTAGAGGGAACTATCTACTCACATTACATTTAGCAATCACAAATCTAAAAAATATCATTATAGATAACAATAAACAAAATCCCACTAATAAAATTGGTTGAAGGAAGAATACAGATGTTAGGTACAAAGACTCAGTCTTTAATTGATTATGTAACTAGTTAGTTTCAAGAAACTTCATAGTGAAAAAATATAAGAATCTATACTCTAAGGTTATTCATTGGCCACTTTTCGTATTGGTTACCACTTCAAAAAGATAATTAAAAACCATTTAAAATGAACCTATTTCCCTAGAAGCTCTGCCTATGCTCTTTCTAGTGGCCATACAAAATTTGCAATCTTTTAGTGAAGCTCTCTACATTTATTTTGTAGCCACTGCCATAAGATTTTGAGGGCTTTGAGCCCTCATTTGCAGCTTCTGCCATTTCTACATAGCTTCAAACCCTGATGCTTGCAAATTTAAAAGAAAGTATTTAGAAAACTATATAAACCTAATTGGTTTGTAGAGTTTAATATGGATGAAAAAGAATAAAAACAAAGAACACAAAAAATATAATTTAGTTGAAGAAATTACCGATTAGTAGTTAGCTAATTCCAGTCTTGTAAGGGTTTTATTTAAGGGTTTGCAGTTTTTCTTCTTTTTCAAAGATCTCTTTACACAAATTTCCAAATGATAAATGAATTTGGTCCACAAAAATCAACATCTGCATTTTGTTTGCAAGCGAGAAGAGGTTGTGCGATGAGGTGTTTGCAAGTAAGAAGGGCTCGGTAACTAAAGGGAGTATTACATGTGTTCATGATGTACACTGCACTCTATTTTTCTCTCATGAGGAGCGACATGAGGGCTCATAGGGAGAAGGGAGGCCTCGCCTAGGTCATCGTGAAGGGTGTGAGCGATGAAATTCCAGCTCGATTGTCATGAAAATTTAAAAAGCATATTCTATTTGTAGAAAACCAAGGAAGGAGAGCATATTGCAATCCCTCCATGCAACCATTGTTTTCACAAGGCATGCCTAGACCAGTGGCTCCAACAAAACTACAATCCCTCCATTTAATAGATAGCAACATAATTATGTTAAAATTAAATAAAACACAACCAAAATGAACTAGCAACTTAAAGATGGGTGATCCCACAATAGTGGTTTACAATTTTTGGCCAAATTGGACACTGAAATTATTATTTTTAACTAAATCTTCACATTCGGGCACCTATAGCGGCTAAACCGTGAGGAATTTGAATATGATGCAAACTAGAGTCTCGTCACATTTTGTATGTAGATTCTAAAAATATTTTTTTCAAATTTTTTGGAATCAGATTGCACTTCTTTTTCCATCTCCCACGAAAATTGGGTTTTATGAGAAAACAACATTTTAAAAAAGTGACGCTCACTGTATACAACATAAATTTTTTTGTATGAAGGATAAAATTCTATTTTTTTCGAATTTAGATTTGTAACTACGATATCTAGCACTTTCATTTGGTCTCATATTTTTTAATTGAATATTTTTTCCTTAATCAAGTTTCAAAGTTAAACCAATTGCAATTCAGACGTAGGCGGACTGTATACAACATAACTTTTTTTGTATGTATAGAAATTCTTTTTTTTTTAATGGATCAAGGATATCAATACCCAACACAAACATATTTAAAAAAAAATTATTTTGATAATCTGCTATTTTCCACATGTGCAAAACAAAGAGCTTGATTTTCGGTGAAAAACCTATGTTTAATAAAACTAAAAAAACACATACATAATAAAACCAAAACATATTAAAATTATATTAGTTGGATAGCTCGTTCTGAGGACTACCTAGTTCTAGTTGGGTTTGTGAAGATTCCTCCATTTTCATCCTCAACCCGAGCTCCGAAGTGCCAAAATTTAGGTTTTGTTTGTGTCTCATATGGGGGATGATGGATAAGGGGGGTTAGTACGAACCCCTTTCCTATGCATTTTTTTTGTTTTTTTTGGTAGCCAAGATTCAAAGGGGTTCGGTCGAACCAGCTTATTGGTTCAGTCGAACCAATAGGTTTGTATAGACCCCTAAACTCAACTTTTTTGCCTTGGGGTCATTTTTTGTGAGTTTTCCTTCCTCACCTGAATTGTAAACCACTATTGTGGCTTCACCCAGATTCCAAAAAATAAAATTTACTAAAACCATGGCAAGCGAATTACCAAAATTCTACACAAATTGTGTCATGCTATCGAAGATGCAGATGATAAAAAACAAGCAGAGCTTGCAATGAAAGTACAAAACCCTATGACAACAAAAATTAATATAAATGATATGGACCAAAACCAATCTTCCTACAACTGTTGCCTCAATCTATTAATAGTAAATGAAATTTGAAAATATCAGGGTTTTACGACTTATTTATTAGCATTCAAGTTCACGGATAATCTATAATAATACATCTATAAAATGACTATCACATCGTTTCTACACACTGTTGTACTGATCACTTTTGAGAGAGGACAAGTTGCTGCAACTTGCCAATTTGGAGAAGTGAAAGGTCAATACCAATGAGGAAGAGTTTGGAGGAGTGGAACGCAATAGAAGCAGGGAAAGCAACAAAAAAGGGTGAAAACGACTTAAAAAATGGTGAAAAATGATGAACGGTTGAGATTCGTTTCATCATCTTGCATGCCTTCTCTTCTAATCTGCACTGTCTATGGGAAAAATGAGGTCGAAAAAGCTCAACGAGGGAACGCCTTCAGTGTAATAAATTAAAGCTAGTATAATGGCCAGGGTATAACTAAGCTATGTGACCTTGTTGCTTTTTTACCTCTTTTATCTCTAAGGATCCAAGGAGGCCTCCTTTGGTTTTGCAGAGCTATAGGTGAGGAGGGTTGCTCTCATCAAGTGCCGAAATTGGCCAACAACTTAATCATGGACCTTGTTTGATGTTTGGCTTGACATTCCTTTGTAACAATATAATCTTCTAGGGTTGCAAGAGTGGTTTGAAGTAGCAACACCATGGGAAAAGAGGAAGGTGGAGTTATTAGCCATTACCCCTCGTATGGGGTTCCTTTCCTAGTGTAATTGTACTTGGTTGCATCATTGAAGTAGAGTTAAGCATGTTGGAGTGTAATTGAGAAAGTTATGATGGATTTGAAAGGGGTGTAGTAAAGAGAAACACAAACAGATTTTTTTTTCTAACTTATTTGTTTAAACACCATTATAGAGCTGATACCATTTCATTCATAAATGGGTCTTGCTACAACAAATAGAATCTTCTGCTCTTTGTTTTACAAAACATAAACATTACATTTATTCTTACAAACTCCTTCTAAGCTGCTAATCATTCATACAAACATCAACATATAGCATTTGACTATTGCTGGAGCTTCTGCTCCTTGACACCATTACATTTTACTGTTACTCACAGTTTCTTACAACTCCTTCACGGCTTTTATCAGAGCTGGAATCCATTTGGGAGTGCATACTAGAATGTAGACTCAGCAATATACAGAATATTAAGTAGCTACGACTGACAGACAATACAAAATAAAGTAATATATTTCATTGCACCCAGAAAATGTGTGAAGCCTAAGAGGAATTAATTTGAAGTCCTTTCAGATATTTTCAAATATTACTTCAAAATCTTTTCTTCTTACTTTGTCTTCAATGCCGATAGTGATTGAGATCTAATATTGATACGGAGACTGACATGGAGAGGACATGACAAGCTGAAGTAGTTGGGATTATATCTCCAACAAGTTTATGGAGACTGACATGGAGAGAACATGACAAGTTGAGTTGTTGGGATTGTATTTCCAATAAGTTAGACATAAGTAGCACTGGTATGTGGAAGTTTTGACATTTGAATGTGTAAGAGTCCATGAAGGCCTCAAGAAGGCAGTGATCCTTTGTGATTAGCAAGGACATAGTGGCTTGAGGAGGGGATTCCTCTATTATGACATTTTTTCATCCACATTGATTTTTTCTAGTTCAAAGGCCGTGTTTTGCTTTATTTTCTTGCATACTTGTGCTCTCAAAATACTGTTATGATTTTCCTTAGAAATTTTTGTAGTTAAAAATACGAAAATGAAGACATTAGGAACTGTTTTATGCACGTTTTGTATTATAATCGGCAACTACATTACTCTAAATGTGATTGGAATATGAAAAGACTTCTGTTGATGAGACAAGTAGTGGTTTATCGACATTGTTCATGGATCAGTTGTGATCCACCCGGCGACCCTCATAGTGAGTACGAGGATACATGGGGATAAAGAGCAACATACTATCTGCCTTACACATACAACATGATTTTTAACTTCACCATCTGCCTTTACTTCATTTCTCTAGACGACGAATTAGTCATTTGACATTCACATGATTTTATAAGTATCAAGGCTTAGGAAAAAGGACATGTTATATGGGTTGTAAAGCTATCCAAATCATAAGAAGGGCAAGGAATTCTTTTATGAGTATAAACAAATATTATATATATATATATATTCAAAACTCATATTCCAAAATTTCTTATTCAATCATCAACTTAAATGAAAATATATCAAACTATATAAAATGTAGTCTATTCGATGACTCAAGTTGCCCTATGATAGAAGACTTCAAAATGCATTCAACTATCGTAGTATAAATTAATAACCATCAATCCCGATTTAATGTCTATTATGCATAGGTGGAAGAAAAAGATGATATCCTAATTTAACATCCTAATGGACTATAACCATCAATCCTGATTTAATATCTATTATGCATAGGTGGAAGAAAAAGATGATATCTTGATTTAACATCCTAATGGACTAGAAGCCTGTGGTTTTAGATTACCTTCTCTTTAAAGACTTGACATATGTTTAAGAACCCTAAAAAATAAAAACATGGATGCTAGCATAACTTTCTTCCCTCATATTCCTGACACAAAAAAGTTCCTAGTTTAGGCTCTTTGTTCTTGATACTACCCCTACCAGAAAGAAAGATAGTCACACTAACAAAATAAGAAGGAATAAATGATGCAAGAGAGAAACAATGCTCACACTAACAAGCTTGCAAGAGAAGTAAGAATTAATTTACCAACAAACATAAAAATTTATCAAACCAAATTCATATGTTACTTATAAAATGGAAGTGTAGTGGTTGACGTCCAAATCCTTTACTCTTCTTCCAAAATCTTGTTTTCCTCTCATTTCCATATACATTTCTTTTGTTGCTATAGGATGAGTGAATGGGTCATATCTATGCATTTAGTTTTTCTCTTCCTTTTCATTCCCTAAGATGGACATCACATAATTCTTTATAAAATATAGGGAATTATGGCATTCCATTCGATGGCCATGCTTGTGCATGTCAAAGTTTGAACAAATTTGTCGTTTAATCAAGAGTCCTTTTAACTATCTTTATTGTTGAAACCTTTAGTAGGATTTAGGAATCTTTTTGGTGCTTCTAGATTTGATTTTTTTTGGGGGGGATTGTGAAAGAAAGTTTGGTTTTTAAAGTTTTATTTGGGAAATATTGAATGGTGAATTTGAAAATTCAAGATAAAATATTGAATAGAGGAATATAGAGTCATTTCAAAGCATCATTCTGGTATATTGAATAGAGGAATATAAATCTTTTGTTGATTGTAGAATTTGTTTCCCATGATGATTTGGTATATTTCTCTTTAATTTGCATGTGTGGAGATGGAATTGTGATGGTGTAGCTCTCCAAAATTGATTGAGAGTGGCCTACATCTGAGTTGTGATGGAATTGGACTGGTGTATCTTTCCAAATTTAATTGAGAGCAACCTCTATGTGAGGTTGAGAGAGGAGTGATGATTCCTTGAGTAAAAGTGTTTACATTTCCTTGCAAAGGAATTATTTGCATAAGTGCCATAAATATGAATTTAACCAATGGTGAAGTGGTGGTGATGAGAAATTGTAAAGAAAGATTGGAAATTTGATGATGTTTTGAGGAGATTATTATAATGGTGTTTAAGGAGTTTTTTATGATATCGTTTGAGGAGATTTTAATCATTTTTGAAAATACAAAATTATTTTTATCCTTGCGAAGTGTATCCCCTCTTCTTCTCCTTTATATAAGTCGATTTGAGATTCATAAGTGTTGTAATGGGAGGTAGGTTTGAAATCTAACTCAATGAGTGGGAGGAGAAAATTTCCTCCATTAGATGGATTCATGTAATAATTGTTGAGAATTTGTGTCTCAAACTTCTAGCTTGAAGTCCTTGATTTCATGCCTTACTATTTTTTGAGTTGATTCTAAGTTATATCGAAGTCGGAACCGGGATGAAACTTGGCATGAAACCTTTGCTAAAGTTCTTGGTTCAGTTCCCGGTCCGACTTCGTCTCCACTTATTGCCTTCGGCTTCTTCATTTTGCAAAGTTCTGTCAGAGTCGGAACCAAGTTTGGAACTTGGAAATGTCTGTTTGCCATGTTCCTGTTTCAGTTTCCATTCCGCCTCCGGGTCTGATTCTGGAATTTGAGATTTGGTCTTTCTGACTGTTTGATTCTTCGTCGGGATGGTTCCCTCCGCTTGGTTCTGCTCTTGAATTGCGTTTTCCCGAAGTTGGCGGAGGCGGATCCGGAATGGTTCTTGAACCTTGTTTTTGGTATAGTCCCATTTCCGTTTCCGGCTCCGACTCCGGCAGTGTTGTGGAGACTTGGAAAAATTGAACGAGCTCGGTGTCTGTTTGGTTTCCTGTTTTGTCTCCGGCTCCGACTCCGGTAGTGTTGTGAAGACTTGGAAAACTTGGATGAGATCGGTGTCTGTTTGGTTTCCTATTTTGTCTTCGGCTTCGACTCCGGCAGTGTTTTGGGTGGAAAACATAATAGTTATTGTGGCAGGTGGCTGGTCAACCCGGGTGGTGATCTGATCCCGATTTGGGCAGTGGCATTGATTGTTGGGTGGCTCGAGGCAGAGAGATCTGTCAGACAGATCAGTTGCATGATCTGAGGCACGACTTAATTACTGTAAGACCTTAGAGGTTGACAGTTAAGAAAAAAAGACGAAGAGGTGGATAGTTGTAGAGGTCGGCAACAAGAACATGGTGAAAGAACTAGAGAGAGGTTTTGAACTGTAGGTTGGAGAAAACATTGTAACAGTGAATCTGAATCTCTCTAGGGGATTGTGAGCAATACAAAGAAGGCTGAAAATTGTATGCATTCGTTTCAATACTGTAATACAATAGTCTTGGCTTTGTGTGGTGGGTTTTTTACCTGTTAAAGGTTTTCCCACGTAAAATACCGTGTCATCTATGATTGCTTATTATCTAGTTTATCTCTTAGTGGCTGTATGCATCTCAAGTTAGTTTTGAAGCTATTAGAATTCATTTTTTCTTTACTCCTTTGTTGTATTGGCGTTAAGGGAATGTATTCCGCACTGTTGGGTCCTTAGATCCATCCGTTATTTTCCCTTCAATATGGTATTAGAGCTTGGCTAGTTGATGTTACCCTTGGTAGGGCAAGTTAGTTTTTTGCACTAATACTGTTTCAGTGGGAGTCTTGCATTGTTAAAACGTGTTTCTATTTGAGATGGCGAGTACATCTGGAAGAATAGAGATTGAAAAGTTTAATGGCAGTAACTTTGAGTTATGGAAACTCAAGATAGAAGACATGCTTGTAGATAGAGATCTATGGATTGAAGTGTCTGGATCTAAGCCACAAACTTCGACCCAAGAAGCTTGGGATCTTGCTGATAGGAAAGCAAGAGGTTTGATAAGACTGAGTCTAGCCGATTATGTGCTCTTGAATGTTCATGAGGAGACGTCTGCAACTTCGTTGTGGAAGAAGCTTGGTGATATATATCAGGGAAAGTCTCTGGTAAACAAGTTATTCCTAAGGAAGAAGTTGTACTCCTTGAACATGGATGAAGGTGCATCTGTTGCAAACCATCTGAACTCGTTTAATATGAGTGTTGCTCAGCTGGCGTCTGTAGGTGTAAAGACTGAGGAGGAGGATCATTGCATGCTCCTATTGTGCTCGTTACCTGATAGTTGGGATCATCTTGTGATGGCTATTGGATGCACAACCACTTCTTTCAAGATGGATGATGTGATTCCTTCTCTTCTGTCTGAAGAGATGTGAAGGAAATCTTCTGAAATGGCCAAAGAGGCTCTTGCTATTCGAGGTAGACCAAAGGAGAAGGGTGAGAAGGAAGACAACAAGTATAAATCCAAGTCCAAAAGGAGATCAAAGTCTCCTGGTAAAAATTCCAAGGTAAAATGTTGGAACTGTGGGCAACTTGGTCACATCCGGAAGGATTATAAAGAGAAGAAGAAAAAGAATGTCTCTGACAATGAATCTTCCCAAATTGATGCAGACACCTTCATTGCAGCCTTGGCAGCTCAGGCATCTGATGATGTCTGGCTAGTTGACTCAGGTGCTTCTTTTCACATGACATCCAATAGAGATTGGTTCTCAAAGTATGAGAAGTATGATGGTGGAAAGGTGTACTTGGAAAGTGATTCAATGCTGGAGTTTGTTGGCAAAGGAAGAGTCAGAATTCAGTTTCCTGATGGGAGAGTCAAAGGCATAGGTGGTGTTCTTCACATCCCAGGTTTGGCTCAAAATCTTCTTTCTGTTAGTAAGTTAAATGATGCTGGTGTAGAAGTTTCATTTTCAAGTAAAGGTTGTAGAATGGCTAGAGGTGCCATGGTGCTAGCTAAGGGTGTTCGTATCGGCATTCTGTATCAGCTGGATGCACGTCCTATTCTTTGTAACAGTGCCTCTGTAAAGTCATGCAATTCTTCACCAATGGAGGAAAGTGAAGACTCTTCTCTGTCTGCAAATGCCTTGGAGGTAAAACTCCCAGCAGAGAAGACCATGTTATGGCATCATATACTTGGTCACATTAGTGAGAAAGGTTTAAAGACCTTGAAGAACACAAGCCTAGTAGAGGGGCTTGATGATTGCAACCTTGAATTTGATTTCTGCGAACATTGTATATATGGGAAGCAACACCGTGTTTCCTTTTCCTCTAGTCTTCACAAATCTTCTGGTATACTGGACTATGTTCATTCTGATGTGTTTGGTCCAGTTAGTGTTCCTTCATTATCGAAGTCTAGATATTATGTTTCTTTTATTGATGACTATTCGAGAAGGGCATTTGTATACTTTCTTAAAAGTAAATCAGAACTGTTCAGTCAGTTTAAAGAGGTCAAATCTTTGGTAGAAACTCAGACTGGAAGGAAGATAAGGTGTTTAAGGACAAACAATGGAGGTGAGTTTTGTTCTACAAATTTTGAAAGGTATTGCTCTGATCATGGAATTAAAAGGCATAAGACAAACCCCTACACTCCACAGCAAAATGGAGTTGCTGAAAGGTTGAACAGGACACTGATGGAAAGGGCAAGGAGTATGCTGAGTGGTGCTGGTTTGGAGCATAAGTTCTGGGCTGAGGCTGTGGATACAACATGTCATCTATTAAATAGATCTCCTTGCTTTGCTCTTGTTGACTTGACACCTTTGGAAGCATGGTCAGGAAAGAAACCCTCACTAAGGCATGTCTGGGTCTTTGGCTATGAGGCATATGTTCATGTTCCAAATGAAAAGAGATCTAGGTTGGATAACAAGGCTATCAAATGTATCCTCATCAGCTATGGAGTTGGTGTGAAAGGATACAAGCTTTGGGATCCTGTTATTGAGAAGGTTGTATACAGCAGAAGCATGATATTTCATGAGCTGAAACCTCTAGTAGCTGATCTACAGCTTGAGACAAATCAAAGTGACAAGAAGAAGGATGCAGTGGAGTTTCCCCAAACTCCAGAAAGGGTTAGAGCTGCATGGAGTACCTGAGACTAAGGAGAGCTCAAGCAGCTCTGGAGGTTCTGATGATGAAGAACAACCTCAACCCATAAGGAGATCTACACGAGAAAAGTGGCAACCGAAAAGGTATGGTTTCTCTATGTTAGATTCAAACTGTGCTTATGCCTTAATTACTAGCACTGATGAGCCTAGGACTATCAAAGAAGCAATCAACATGCCCGATTCTAAGTCTTGGCTGGAAGCCATGAATGAGGAGATGGATTCCTTGAAAAAGAATGATACCTGGAAGTTGGTACCACTGCCTAAAGGGCGAAAGCCTGTTGGCTGTAAGTGGATATTCAAAAGGAAGACATGCCTTGATGGTAGTGTTGAGAAGTATAAGGCACTACTGGTTGCAAAGGGTTTTCCCCAAGTTGAGGGAATTGATTATGGAGAGATCTTTTCCCCTGTAGCAAAGTTGACATCCATCAGATGCTTGTTGTCATTGGCAGCTGTGTATGACTATGAAATTGAGCAGATGGATGTGAAGATAGTGTTTGTCCATGGTGAGCTGGAAGAAGAAATTTACATGTCCTAGCCTGAACATTTTGTTGAAAAAGGTAAACAAAATCTGGTTTGCAAGTTAGATAAATCACTCTATGGTCTAAAGCAATCTCCTAGAATGTGGTACCAAAAATTTGACACATTTGTGTTGTCAATTGGATTTGTGAGATCAAAATCTGATCATTGCATTTATTATAAAAGTGAGAATGATCATGTGCTTGTTATTACTCTGTATGTGGATGACATGTTATTCATTGGTAATAGCAAGACTATGATTTCTGACCTTAAAATTTAGTTGTCTACTAAGTTTGAAATGAAAGATCTTGGAGCAGCAAGGTACATTCTTGGAATGGAGATAACCAGGGATAGAACATGCAAAAAACTTTGGCTCAGTCAGAGCAAGTATGTAAAAACCATTCTAGAAAGGCTTAGCATCAGTGATTGCAAGCAGATAGTTGTTCCAATCATGCAAGGAGTGAAACTATTGGCTGAAGACTGTCCTAAGTGTGCTACTGAGATGGAGGACATGACCAGTGTGCCTTATGCAAGTGCAGTAGGTAGTTTAATGTATGCTATGGTTTGCACAAGAACATACATTGCCCAATCAGTGGGAGTTCTAAGCCGGTTCATGGCAAATACAGGGAGATCACATTGGGATGCTGTGAAGAGAGTATTCAAGTTTTTGAAGGGTACTTCAAATTATGCTTTGTGTTACCATGGCAGTATGGTTGCATCACAAAGGATTCCCAGAATTCAGGGATATGTTGATTCTGATTGAGCAAGGGACATTGACAACAGGAGATCCACCAGTGGATACACTTTCATGCTTAATGGTGGAGCAATCAGTTGGATGAGCAAAAGATAAGTTGTTGTTGCTTTATCCATGACAGAGGCAGAGTACATGGCTGCAACTCATGCTTGCAAGGAGGTAGTGTGGCTGAGGTGTTTGTGTTCAGACATTGGATTTAATGCTGGGCAGATTTCTATCTGCTGTGACAATCAAAGTGCCATTTGTTTGGCAAAGAATCTGACCTTTCATGGCAGGACCAAGCACATAGATGTGCAATATCACTTTATAAGGGATATGGTTGAAGATGGCAAAATTAGTTTGGAAAAGGTTGACACCTTGATGAATGTTGCAGATGACTTGACAAAGCCTGTTAGCACAGGCAAGTTCAGATGGTGCATTGAATTGATGGGCCTTGGGGCCTATGACACAGAATAAGGTTTGATGGTTTGAGGAAGCTGGAAGTGTTTTCCAAGTGGGAGATTGTTGAGAATTTGTGTCTCAAACTTCCAGCTTGAAGTCCTTGATTTCATGCCTTACTATTTTTTGAGTTGATTCTGAGTTATATCGGAGTCGGAACCAGGACAGAACTTGGCATGAAACCTTTGCTAAAGTTCCTGGTTCAGTTCCTGGTCCGACTCCATCTTCGCTTATTGCCTTTGGCTTCTTCATTTTGCAAAGTTCTGTCAGAGTCATAACCAAGTTTGGAACTTGGCAATGTCTGTTTGCCATGTTCCTATTTCAGTTTCCGTTCCACCTCCGGGCCCGATTCTAGAATTGAGATTTGGTCTTTCTGACTGTTTGATTCTTCGTCGGGATGGTTCCCTCCACTTGGTTCTGCTCTTGACTTGCATTTTCCCGAAGTTGGCGGAGGCGGATCCGGAATGGTTCTTGAACCTTGTTTTTGGTATAGTCCCATTTCCGTTTCTGGCTCCGACTCCGGCAGTGTTGTGGAGACTTGGAAAACTTGGATGAGCTCGGTGTCTATTTGGTTTCATGTTTTGTCTCTGGCTCCGACTCTGGTAGTGTTGTGGAGACTTGGAAAACTTGGACGAGCTCGATGTTTGTTTGGTTTCCTGTTTTGTCTCCGGCTTTGACTCCGGCCGTGTTTTGGGTGGAAACCATAATAGTTATTATGGCAGGTGGCTGGTCAATCCGGGTGGCGATCTGATCCCGATTTGGGTGGTGGCATTGATTGTTGGGTGGCTCGAGGCAGAGAGATCTGTCAGATAGATCAGTTGCATGATCTGAGGCACGACTTCATTACTGTAAGACCTTAGAGGTTGACAGTTAAGAAAAAAAGACGAAGAGGTGGATAGTTGCAGAGGTCGACGATAAGAAAATGGTGAAATAACTAGAGAGAGGTTTTGAATTGTAGGTTGGAGAAAACATTGTAATAGTGAATCCGAATCTCTCTAGGCAATTGTGAGCAATACAAAGAAGGCTGAAAATTGTATGTATTCGTTTCAATACTATAATACAATAGTCTTGGCTTTGTGTGGTGGGTTTTTTACCTATTAAAGGTTTTCCCACGTAAAATACCATGTCATCTATGATTGCTTATTGTCTAGTTTATCTCTTAGTGGCTGTATGCATCTCAAGTTAGTTTTGAAGCTATTAGAATTAGTTTTTGCTTTACTCCTCTGTTGTATTGGCGTTAAGGGAATGTATTCCGCACTGTTGGGTCTTTAGATCTATCCGTTATTTTCCCTTCAATAATTATTGTAGATTATAAGAGAGACAACTTGTTGATCAAGTCATGAGCATTGTTCATTATCTATATTTTTGTATTATTCTTCTTTTGTTTGAGCACCAACAATTTGAAGAATAATTTCATTAGAGATTGAAGAGATTTGAACTATTTTTTGTTACGAATGATTATGAAATTTACAATGTGCATTTATAAAATTTGATTTATTATATTTTTTATATAACAATATTTATTTTTTAAAAAATATGTAAGTCTGAGATTTATCTAATAGGTCAAATTATGATCATTTACTAGAATTCATCTAAAAAATTTAGAATTTTCATTTTCTAACATTCAACCTTCTATAATCAGAGCTAAAATAAATATTAAAATTTGCATGTTTTTATACTCATCTAAGAAGGTAAAAAATATGGAAGTTTCAAGAAATTGAATGAGTCGTAAAAAAATAATTAAATGACGAAATATATACATAAAACATTAAGGTCGTTAGCTAGATTCTAGTTGTTTCATTATTTCTTGGAAAACACTTCTACAATTTGACAACATAAGTTGAATGTTTTATTTGTAAAGTAAGTTAAACTATAAAATTGCGAATGGAAGTGAAAACTTGCATTTTTGATACTTAGAAACTATATAATCTAACTAGGTTACAACTTAACTAAATAATATTTAGTATGAAATTTTATTAAATTGTTGTTCACTTAAACAAAAAATATAGAACTATACTATGACATTTTTCATTTGGTTTCCTAAGCCTTTGGAGAAGTTAAATAGTAGATCAAATGGATGTATTTTATTGTATAATAATTATACTAATTATAGTTATATTTAAATTTTTTAAATTAGTTTCAACTATTGCTTATAAGTTCTATTAATCATTTTATTTATATGGATTTGCTTAATGAAGATTATTATTTTTTGTTTGATATTTATATAATATTGAGCATACTTTGAATTGTTTTATTTATTAAAAAGATTATTGAAATATTACTCTTGAAATAGATTTCATATTTCATTATTATCAAGGGACTAAAAATTTCCATAGCATAATTACATACCATTTTCTAATGTATGTTGGAATTTGCATGACTCAGTGAACATGCATCTATATCAATAAAATAGATATAAATACATATTCATAAAAAAAGTGGGTAGTAAAAAGGCACACCCTGGGAGTCATATGGGCAGAGCCCAGAAGTCCAATGTTACATGGGCCAAGCCCAAAAAGTAGTAAACATAATAAAAACAAAAAAAAATGGCCATCATGTGGCCAAAGTAGTGCTAGAAGGGGCAGAGGGCCCCTGTCATCTGGTTTCTTTCCCCATACATCAGTGGGATTTGGAGCGACGTTAGGAGGACCTCAACCATTTTCATCTTATTTTTCTTTATCTTTCTCATTCTCCTCGAGTCTAGGTGATATTTCCAAGTTCAAATGTGAGAGCCGCTTCATAGAATCCAACCAACTAGAGCCGCTACTCAGAGTAGTATCAGTGGGCCATTGAGGAGAGCCATCATGACCTCCTACCGCCCCTCTAGAGGGACACCTTAGGTAAGCCCACAAAGGAGGAGAACATGACTGCTGAGGAGGGCAAGACCCATGACGAGGAGCTTGTGAGTGAGGGTGAGTAAAGCCACTCCATCACTGGCCTCGTGAAGGCAACTGGTCATGGGAAGAGGTAGGTGAAGGGGGGACCCGAGCCATAGTACAAGGGGCATTTCCCTAGTGGTGCAAAAGCTCCTATAGGTGAGAGACTACAAGCAAAAATTTGTTCGCTTGCACTTGTATCTGCAAAAGAACATTAGAACAAATAGTTGCTTTAGAGTATAGAGAAACACATTATCAATCTGGTTGCAGGAAAATATGTATGCATTTCTATCTTTCCAAATAATGAAGAGGATTTCCACCCTGAAAGTGCCAAATCTGGGTATACTTAGCGAGAAGCTTGGAAGAATCACCCAACAAAATCATATGCTAAGAAAACAAATCTCGTCTAAATGGCTGAAATAAGTCATGAATCTAATCTCACAACTATTGAGATCTAGTACAAAAGTAGAAAAGATGCTTAAACATCAAAGCTTGCCCATAGAATGGGTAGCGAGGGTCCTGGACCCCCAAGTGAAGAAGCTGAGACCCCATAGGTAAGCCTTGGAAAGGAATACACCGAGCAAAGTGGGAGAGCTTCAACTCAACAATTGTAGACCAAGTGGAAGAAAAAAATTTATGCCAAAAAACATAGAATGCTAGAGATGCCACTGCTGGTTGAAATTGTCAATCATAAGAAAATGAGGTGAAAGCCACATATAACCAGGTCTAGGATTGTATGTTCTGAAAGGGGTGTTTGGGTACCAGTTCCAATCCTTACACTAGGGCTTGGTGGCACAAATACCCACCTTATGAATCATATCAACCAAAATGACATTCATCAGACCAACATAAGTATCACGATACTGGTTTTGAAGTGTATATTGAGCATGAAAATCCTCCCATTGCATAGTATGCATTGTGGGTCTATGAAACACATGTTGCAAGGTTTGGATACCTTTCTTGTGAAATATTAAAGCCTTAAGCCAAGGTGACTTGGCCAATGATTAACCATTACTGGAAAAAAGGGGTGACCACAACACATTCTATTGATTGAGCGAAAGCCCATCACAAAAACTAGAGCCAACCCAACAGAGCCAGGGCTTAACAACTTCCCAGACTTTCCAAATACTCTTGGCCATGAAAGTTCCCACAATCTAGACTAGTTCCCACATAACTAGAAGGGTTTGAAAGCCAATCCCCTTCCAGGTTGGTCTATGTGCAAGAAAGTCAGACTAAATGTAATACCTGAGGAGAATCTTCTAGGCCTCATCGCTAGTATGCACTTTGATTATCTAGTTAACACACATGGAAATCACTTGTCATTAAGTGGAGAGCAAGCCAAGCCTCTGAAGTTTTGGGAAAGCAACAAAACTCCTAGGCTACATTGTGAAACCCTCAATGAGTCTTAGAAGAGGCCCAAAGAAATATGTACAAATTTTCAAGATTAGCAATATAAGTGGCCTTTGAGGGGGACTAAGAAGAAGAATAATACACATGTGTAGTAGCTAAAATCTTAGAGAAAATCTAGACTTTATGAGCTAGAGGGAGGCTTGGTAATCCAGTAAGCCAACTTTTGTTCAATCTAAGACAAAACCGCTTACCAAAAATCTATGGGAGAAGCGTAGAAGGTAAAAGGGATGCCTGAAAATTGAAAGATTTCTCATGTACCAATCCATTTTCAGCCATAGTGTTGAAAACATTGAGGAATGAGCAGAATAGATTGCCCGTAACATAAGGCTGTATGCCATTGAATGATAGTGCCTGAGGAAGGAAAAAGGTATCAAGACAACTTTGACATTGTTTTCCTCATCCAGAAGAGTGAGAAAAGAGTCATCGACAAAATGGCCATTGATTAGTTGAGTTGGAAAATTAGGCAAAAAAATTCCTCTAACCCACCTCTAGGAAACAACATTAGGCAACAAATAACCAAACCTTTTATTAGCGAGCACATAAAGTGAGGGTGCAAGCAAGAAACCTTAGGGAATGGAGTAGAATAGACCAAAGGAAGGGGATTGGTGGTTATTAATGGTGATGCAAGTAGAGGTGTCAAAAATAAATATTTGCATAGCCTGAATAAAATTAGGGCCAAACCCTAAGCTACGTAACATGGAAAAAATAAAAGTCCATTCAATTCGATCATATGCTTTAGTGAAGTCTATTTTAATAAAAAATTCTTTTTTATTAGAGCGTCTGACCCATTCCATTCCTTCCCAAACAACAATAATGCTATCCAAAATGAATTTGGATTGAATAAAACTAGTTTTCTATAGGCATACAATCTGAGGCAAAAGATGGAAAATTTTCAAGGAAAGATCTTTGGCAATGATTTTATAAGAGAAATTGAGGAGCATGATGGTTCACTAGTTGTAGATATAATCAAGATCGCCAGACTTAGGTATGAACTTAATATTCCCCTTATTGATTAGAGTGCCTAATGTTTTGGAATGAAAAGTTTCAAGATAAATTTTATTCAGATCATGCCCAATGCAATCCCAAAGGGATTTGTAAAATTCATATAGGAAGCCATCAATTCTCGGGGCTTTATCATCAGCCATAGTGTGGATAGCTTCCTTAACTTCCTCAATTGTGAGCAACTGATCACAAAAAGATTTTTGGGCTGAGGATAACCTATTTGGAACAATAGTAAGACAATCCTGAAGAGCTTGCTATTGCTTCACAGTATAATCTTGAGCTGTAAACACTTGTTCATAGTGCCTGACGAAGGCCTGAAGAATGTTAGGCAACTTAAAGAGCACCACATTACCCTCTTGATCATTTTGATACCAGGAGAAGAGTTCTTGGTATGAAGGGCCAAAAAAAATTATTTGGAGGTACGATCTCTAATTTTAAGCCAATGCAACCTGGCTTTGATTTGTGCCCCTCTAGTAGCATAATTATCAACAATTTCTTTTTTGTGCCTTAACTCTGCCACCTTGACCTACAAGGAAGGGGAAAAAGGGCTAGCCGCTAGAGCCTCATTGGTAAAGAGGAGGTCAACTGTGGTTGCCTCATAGGACATATGGTAAAATATGGCCAACTAACACCCATAAATGCGGAGAAACCTCATTGTGAGAGTGATGGAAACATTCAACCATGTAATCCACCTTGTATTATGAGGTTGCCTACACTCCAAATTCTAGATCATACAAATGTGAGCCAGCGTGGGCTGGTGATGCAACAAGGACATGTTTAGAAAGAATTGAGTCTTATTAGCATGAGGCTTCCTTAATTCCAATTCAATGCCAAAAGATATGGGGAAATGGTTTGACAATGTGACATCGATTAATGGAATAATTGGAAGTGGTAAAAATTTGGAAAAAAAGAAAAAAGATTGAGCCAAAATCATGGCACGATTAAGGCATTTAAATATCCTACTAGAACCAACATAGTAGTTACACCAAGTGTTCCAGAGACAGTGAGAATGGTGGTGACCAATATTGGGATCAAAGAGCCCCAATTTATTGTGCATGTAGTACCATGCATCTCTTTCACCAACTTCCCATTAGAATGGCAGAGTACCATCCTTCTCGTATGCCATCTCAACCATATTAAAGTACCCACACAATAGTCAGGTAGCAACTAGAAATGAATCAACAATCCAATGCTAGAGAAGAGATCTTTCAACAACATCATTTGAGGCATAAACATTAATAATCCCAAAATAATGATTATCAATGTGAAAAATAACCTAGATTTCTCAATGTGTGGAGTTAGACCGATGATCGACCACAAAAGCATGCCAGCATGGGGACAAAAGGGTGACCACACTACAACGTACAATGTCATGTTCAGTACAAATTTTTTTACTGGCTAGTCAGATAGAGTGACAAGTCGAAGCAAGAAAAAAACCAACAAATTTTACTTCCTGAAGGCAAAGAACATCAATACCAACATACTTTTGAAGAGTATCCCTAATAGAATACTTCCTAGAGAGGTTTTTTAGGCCTCAAACATTCCACGAGAAGAAATTCATGAACGAAACTGCACCATATCGTCGGAGTCTGGCTCCTCATCCAAGGTGGAGAAGCAATTATGCAAAAATTCTAGTAGAATTGAACCAATTTGAATGGTTGCAGATGAGGATCTTCATTTATCCTAGAAAAAAATATTCTTCTTCCAGAGGCCAAGAATGGATTCGAGACCTCCTATGAGCTCCCGACATGGGAGGAGATTTCGTCGGCTATGATATCAAGATGACATCAGGTTGGGGTGTAGCCTTATGCCTTGGCCATTCAAAAATATTGGTAGAGCGAACCTGGGCTTCTTTCCCCTTCACTGAAGGGTTTGAAATCTCTACAGTTGGCTCAGAGACTTTGGAATCTGTCCTAGAGCCATTGGAATTATTTTTTCAGTTTGTAACAATTGTCCAATTCTCATCTGGTTTGGTGACAAAACTTTCTACTTGATGGGGCTTTTCAGTATTTCTTGGCGGTGAAGGAGTGTGAGGTACTGCCAAAGGGAAATCCTTAATCTTGTGGTCTATGGATTGACACCTATAACAAGTATTTAGTAGATTAAAATAAGTGAATTTTTGGGTATGCCAGAGAGCACCAATTTGAATATCAATGGACTATTTCAAATCATATGAAAGGTCCACTTCAACACAGACTCACTTTTGAGGGTGAGCTTGAAAGAACCTATCTAGTTCAACACAAATAAACCTCCTAGAGAGGATGTAATATGTTCCAAAAAAGGAACACAAGGCAACAACAAACCAAGAAACTCAACTCAAAATGGAACCCACAACTTGGTGTCGTCTGAGACAACAAAGTATCGGGTCTAGGATTGGAAGACCAACAAAGAGGACCAAACATACCAAGGACCACGGTTTAGGATTTCCTGAACATGACTAACCTCCGCAAAGTGAAAAAGAAAAAAAACCTTTGGTTAGATTTTGGACCATATTAAGGCGGACCCCATGAGGGACCCATGCCTTATGGGCATATTCTTTAAGCACAATTTTAGGGGGAGTCCTCCCAAAAAAATAACCAATAAGAGTATGTTGCTCTAGGGCCATTGACATATAGAATCAAAATTTGACAAGGGTAAAACAACATTAGCAAGGGAGTCAAAAGACTTACCTCATGGAACACTTTCGAAACAATTTTTTTGGGATGCTTGTTCAGAGGGGGAGCCATTGAACTGCCAAAGCCAATAAGAACTACTAGGTTAGAGCAGGTTGAAATCATAATAAAACCAAGAAAACCACAATAAATGAGAAAATTTTATGCCTATGGTGTGGTATGACGCAAGAGGGCCCAAGGATGACTGTAGACACAAGAAACCCTAGTAGAGCTCATTATGAACTTTTATTTGAATAACATTTGAAAACGAATTTCAATTTACATTAGAAAATAATTTTTTTTTTTTCAAATAAATCCAAAGTAATTTCATATAAGTGGATCAATATTTTGAGGTTTTAGCCTTACTGTGCAAATTCTTTAGTATTATATGTGAAATTAAATAATTGGATTCTTAATAAAAAAAAAAAAACTTAGAATCAAAGTTCTCTAATAATTTCCATTTGACTAAGCCTTACCCATTTTTCTATTTATTTATAATCTAGTTCTTATATATAATGAATTACTCTTATTATGCTTTGAATTTATTAATATAATTTATATCTAATAATATTAATCAATAGTGCTAATGATTAAGATATAGTTTAAATGAAGTTTTCAAACTCTAATTAAATATTTTTATTTTTATTTGGTTATGTTACTTTAGTGTAATTTGGCCAAATAAAAATTTGGGCATGATAGGGTCAATAGTTGGGTAGGGTCCTATTGTTGGTATAGTATTCATGGTTATAAAATTTAATCTTGTAATATATTCATACTATATTTTCAATAATTATTGAACATGTAAATCCAAAAATGACTAAATGTTTATCAAGATAGACCCTTACATGTACACATAACAACTTATGAATGTCATATAAAAAATCATAAATACATTCGTTAATAAGTGAAATAAACACTTTTTAATTTATATAAATATTATAACCTATCCAATATAAATGTGTCATTGTAAAATAAGGTGTTTATCTAAACACATATTGTTATTATGTGGACAAATAGTGTTTTAGTGTGACAACTAATAGGGTAACAATGTATATATTTTGGAGTACTCCATATTATATGTATATCCTATGATAAATGTAAAAGCTGAGTGAAATAAATACCTTGTATTTTACCATGAAATATGAACAGTTGTAAGAAAATATAATCATTTAAAGTTGAATGTAAGTTATTTTTAAAAATAAAAATGTGTTATTTTTTTAGCAATAAATAGTACTTTTGTGCTCAACTATTGATCATTTGTGTTGGATATAAATGTTAGAGATAACACAATTTATGGTTACTAAAAGGTATTAAGATCATTTAGGTTGCATATATGTTATTTTAAATGAGAATATGCTGTTCTAACAACAATTAATATGTTTTTGTTCAACTGTACTAGGAATTCCATGATAAGGTTTTTGTTGAAACTTTTCAAATATATTTTAAGGATATTTCTAACTAGATTTGTTGATGTGTTGAGTTGCATGATGAGTCCAAACCTTACTTTTAGATAGATAAGAGTCCATATTAAAAAATTAAAATGAAGATCTTAATTAAATTCCATCTAACCACTACATAATCATAAGGTAATCTCACATAACTCTTGGCCTCTCTCTCATATTTGTTCTCTATAGTTATTGTAATAAATCAATTTTCTAGTTAAAAATATAATTGTTAAACAATACAATAACAATGTTTACTTTATTTTTACTAGTTAAGGCACATTTGTCTTCTCTTTTTTATTCCCTTTTTCAATTCTATATCATAGTCTATATGTCAAAAGTATGTGTGAAGTTATCATTTCGTGATATAGGACATAATAAATTGTCTTGTGCATGAAAATTATTTCAATTGACACATTTTACTTGCAAATATACATCCTATCAAGTATCATTTATTATTAATACATACAACTATCTTCATTGTTGGAGTGAATTAGGATAACATACATATGGTTAGAGTATTATTAATTATATAGAATAATTATAAGTTTTGAATAATATATTATAATAAGAGTCTCAAATCTACAACTAATAAAATTATTAAGAATATATTTTTAAAATATTTTTGTTAAAAATATGTGTGTAATTTTTTATAAAATAAATATTTATTTTATATAAAAACATTAATCTATAATTAATTTATGAATACAATTCATAATAAATAATTAAATGATCTAAATTACAATAATATTTAGCTAAGAGCAAGTACTAATAATAAATATGCACTGAACTTAAATATTTAAAATACCTTAGCCAAATATGTTAATGCAATGCTTTGTAGTTAGTGCCTAATGATATGGCATATCCTAAGGCGATTTTAGGAATTTCAAGATTTTGGAGGTTTCAAGGATATTGAAACTTATCCTTGGTTCCTTTGGGTTATTGCATCCCCATAAAGGTGATTATACAAGGTCTTAGGTTTATTGCTATTTTGGGATAATGTTTTAAATTATCTTTCAAATTATTCATTTTTGGAATCTAATGAGTGCCAGGTTTGTCGTGTCCTTGGTGGGGCTCTAGACTCTCAAGAGGACTTAGAATTTTGGAGCCAAAGTTTCAAGATTCGATGTCCTTCCCAAAACATGGCACCTAACAAGGATCGAGTTGCATGGATCCAAGGTCCCATATTCATCTTGGAACCTAAAAATTCACAAGGACCAAGTTGTACAACCAAGTTTTTGAGCTCCTTTAAGGACTTGACACCCAACAAGCACCAAGCTGCACATCCAAGGTTCCAAGTTCCTCCAATCACCTATCACTTTATACGGACCAATTTGCACATCTAAAGTCTCAAGTTCCTCTTGAAACCTAACACCCAAAAAGAACCAAGTTGCACATCCAAGGCTTGAAATACCACTTGGAAATTGATAGCCAACAAGGATCAAGTTGCACATTGAAGGTCTCATGTTCCTCCTAGAACCTGACCCATCACAATGACCAAGTTGCACATGTCCAAGGTTCCAAGTTCTTACTAGAATGTGATATCCAACAAGGACCAAGTTTTATATCCAAGGTCCCCAGATCCTCACAAAACCTAACACCTGATAAGGACCAAGTTGCAAATCCAAGGCCCTAAGTTCCTCTTGGAACTTGACACATAACAAGAAGAAAGTTGCACATCTTAGGCACCAAGTTCCTCCTAAAAATTGACACCCAACAAGGACCAAGTTACCCATCCAAGGTTCCAAGTTCCTCTTGGAACCAAATCGTTGACACTTGGTCCAAGTTGTACATCTAAGGTTCCAAGTTCTATCCAAAACCTAATTCCCCAATAGTAAAAAAGTTCCTCTTGAGCATGTCCACTCTCACCAAGCACTCAAATTTCAAAGATTTCATGCCAAGGCTTGATGAAAACTCTCCACCTACTCAACCACCTTTCATGGGATCTATTAATGACCAAAAGTGTTTCATATTGAAATACAATTGTTCTCCATACTTTGTGGGCAGATAGGGACATGATTGAGATAAATTTATGGTACCTAAATGATGAAAAAAATGATATCAAGGCATGCAAACCCCCTACAAGTACTTGAGGTCATGGACTTTGAATATTTTCTAGCAAGTGTGTACATTTACCAATCTAGCACATCTTATAGTGGGGTATAACTACATTCATTTTTCTCATTGAAGGGGATGGTAAACTAATTTTGGAGAAGAGAAAAGAAGAATACAGTTCGTACCAACTTAGGTTTCATCTCTAACAAAGGAAAAATACAATTTTCTATATTTTATTGATTTGGGTCCATCCCAAATTTGTAATGAACTTGTAATGATTTAAGAATGATTTTAAATCATTAAATTTACTTAGGCTATGTATCTACATTAGAAATTTGTTCATTTATGGATGCATATATGTGATCAATTTATCATCCAAATGAATATAAAATACCTAAAAA
This sequence comes from Sequoiadendron giganteum, assembly GCA_007115665.2. NCBI lineage: Eukaryota > Viridiplantae > Streptophyta > Pinopsida > Cupressales > Cupressaceae > Sequoiadendron > Sequoiadendron giganteum. The sequence continues at coordinate 512,490,925 of CM021100.1, forward strand.
TATTTTTTATGGTTTCTTTCCACAATAATGAAGGATATGTTTAGGTCTATCCATGAATTTTTAAGTGGAATCATTCAATATTATGAAAACCCTATTGTTTCTTTGAATGCATGTCTAGAGCCTAGCTTTTTATTAGGGGAAAAATAGGTTTTGAAGGGACCTAAAAGCCAGTACAGAAATAGTTTTGAAGGGATACTTATGTATTCTAAGAGATATAGTCTTTAGTGAAATCTTTATTAAGGTGCCACAACATAATTGTAGTCGTTACATGTTTTGAATGGATCCATGAATCTATTGTCCTACTACAATTAACACCAATATACTATACACTACTGAATTTGACTCCAATTTCTGACGGCCGTTCGTCGGACTTTCGACAATCTATTTTCGGCCGACCGACGAATCACAGAAATCAACATTATCGCTCAATTTTCATCTATATTCTGCTGGACTATAAAACGTTGAACTCATGACGTAAGCTCATTAGAACCGCGATGCCCACTTCATCGATCGAGTCACAAACAGTGGTCGGAGCACGAGCAACATACCTTCGTTGAAGCATCAGAGCAATGACATACATTCATCGGAACCGCGATGATAGTTTCATCGATCTAGCGACGAAAATTACCCGGAGCGTGGGCGACATACCTTTGCGAAACTGTCAGATTAACAATAGAAGTTCGTCACCATTACGATGAAATTTTTGATGTATTGCAAACATCGGTGAGAGATCGAGACTGTTACATTGATGAAAATTGCCTGAGAAGATATATCGGGAGGACTGGTTTGTGGTCTCAGTGAGGAATTTTCATCATCGAGATACACATGTTGTCTCATCGATGAATCACGAGGGCAGCATATCGACAAGACACATACAATCGGAGTAACTTCTGAATGTCTACCCGACTCGCTATGTGATGCCGATAAGAATAGATCAGGAGGAGTCTTGGCGACATACTTCAGATTGAAATAGCGATAGAAGTTTGTCGAACTCGTGACGAAATAGGCAAGTCATTACGACGAAATTTTGTCAGATACATTGCAAATTCATTGGACACTTTCGGAGGTTCGTCGCAAATTCGACGGAACAATGCAATTTAAAAAGAAAAAAACTATTCATTGAAATGTAGGCATATCGGTGAAAGATCAAGATTATTACAACGATCAAAATTTCTTGAGATGATATATCGGGAGGACTGGCTTGTGGTCTCAATGATGACATTTCATTGATGAGATACACATCTTGTCTCATGAATGAAGAATGAGGAAGCATATCGGTAGGACATATACCATCAGAGTAAGTTCTGAATCTCTACCCGACCCGTTATGTCACACCGATAAGATTACATTGGTAGGAGTCTTGGCGACATACTACAGATCGAAATAATGACATAAGTTCATCGAACGCAAGATAAATAGGCAAGTCATTATGATGAAATTTCGTCGGATATATTGCAAATTCGTCGGATGCTTTTGGAGGTCCGTAAAAAATTCAACGAAACAATGCAATTTAAAAAAAAAAAAAAGCTATTTGTTCAAATGTAGGCATATTGATGAAAGGTCAAGACTATTACAACAATCAGAATTGCTTGAGAAGATATATCGAGAGGACTGGCCTGTGGTCTCAATGATGAATTTTCATCGACGAGATACTCATCTTGTCTCATCGATGAAGCACGAGGGAAGCATATCGATAAGACATATAACATCGGAGTAAGTTTTGAATGTCTGCTCGACCCACTATGTGACACCGATAAGATTACATCGGAAAGAATCTTGGTGACATAGTTTAGATCGAAAGAATAATCATCGGGTAGACTCACCACATCGAGGAAACTGCAGAATATCCTAGCGATACATGATCTCTTGTCAATGGAGATACAAATGGATCGAAATACTTATCGGGGTGACTCTAGGTGATATATTAAAGTAGTAGGAGGCTCCAAAGTGCATCCATAGGGATAATGACATGACATAAGGATAGGTCATTTAAAGAGAGAAAGTTGATGTGCCAAGACCATGAGCATTTAATAGGGTAGTAAAAGACAAGATGGATTGTCATCAATGCTCATATATAAAGGACAAATTGGAAGACTTCATTATGAAAATTTAGGTCACAATATGATTAACCCTGTTTGGAAAAATGCAATGACATTAGTGTCAAGAGTTAAGAGGCCATTCAACTCTGCATTTCAATAAATTATTGTATGCATTGAGGAAGTGTTTACAAGGTAGAAAAAGGACAGTCATATGACTATTTAAAATATCAAACATGTCAATTTTTCTGTTTAATTAGGCTTACAGAGGTAGGGATTTATCATTTTTTGCATACATTTGTAGTCCAAGCTCTAGGCCTGCATTATTTGGTTACTATGTATGAGAAATGAACAATGAATAATTGTAGAATATTGAGGATATGGATGATATTATGATGGCCACATTTGATGTTGATCAACAATTGGAGAAAAATATAAAACCTATGATGAGTCATGAGATCAAGGGGACTGTCATGGACAATAAGCACAACCTACAAACTGGATTCTAATTTTTCTAAAAAAGAAAAAAATAAACTAGTGAATATTAAACTACACACTAGAATCTAAATTTGTGGAAAATGAGCAATTTGGTGAGAAAAAGTACCTGCAGTGCGTCTTGGATACTTAGCTAGTGTACTAAAAATAGGATTGCAAACCCAAAATTATTCTCACTCTGGAAATTCAATAGAAAAATACAGAATGTTATCCTAGATACTCAGCTCTTAGAAAATCAATAAAATAAGATGAGCATGATTATGAATGGTTTTACCTAGTCCCACTCTTGATCTCCATGTTTGAGAGCCTTCTCTTTAAGACCCCATGAATCCACTTTGATCCATTGCTTCCAAAAGAGATATTAATGTGTAAACAAGGAGCCACATTTAGACAAACTGGTTGTTGATTTCTTCTAAGAAATTTAGAGACTACAAAAAGAAGATACCTGATGGGGATCATGTGGGCTTCCTAGAGAAAGCACTGCAATATGGCCTCGAGCAACAATGAAAAACTTTGGATTAGCTTCATAGTAAATCCTAACAACATGACATTGAAAGTTGCTCAGGTATTGGGTCCTCTCCCCTAGAGTAAATTAAGGAAAAAATTATTGTAAACATAATATGTATAGAAGAATATGAATGCAAAGGAAAATTGATATTAGCAAAACATAAATGTAAATAATAGTAGTGTGAGCATAAAATGAATCTAAATTGGTCTTGAACAAATAAAATCATACCCAATTAGCATTAAGTTATAATGACCTTGTAATCATTTCCATTGTCAATATTGAAGGTTTCTTTGATGCCTTCTACAGAAACTCTCTGGCCATGAGGCAAGAGAAGGCAAGAAAACCAAGAGTATATTGACAACTTCCTAATAGTCAAAAAGAAACAAGCAACCAATCAACCCTATTAGAAAAAAATAATATTATGAATTGATTTTATTTGTTTTACTGGCTAATGGATAGTGGACCTAGTTCTCTTGAATTGAGATATTACTAAGATGTGTTGATTGGTGATTTTAGACTACCGATATTCTGCTTCAATCTCTATAAGTTACTTTTATCTTAAATATATTCAAGATAACTCTGCAAAAAAATTCCCTGATCTCTTAGAAACTATGTAGATTATTTTGTTAATACTTCTCCATTTTAATATTTTCTTTCAAAAATTCATAGAAAGATATGTAATGCCATATTTGAAACTTACATATTTTAATTTTACTAGTTTTGTAATTATAGGATATGATTCCAACAATTGTGAAACACATTGGCAATATGCTGGATGAATGAAGTAAACTATGCAATTTCCAGGTGTAAAGCCAAATTCCTTAACCCTTGCCAGCATCCTTGGTGCCCATTTTAAAACATGTGCTTTGGAACAAGGCATGAAAATCCATCTAAGTATAATGAAAAGGATATTTTTGTTAGATATTATATTAAAGTAAGTTGAATGAATGTAAGTAGAGATATTTTAGCATACCTACAGATGGTACAAAATTTCATGGTTAAGTGGAAACCTCCCATCAACAACAATATCCAAATATTTGTGTATCTATCTCAATCGAGCCTCTAAACCCTTTAGAGCTGTCAAATGTTCCACTAACCTGTTATGCACAAAAGTCAAATTTTAAAGACCACTAAAAATAAATATAAAAATAAAAATAGAGCTTTGAAACCAAATCCACATACAACACAATGTTCATAGTGAAAATTTAGCACTTTCTTTCATCTTTGCATATTGGTTTGATGGTTCAAACAATGCATTTCTTATATTGAAAAGTGCATTACTTACCTTATTGAGCTTCTCTTTGTTTTGAGAATAGTTTAATATTCTCTACTTAACAGGGCCAACCACGTGAAGGTGGAAGCTCATTTGGCCCCTCCCTCCCTCACATCACTCTGAATTCCCCATACCCAATTATATAACATTAATCATTCTTTCATCCACTAATAGCATATAACATTCATTCATCCATCCTACATTAATAACATATAACATTCATTCATTAACATATAACATCCATTCATTAGCATATTCAAATTCATTCATTAATAACATATAACATTCATTTATTAACATATAACATTTATTCATTAACATATTCACATTCATTCATTAACATATAACATTCATTTTTTCAGTTTTTACATATTATAAAAAATATGGTTGTCATAATATTATTACAATCACGTTTTTTTTGTTTCTTTTTTGCAGCTATAAAATGTTGAAGTGGAGTATTGTTTTCAAAATAATTTGTCCCCCCTTTAGTTGTTATGAGCTCTGCTCATGATCTTAATGTATGCCTGGTCGTGTACTCACAATGTGGACACCACTGCAAGGGGGGTATGCTACAATAGCAAAGAAATGTTAAATTGATATGTTTTATTATTATTGTTACACGTATTTCATTAATTAAAAGAACATCAGAGTGGTGCTCTTTACCTAATTGGGCAACATCATGTTCTTGATATTGTCTTAGAGCTTCATGCTCAACATGCTGAATACCCTATAAATCCTGATCTAGAGTTGAAACATGAAAGATTACATTAATTAATACACCAATTGCAATTAAATATGTTTAAAAGAATATTATAGTGGTCCTCATTACTTGATGGAGCCACATCATATTCCTGATCTTGTCTAGCCTGATCATGCTCTACATGCTCTAAAGTTGAAACACGAAAGGTTACATTGATTGATACACCGAATGCAATTAAAGATGTTTAATTTTATTAATCCATACTGCATTTTGTATAACACATGAATACATCTAGTACCAGAATGCACACCATGGCCTTCATCTCCAGGTTGTGCTCCACCCTCACTAAGCTGCATTCCAATGCCATGTGCAATATTATCATTGCTTATCTGTGTAAAACAAATAGGCACATTATTATGGTGGAAATTAATATTGAATAAATTTCACAAGTATTCAATTTTAAATAAACTTTATTGAGTTTATTTACTTGCATGTTGGATGCAGTGGAAGATTGTATTTTCCCAATCAAGACTCTTAGGTGTTCAGTTAGGGCTCCATAGCCTTGCTGGAAGGAAATCTTCAGGTCCTCTTCTGTGGGCACTCTATTGAAATCAGAGCCCTACATTTTTGCATAAGATCATGAATTTTGCTTCTATGGTGTGATAAAACAAAAATTGTTTGCAATTTATTATTTGGATGCAATATTTCATTTATTGATACTTACAAATCATGCGGCTAATTTCATATAACCACTAGAGCCAAGTTTGTGTTGCCCGTGTTTTTCTAGTCTTGCCTTTGTTGCCTTCGATGTGTCAGGAAACCTATGAAAAATTTGAAATACGTTAGATTATGTAAAAAGAAAGAGTAATCAGTATATAATTACATTGTTGATAGTATCACATACCTTCCTTGGCGTAGTGGTGTCTTTCCTTTTTCTTTTCAGCCTTCTCCTTTCCATCCGACACCAAGTCCTTCCACTCCCTCTATAATCATGGGGGACGGTTGTACTTTCTGTTCTTCTCTAAATGTGACCTATATTGGTCCCTCACATACTTTAGATAGGTACCAACTTTCTTAAGGACCTTGGTTCAGTTGAATGTTTTATCACCAAACAACACAACTAAACGGTTAATGAGCTCATCTTTTAAATCTTGATTTTGGGCATTCCATTGTGTACGTATGGTGGGCCCGAAGAGCTCCAATGTAATATCACTTAGATGTTTATAAAAAACATCATTTCCTACAAAATGATCATGGGATCATTAGTCTATAAAGAGTGATCAATAAGTAAATTTCAATTGGATTGTATATAATAATAATTAATTTTTTTTAAAGTACCTGGGACCTTCTCTATCTTTATGGGAATGAAATCCTCGGTCACCACAAATGTGAGTGATAATGATCCCATACTAGTAATACGGGAAGATCCAGGAAATGTTGCTAAAATATCACTAGTACTAGTGGCCTCTACATCCTCAGGTACTGACACATGTAGTGGCATGTGTTCGCTGCCAGAGGGTGCACCAACGAATGCCTGCATGGTATGTGTTGCTAATATTTCAGTCGAGAATATAGGCATAGATGATGGGGTCAGATGATTCATTGTATGCATAGGAAGATCAAGATTGACACTTGTACTGACCCCTACTTCCCAGGAAACACTTGCAGTACCTTGATCATGTCCAGCAACATGATGAGGACGCAAATAATCTTGTTAAAACAACATATATTTTAATTCATGACATAAAAGAGTACAAAATATAAAACCATGAATGAACTTATGTTATAATTAAAGATCTCATGATAGCTTACTTGCAATTTTTTTGCTCTCTCAGATAATATTTTAACCCTTTCTCTTATCTCATCTGTTTGAGGCACTATGAATACAAACTGAAGGATTTATTCATTGCATTTTTTTTGGGCTTTCCTTATCATATCCACAGGGTTTGTGGAAAATGTGATGTCATTATCGCATAATAGTGACTGCACCTCCATATGGATTCTCTCCTGTACTACTAGTGCCTTTCCCCGATCAACCAACTACAACAAGAATATTAAAAACATTATTGAAATTAACCCAATAAACTCATGAAAAAAACATAATAATAAAACATTTTGCTCGTATCTAATTTGTACAATTACAATGAGGTAAACCTTTTGGGTAGAAGCGCCTAAAGATGGATCGCGATCTACACTCTGGGCCGAAGCCTTTCTCATATGATCAATGTCTTGCTGTGACAAAAATTAAATATAAAAAACATTACCGAAATGAAACCAATAGACTTACGGAAAAAACATAATAATAAAATGGTATATTGGAGTTATTAATTGGAGGTTGGGTAAAATGGTATTTAGTACATACCAACCCCATAGTAATTGTGTTTGTATCTAAGTGATTCAAATTGTAATCAATTAGAAAATCTTCCCCTGCAGTTATTGATTTTATTGCACATACGAATACACGGTTTCCCTCTCGCGCCTCAAATATGAAATTGGGTTGCTTATTTGTTGACCTGGGTCATGTACTATTTATAAACCCTACAATTTATTTTGATCCTTACCTTTTAGTTGTATATAATTTGTTGATAGTGCATACCTACGCATACTTCATGTATATCGAACCAGTTGCATCCAATCTTTGTAACTGTAACAAGGTCCAACATACTCCATCAACTCAGTAACTTTTTTGTAATAGACCTTTATTTTGTCCATGCAAAATATGCCCAAACCATGTAATGACGATGGTGTTATGCAATATATCCTCTCGTTCACACAAAGATCAGTGTTTATTGGAGGAAGTTCCTTGGGTACCCATTGTTTCCATATATGTTTATACCTCAAGGGCACCTCGATGTCGCCTATGCTCTCATCATCATAAGAACATGACCCCCCTCCAACAAGAAAAAAATCCATGCGTTTACAAAATTTTCTTCTAATATTTTGACCTCTAGTTGATCTCCCTCTTTTAGACCTACTACATGTCTCACTTTCCTCTTCTCTTCCTGAATTTCCCTCGCTTGAGGAAGAAAAATATGATAAATACCTATTTGGTGGTACCTGCACTCATAAGGATGTTGGATGAAGTTCTTTCATGGTGATGTGATCCCAAGGTGACATTATGATTAATCTATCATTTCATCGCTATAATTTGATAGGTTATAAGGTAATCGAGTCTTGATAGATTGCAAGTTATTGTTACTACTGTCCAAATGTCTCCATCACAAATCAAATTTACTTAACATTTTAACTCCCAAACTTTGTAACAAGTGTTAAATGTGACTATGGTCCACTAGTTACACAACCAAGGCCTCAAATGTATTCTCTAATTGTAATCAAAGGACTTTTTCTCTTCATTCAAGTAAATAAACTTGAAGGGAAACACCACCAAGTGGTTTATTAGACACCTACATGACTAAAAATAGCAGCAAATTTACATTTAATTTCCATATATCTAAGTGGTTAATGGGGAGGGGGTGTGTACTAGGCCTGGTAAAGTCATCATAAGTTTATGCTTTGGCAATAAAAATTGTTTAAGTCATCTTAAATCTTCCTATGTCTAATTGCTAGGAGACTTTTGGTATGTTTTAAGGTAGGATGAGTGGTCACATCAATGTTCTAATTCTCTATGAAAAGGTTTCAACATATTCAAATAGTGAAAGTTAGTGCTCATAGTCATTTGAAACAACAACATTTCGATTATGTATGATGGTAGGATTTGATAACTTAAAAGAATTGGCTACCCAACAAACTTAAAGTTAAAAGAAACTTTTTCAATTTAAGGGGTTAGCACTTTCTTTCATCTTTGCATATTGGTTTGATGCTTCAAACGATGCATTTTTTATCCCACTTCTATCATATTGTATTTCCATCCCATTGCAATTGTTGGAGGAGTTGATACCAAAATTTCATATCAGATACCACGTTCTTGAAGCAATTTTATGTGTTTTTACAATTTTTCTAAAGTTCTTTTGTGTTGTATGGATCCATACAAGCTTGAAATGCTCTGAGATCATTGGTGTAGATAAATATATGTGTTCCCTTTCATTTTCATTTGTTTTGAAGTTCTCAATCACTGTTTTGTGAGAGAAAACAACCAAATACAGGGACTACCTTGTTGTGCCTATGTAAGGGTTTGAGGGCTAAATAGAAATGACATCCACCAATCCACCCACTGTCTTGGAACTGTAACTCGATGGATTGGTGTGCATCATGGTGGATTTGATGGAGTTTCAAATCTTGTTCTTTGAATTCCATTTATGTTTTTCCCTTGTCTTGGCTTGTTACATTGTTTGGGAGGAACCTAAGGTTGGGTTTTACCTTGGCTTTCATAAAAATCCTAATGTTCCATGTAAGACCTTGGGTGACATATATTCGGCCGTTACCTTTTTGGAGTGGGTATTAAAATGACTTATGTCTCATTGTTTCATCTAGGCCGGACCCCTTTTTATAAATTGAGTTAAATATTTTGCCTAACTTTATTACTTCCTAAGTTTAGGTTGGCCCATGCCCTATGTTACTGATATTAGCCCAAACCTAAGGGGAGGGTTAATAATCAAAAGAGCTTCTGAAACTTCAACTACAAAAGCTACAAACTTGACTGTAAATGTGGCCAAATTGGCCCAAAAGACAGCTGAAAGAGAAGAAGTCGAGAAGAAAAGTTTGATGGAGAAGTATAACACCATTATTGGAGAGCATAGTAGAATGCAACAAAGGAATGTTGAGCTGCAAACTGAGGTAGACAAGTTGAAGTACAGAAATGTGGGGGAGTCTTCTAGTGCTCCTAGTACCCTGACCATACCTTCTACATCAAGATCGGTACCTCCAACTTCTCCAATTGTTTCTACTCTTGGGTTCCCCATCCAAACTCCCGCTCCTAGTCCTTCATTAGAGCCAGTTGAAGAGGAGGTTGAGTACTCTGTAGATCCCACCAAAAAGCAAATGCTTAATAAGATTAGAGAGCTACAGGCAGCTCTAAAAGCAAGTGAGAAGGGAGCAGTTGCCAAGCAAAATGAAGTTGTAGACACAGTTTTTAGGCATTTGAATTAGGGAGTTGATGGTAGATTACCATCAGTTTATTCTTTATATTATTTATTCTTAGATTCAATAAGAAACATTACTAGGGATCAGGAATTAGTTTTTCCTTTAGTTGAGAAGTGGATCCCTAGGGCCAATGACCTAGATGTTATGTATAAGGCCTCTAGATTTGATGCAGACAATAGGCCTCAATCATTAAGGCCTACTCAAGCTTTTGTAAAATTACTGCAAGGTTTTCAAGCCTTACCTGATGATTTGAGTAGGAATATTAAGGAATTGGTAAAGAATTTTGATGACTGGAGTGGTACGTCTTTACCATATTTGCAGGGACTGCTCTATTTTTCTTATGTAAGGGTTTGAGGGCTAAATAGAAATGACATCCACCAATCCACCCAATGTCTTGGAACTGTAACTCGGTGGATTGGTGTGCATCATGGTATGATAGAGGTTCATTTCATTTATGGGTTTTTTGTAAAATCACTACAAGTTTTTCAAGCCTTACCTGATGATTTGAGTAGGAATATTAAGGAACTGGTAAAGAATTTTGATGACTGGAGTGGCACATCTTTACCAGATTTACAGTGACTGCCCTATTTTGCCTATGTAAGGGTTTGAGGGCTAAATAGAAATGACATCCACCAATCCACCCACTGTCTTGGAACTGTAACTCGGTGGATTGGTGTGCATCATGGTATGATAGAGGTTCATTGCATTTATGGGTCTTTTAAAGCAAGAAACTTGGCATTGAATTTATGCCCTAGGGCTTGCAAGGGAAATTTTTTTGTGAATTTGTGGTTGTTAAGTAAGGGTTTATCAATTTGATGGATATCTTGGTAGAGTCATGGTGACACTATTTGATGGTCCAATCTCTACTTCGAAACAAAAATATCTCTAACAACTCTAAGATCTATAATGGGATGGCATTAAAGGAACCTTCATATGAAGGATCTTCTAATGAAGGACCTTTGAATTAAGGTCTTCATTTGAAGGTCCTTCATGCCAAGGTTCCTTTTATAAAGCATTTTGGACATGAAATATTTAAAATAAAAAATATCTTCATTTGAAAGTCTTGACATGGCATCATTTTTGAAAGAAGGTTCTTCATTCAAAGGTCATGACGACATCACCTTCAAATGAAGGTTCTTCATTAACTGGTATTTTGTAATTTTGAATGTGTGATAATAATTTAGGGTTGAAAATAAATCCATTTGAGCCTTTTATAAATGAAAGGACATTTGATGCAATCATATGCCTTGTCAAACTTTTAACCTAATAGTAAGGGCATCATGAGTAGTTTGTTGGGCCCATTCAACAATCTCCAATGCAAGGATTGAATTGTCTAGAATGTATCTACTATCAAGAAAGCCAATTTGTTTACCTCTATGACTATATCTCAAGCAATAGGTTTAATTGTGATGGAAATGATATTGACAAGGATTTTGTAATCTAGGTGTTGAGAAGCATAATTGGCCACCATCCTAGGAAAGATTCTTCATTCTCACTTTTAGGTGTTTAATTTAACAATACGTAGATTGATGAAAGAGCCCAAAGAGCCTTTCTCCATGTTATCCAAGTACACATAGCAGCAATCTTCTCTTATATGGTTGGACATGATTTAAAGAACTTAGCTAGGAATTATTCATTTAACCTAAGGTTTTCTCATAATGCCATCATTGGAAAAGTATGATCAAATTCTTCTATTATGAAGAATTGGTCTATGTGCCTCTAGTAATCACTATAAAAATGTGAAAGACTAAGCTATTTTATTTTTTTTGTCTTATCTTATACCATTTTACGAGAATGGGGGGCCCAATGTATGAGAAGATCTTTGGAAACTAGGCATCAAAATTCAAGGTTAAAGAGAATGGGGATGCCAAACTTATAGTACTCATTGTCCCTTGGTCATTGATTTTCCCTGAGTTCCCTCAACCTTGTCCTCAGCACTGGTATTGACCTTGTTTTAGCTCCAAACTCTTCGTCGGCACTAGTATTGACCTTGTTTTCACTCCTCCAAACTCTTCCTCAATGCTGGTATTGACCTTTCACTTGTCCAATTTGACGAGCTACAACCTGGTTTAGTTAGGTTTTAGAGTATGTTAATTAAATTTAAAATTATGGCACCATTTAGAGTAGTGAATATAAAGCAAGCAAAGCCTATTATGGCACCATTTAGAGTAGTGAATATAAAGTAAGCCAAGCCTATTATAGTCATGAGGGAAATAATAAAACTCCTAGGATACTTTGTGAAACCATTTTCCTTGGTTAAAGGGAGGCCATAAAATATACCTTTGGATTTTTCAATCTTCAAATATGAGGATTTGCAAGGTTCTTAGCAACATGAGTAATGGAAATGTGTGCAACAAGAATTTTTGAGCACACATGGAATCTCCTTGCCAAAGAAAGGGGCTTCATAATTTAATATGATAATTTTTCTCAGCTCTAGAAATGATATGTTTCCTTAAAGAGGAAGGAGAAACATAAAAGGTAAAAGAGATGCTTAGGAATCTCAACACTTCCTTATGATAAACCCCCTTCTATCCATAGGAATTGAACCAATTGGGCTTGGCTAAGAAGGATTTCCTATAACATTGAGTTTTATGCCACTATATATTTGACCTTAAAGCTTTCCAAAAAATATCTAGGCATTGAATATCCTCAATAATGTCACGTTTGTCCTCCAAGAGAGTGAGAAAGGAGTCATTAGAAAAATGACCATTTAATAGTTGGGCTATAGAGTTAGGAAAAGTAGCACCTTTAATAAGGTTCCATGAAATACTACTAGAGGTAGCAAGAGATTAATGAAATTACCACAAGTTTTAAGTAGAAGGAAAATGACATTTTCAAGTACAAATGCTAGTATGAAATTGTGACTAGCTAAATGGAAAGAAAATTAGAAAATTGTAACCAACATTTAAGTGGAAATAATTAAAAGTAACCACACTTTTTGCATGGTTGAACCAATTTAAAAATTCAGCCAAAGGTGATAGTAAGAAAATTAAAATGCACCTTTATGAAATATTTAGTCTAAGAACCAAATTTGGATGGCAAAGTTAGTAAGAAGTAGTGTCGAAAGTGGAAAATTAATCATGAAATCATGGCTAATAGAGCATACAAAATATATTGGAAAAGTCAAGAGAACTTATATCTGCACACAAACACACTCAAAATAATAATTATATCATACACTTCATTTGGGAATATATTACAATATGGCTTTTACAAAGCCTTTCAAATATACCTTCCCATTTGAACTACTATCTTATAAGAATATAACTAATTATTTAATAACAAAAATAAACAAGTTAGTAAGGTGAATTTATTAATGTTAATCTTAATATTCCAACACCCTCTCTTAAGTTTTACATTCCTCACAACAAAACATGTTGATTGAAACAAACAAATATATATAGGCTAAGCTAACATCATTTGATTTTTCTTTAAGTTCTCCCTCAAGAACATCATTGGCTCGAGTTATACAAGTCCACACTATGTGATCCTTTTTCTTACAATAATAAAATTCATTTTTATTTTTTAATTATTATTACCTCATGAGTA
>CM021100.1:512504625-512655726 GCA_007115665.2 Sequoiadendron giganteum
TGTCTTGTGCATGAAAATTATTTCAATTGACACATTTTACTTGCAAATATACATCCTATCAAGTATCATTTATTATTAATACATACAACTATCTTCATTGTTGGAGTGAATTAGGATAACATACATATGGTTAGAGTATTATTAATTATATAGAATAATTATAAGTTTTGAATAATATATTATAATAAGAGTCTCAAATCTACAACTAATAAAATTATTAAGAATATATTTTTAAAATATTTTTGTTAAAAATATGTGTGTAATTTTTTATAAAATAAATATTTATTTTATATAAAAACATTAATCTATAATTAATTTATGAATACAATTCATAATAAATAATTAAATGATCTAAATTACAATAATATTTAGCTAAGAGCAAGTACTAATAATAAATATGCACTGAACTTAAATATTTAAAATACCTTAGCCAAATATGTTAATGCAATGCTTTGTAGTTAGTGCCTAATGATATGGCATATCCTAAGGCGATTTTAGGAATTTCAAGATTTTGGAGGTTTCAAGGATATTGAAACTTATCCTTGGTTCCTTTGGGTTATTGCATCCCCATAAAGGTGATTATACAAGGTCTTAGGTTTATTGCTATTTTGGGATAATGTTTTAAATTATCTTTCAAATTATTCATTTTTGGAATCTAATGAGTGCCAGGTTTGTCGTGTCCTTGGTGGGGCTCTAGACTCTCAAGAGGACTTAGAATTTTGGAGCCAAAGTTTCAAGATTCGATGTCCTTCCCAAAACATGGCACCTAACAAGGATCGAGTTGCATGGATCCAAGGTCCCATATTCATCTTGGAACCTAAAAATTCACAAGGACCAAGTTGTACAACCAAGTTTTTGAGCTCCTTTAAGGACTTGACACCCAACAAGCACCAAGCTGCACATCCAAGGTTCCAAGTTCCTCCAATCACCTATCACTTTATACGGACCAATTTGCACATCTAAAGTCTCAAGTTCCTCTTGAAACCTAACACCCAAAAAGAACCAAGTTGCACATCCAAGGCTTGAAATACCACTTGGAAATTGATAGCCAACAAGGATCAAGTTGCACATTGAAGGTCTCATGTTCCTCCTAGAACCTGACCCATCACAATGACCAAGTTGCACATGTCCAAGGTTCCAAGTTCTTACTAGAATGTGATATCCAACAAGGACCAAGTTTTATATCCAAGGTCCCCAGATCCTCACAAAACCTAACACCTGATAAGGACCAAGTTGCAAATCCAAGGCCCTAAGTTCCTCTTGGAACTTGACACATAACAAGAAGAAAGTTGCACATCTTAGGCACCAAGTTCCTCCTAAAAATTGACACCCAACAAGGACCAAGTTACCCATCCAAGGTTCCAAGTTCCTCTTGGAACCAAATCGTTGACACTTGGTCCAAGTTGTACATCTAAGGTTCCAAGTTCTATCCAAAACCTAATTCCCCAATAGTAAAAAAGTTCCTCTTGAGCATGTCCACTCTCACCAAGCACTCAAATTTCAAAGATTTCATGCCAAGGCTTGATGAAAACTCTCCACCTACTCAACCACCTTTCATGGGATCTATTAATGACCAAAAGTGTTTCATATTGAAATACAATTGTTCTCCATACTTTGTGGGCAGATAGGGACATGATTGAGATAAATTTATGGTACCTAAATGATGAAAAAAATGATATCAAGGCATGCAAACCCCCTACAAGTACTTGAGGTCATGGACTTTGAATATTTTCTAGCAAGTGTGTACATTTACCAATCTAGCACATCTTATAGTGGGGTATAACTACATTCATTTTTCTCATTGAAGGGGATGGTAAACTAATTTTGGAGAAGAGAAAAGAAGAATACAGTTCGTACCAACTTAGGTTTCATCTCTAACAAAGGAAAAATACAATTTTCTATATTTTATTGATTTGGGTCCATCCCAAATTTGTAATGAACTTGTAATGATTTAAGAATGATTTTAAATCATTAAATTTACTTAGGCTATGTATCTACATTAGAAATTTGTTCATTTATGGATGCATATATGTGATCAATTTATCATCCAAATGAATATAAAATACCTAAAAATATTTTTTATGGTTTCTTTCCACAATAATGAAGGATATGTTTAGGTCTATCCATGAATTTTTAAGTGGAATCATTCAATATTATGAAAACCCTATTGTTTCTTTGAATGCATGTCTAGAGCCTAGCTTTTTATTAGGGGAAAAATAGGTTTTGAAGGGACCTAAAAGCCAGTACAGAAATAGTTTTGAAGGGATACTTATGTATTCTAAGAGATATAGTCTTTAGTGAAATCTTTATTAAGGTGCCACAACATAATTGTAGTCGTTACATGTTTTGAATGGATCCATGAATCTATTGTCCTACTACAATTAACACCAATATACTATACACTACTGAATTTGACTCCAATTTCTGACGGCCGTTCGTCGGACTTTCGACAATCTATTTTCGGCCGACCGACGAATCACAGAAATCAACATTATCGCTCAATTTTCATCTATATTCTGCTGGACTATAAAACGTTGAACTCATGACGTAAGCTCATTAGAACCGCGATGCCCACTTCATCGATCGAGTCACAAACAGTGGTCGGAGCACGAGCAACATACCTTCGTTGAAGCATCAGAGCAATGACATACATTCATCGGAACCGCGATGATAGTTTCATCGATCTAGCGACGAAAATTACCCGGAGCGTGGGCGACATACCTTTGCGAAACTGTCAGATTAACAATAGAAGTTCGTCACCATTACGATGAAATTTTTGATGTATTGCAAACATCGGTGAGAGATCGAGACTGTTACATTGATGAAAATTGCCTGAGAAGATATATCGGGAGGACTGGTTTGTGGTCTCAGTGAGGAATTTTCATCATCGAGATACACATGTTGTCTCATCGATGAATCACGAGGGCAGCATATCGACAAGACACATACAATCGGAGTAACTTCTGAATGTCTACCCGACTCGCTATGTGATGCCGATAAGAATAGATCAGGAGGAGTCTTGGCGACATACTTCAGATTGAAATAGCGATAGAAGTTTGTCGAACTCGTGACGAAATAGGCAAGTCATTACGACGAAATTTTGTCAGATACATTGCAAATTCATTGGACACTTTCGGAGGTTCGTCGCAAATTCGACGGAACAATGCAATTTAAAAAGAAAAAAACTATTCATTGAAATGTAGGCATATCGGTGAAAGATCAAGATTATTACAACGATCAAAATTTCTTGAGATGATATATCGGGAGGACTGGCTTGTGGTCTCAATGATGACATTTCATTGATGAGATACACATCTTGTCTCATGAATGAAGAATGAGGAAGCATATCGGTAGGACATATACCATCAGAGTAAGTTCTGAATCTCTACCCGACCCGTTATGTCACACCGATAAGATTACATTGGTAGGAGTCTTGGCGACATACTACAGATCGAAATAATGACATAAGTTCATCGAACGCAAGATAAATAGGCAAGTCATTATGATGAAATTTCGTCGGATATATTGCAAATTCGTCGGATGCTTTTGGAGGTCCGTAAAAAATTCAACGAAACAATGCAATTTAAAAAAAAAAAAAAGCTATTTGTTCAAATGTAGGCATATTGATGAAAGGTCAAGACTATTACAACAATCAGAATTGCTTGAGAAGATATATCGAGAGGACTGGCCTGTGGTCTCAATGATGAATTTTCATCGACGAGATACTCATCTTGTCTCATCGATGAAGCACGAGGGAAGCATATCGATAAGACATATAACATCGGAGTAAGTTTTGAATGTCTGCTCGACCCACTATGTGACACCGATAAGATTACATCGGAAAGAATCTTGGTGACATAGTTTAGATCGAAAGAATAATCATCGGGTAGACTCACCACATCGAGGAAACTGCAGAATATCCTAGCGATACATGATCTCTTGTCAATGGAGATACAAATGGATCGAAATACTTATCGGGGTGACTCTAGGTGATATATTAAAGTAGTAGGAGGCTCCAAAGTGCATCCATAGGGATAATGACATGACATAAGGATAGGTCATTTAAAGAGAGAAAGTTGATGTGCCAAGACCATGAGCATTTAATAGGGTAGTAAAAGACAAGATGGATTGTCATCAATGCTCATATATAAAGGACAAATTGGAAGACTTCATTATGAAAATTTAGGTCACAATATGATTAACCCTGTTTGGAAAAATGCAATGACATTAGTGTCAAGAGTTAAGAGGCCATTCAACTCTGCATTTCAATAAATTATTGTATGCATTGAGGAAGTGTTTACAAGGTAGAAAAAGGACAGTCATATGACTATTTAAAATATCAAACATGTCAATTTTTCTGTTTAATTAGGCTTACAGAGGTAGGGATTTATCATTTTTTGCATACATTTGTAGTCCAAGCTCTAGGCCTGCATTATTTGGTTACTATGTATGAGAAATGAACAATGAATAATTGTAGAATATTGAGGATATGGATGATATTATGATGGCCACATTTGATGTTGATCAACAATTGGAGAAAAATATAAAACCTATGATGAGTCATGAGATCAAGGGGACTGTCATGGACAATAAGCACAACCTACAAACTGGATTCTAATTTTTCTAAAAAAGAAAAAAATAAACTAGTGAATATTAAACTACACACTAGAATCTAAATTTGTGGAAAATGAGCAATTTGGTGAGAAAAAGTACCTGCAGTGCGTCTTGGATACTTAGCTAGTGTACTAAAAATAGGATTGCAAACCCAAAATTATTCTCACTCTGGAAATTCAATAGAAAAATACAGAATGTTATCCTAGATACTCAGCTCTTAGAAAATCAATAAAATAAGATGAGCATGATTATGAATGGTTTTACCTAGTCCCACTCTTGATCTCCATGTTTGAGAGCCTTCTCTTTAAGACCCCATGAATCCACTTTGATCCATTGCTTCCAAAAGAGATATTAATGTGTAAACAAGGAGCCACATTTAGACAAACTGGTTGTTGATTTCTTCTAAGAAATTTAGAGACTACAAAAAGAAGATACCTGATGGGGATCATGTGGGCTTCCTAGAGAAAGCACTGCAATATGGCCTCGAGCAACAATGAAAAACTTTGGATTAGCTTCATAGTAAATCCTAACAACATGACATTGAAAGTTGCTCAGGTATTGGGTCCTCTCCCCTAGAGTAAATTAAGGAAAAAATTATTGTAAACATAATATGTATAGAAGAATATGAATGCAAAGGAAAATTGATATTAGCAAAACATAAATGTAAATAATAGTAGTGTGAGCATAAAATGAATCTAAATTGGTCTTGAACAAATAAAATCATACCCAATTAGCATTAAGTTATAATGACCTTGTAATCATTTCCATTGTCAATATTGAAGGTTTCTTTGATGCCTTCTACAGAAACTCTCTGGCCATGAGGCAAGAGAAGGCAAGAAAACCAAGAGTATATTGACAACTTCCTAATAGTCAAAAAGAAACAAGCAACCAATCAACCCTATTAGAAAAAAATAATATTATGAATTGATTTTATTTGTTTTACTGGCTAATGGATAGTGGACCTAGTTCTCTTGAATTGAGATATTACTAAGATGTGTTGATTGGTGATTTTAGACTACCGATATTCTGCTTCAATCTCTATAAGTTACTTTTATCTTAAATATATTCAAGATAACTCTGCAAAAAAATTCCCTGATCTCTTAGAAACTATGTAGATTATTTTGTTAATACTTCTCCATTTTAATATTTTCTTTCAAAAATTCATAGAAAGATATGTAATGCCATATTTGAAACTTACATATTTTAATTTTACTAGTTTTGTAATTATAGGATATGATTCCAACAATTGTGAAACACATTGGCAATATGCTGGATGAATGAAGTAAACTATGCAATTTCCAGGTGTAAAGCCAAATTCCTTAACCCTTGCCAGCATCCTTGGTGCCCATTTTAAAACATGTGCTTTGGAACAAGGCATGAAAATCCATCTAAGTATAATGAAAAGGATATTTTTGTTAGATATTATATTAAAGTAAGTTGAATGAATGTAAGTAGAGATATTTTAGCATACCTACAGATGGTACAAAATTTCATGGTTAAGTGGAAACCTCCCATCAACAACAATATCCAAATATTTGTGTATCTATCTCAATCGAGCCTCTAAACCCTTTAGAGCTGTCAAATGTTCCACTAACCTGTTATGCACAAAAGTCAAATTTTAAAGACCACTAAAAATAAATATAAAAATAAAAATAGAGCTTTGAAACCAAATCCACATACAACACAATGTTCATAGTGAAAATTTAGCACTTTCTTTCATCTTTGCATATTGGTTTGATGGTTCAAACAATGCATTTCTTATATTGAAAAGTGCATTACTTACCTTATTGAGCTTCTCTTTGTTTTGAGAATAGTTTAATATTCTCTACTTAACAGGGCCAACCACGTGAAGGTGGAAGCTCATTTGGCCCCTCCCTCCCTCACATCACTCTGAATTCCCCATACCCAATTATATAACATTAATCATTCTTTCATCCACTAATAGCATATAACATTCATTCATCCATCCTACATTAATAACATATAACATTCATTCATTAACATATAACATCCATTCATTAGCATATTCAAATTCATTCATTAATAACATATAACATTCATTTATTAACATATAACATTTATTCATTAACATATTCACATTCATTCATTAACATATAACATTCATTTTTTCAGTTTTTACATATTATAAAAAATATGGTTGTCATAATATTATTACAATCACGTTTTTTTTGTTTCTTTTTTGCAGCTATAAAATGTTGAAGTGGAGTATTGTTTTCAAAATAATTTGTCCCCCCTTTAGTTGTTATGAGCTCTGCTCATGATCTTAATGTATGCCTGGTCGTGTACTCACAATGTGGACACCACTGCAAGGGGGGTATGCTACAATAGCAAAGAAATGTTAAATTGATATGTTTTATTATTATTGTTACACGTATTTCATTAATTAAAAGAACATCAGAGTGGTGCTCTTTACCTAATTGGGCAACATCATGTTCTTGATATTGTCTTAGAGCTTCATGCTCAACATGCTGAATACCCTATAAATCCTGATCTAGAGTTGAAACATGAAAGATTACATTAATTAATACACCAATTGCAATTAAATATGTTTAAAAGAATATTATAGTGGTCCTCATTACTTGATGGAGCCACATCATATTCCTGATCTTGTCTAGCCTGATCATGCTCTACATGCTCTAAAGTTGAAACACGAAAGGTTACATTGATTGATACACCGAATGCAATTAAAGATGTTTAATTTTATTAATCCATACTGCATTTTGTATAACACATGAATACATCTAGTACCAGAATGCACACCATGGCCTTCATCTCCAGGTTGTGCTCCACCCTCACTAAGCTGCATTCCAATGCCATGTGCAATATTATCATTGCTTATCTGTGTAAAACAAATAGGCACATTATTATGGTGGAAATTAATATTGAATAAATTTCACAAGTATTCAATTTTAAATAAACTTTATTGAGTTTATTTACTTGCATGTTGGATGCAGTGGAAGATTGTATTTTCCCAATCAAGACTCTTAGGTGTTCAGTTAGGGCTCCATAGCCTTGCTGGAAGGAAATCTTCAGGTCCTCTTCTGTGGGCACTCTATTGAAATCAGAGCCCTACATTTTTGCATAAGATCATGAATTTTGCTTCTATGGTGTGATAAAACAAAAATTGTTTGCAATTTATTATTTGGATGCAATATTTCATTTATTGATACTTACAAATCATGCGGCTAATTTCATATAACCACTAGAGCCAAGTTTGTGTTGCCCGTGTTTTTCTAGTCTTGCCTTTGTTGCCTTCGATGTGTCAGGAAACCTATGAAAAATTTGAAATACGTTAGATTATGTAAAAAGAAAGAGTAATCAGTATATAATTACATTGTTGATAGTATCACATACCTTCCTTGGCGTAGTGGTGTCTTTCCTTTTTCTTTTCAGCCTTCTCCTTTCCATCCGACACCAAGTCCTTCCACTCCCTCTATAATCATGGGGGACGGTTGTACTTTCTGTTCTTCTCTAAATGTGACCTATATTGGTCCCTCACATACTTTAGATAGGTACCAACTTTCTTAAGGACCTTGGTTCAGTTGAATGTTTTATCACCAAACAACACAACTAAACGGTTAATGAGCTCATCTTTTAAATCTTGATTTTGGGCATTCCATTGTGTACGTATGGTGGGCCCGAAGAGCTCCAATGTAATATCACTTAGATGTTTATAAAAAACATCATTTCCTACAAAATGATCATGGGATCATTAGTCTATAAAGAGTGATCAATAAGTAAATTTCAATTGGATTGTATATAATAATAATTAATTTTTTTTAAAGTACCTGGGACCTTCTCTATCTTTATGGGAATGAAATCCTCGGTCACCACAAATGTGAGTGATAATGATCCCATACTAGTAATACGGGAAGATCCAGGAAATGTTGCTAAAATATCACTAGTACTAGTGGCCTCTACATCCTCAGGTACTGACACATGTAGTGGCATGTGTTCGCTGCCAGAGGGTGCACCAACGAATGCCTGCATGGTATGTGTTGCTAATATTTCAGTCGAGAATATAGGCATAGATGATGGGGTCAGATGATTCATTGTATGCATAGGAAGATCAAGATTGACACTTGTACTGACCCCTACTTCCCAGGAAACACTTGCAGTACCTTGATCATGTCCAGCAACATGATGAGGACGCAAATAATCTTGTTAAAACAACATATATTTTAATTCATGACATAAAAGAGTACAAAATATAAAACCATGAATGAACTTATGTTATAATTAAAGATCTCATGATAGCTTACTTGCAATTTTTTTGCTCTCTCAGATAATATTTTAACCCTTTCTCTTATCTCATCTGTTTGAGGCACTATGAATACAAACTGAAGGATTTATTCATTGCATTTTTTTTGGGCTTTCCTTATCATATCCACAGGGTTTGTGGAAAATGTGATGTCATTATCGCATAATAGTGACTGCACCTCCATATGGATTCTCTCCTGTACTACTAGTGCCTTTCCCCGATCAACCAACTACAACAAGAATATTAAAAACATTATTGAAATTAACCCAATAAACTCATGAAAAAAACATAATAATAAAACATTTTGCTCGTATCTAATTTGTACAATTACAATGAGGTAAACCTTTTGGGTAGAAGCGCCTAAAGATGGATCGCGATCTACACTCTGGGCCGAAGCCTTTCTCATATGATCAATGTCTTGCTGTGACAAAAATTAAATATAAAAAACATTACCGAAATGAAACCAATAGACTTACGGAAAAAACATAATAATAAAATGGTATATTGGAGTTATTAATTGGAGGTTGGGTAAAATGGTATTTAGTACATACCAACCCCATAGTAATTGTGTTTGTATCTAAGTGATTCAAATTGTAATCAATTAGAAAATCTTCCCCTGCAGTTATTGATTTTATTGCACATACGAATACACGGTTTCCCTCTCGCGCCTCAAATATGAAATTGGGTTGCTTATTTGTTGACCTGGGTCATGTACTATTTATAAACCCTACAATTTATTTTGATCCTTACCTTTTAGTTGTATATAATTTGTTGATAGTGCATACCTACGCATACTTCATGTATATCGAACCAGTTGCATCCAATCTTTGTAACTGTAACAAGGTCCAACATACTCCATCAACTCAGTAACTTTTTTGTAATAGACCTTTATTTTGTCCATGCAAAATATGCCCAAACCATGTAATGACGATGGTGTTATGCAATATATCCTCTCGTTCACACAAAGATCAGTGTTTATTGGAGGAAGTTCCTTGGGTACCCATTGTTTCCATATATGTTTATACCTCAAGGGCACCTCGATGTCGCCTATGCTCTCATCATCATAAGAACATGACCCCCCTCCAACAAGAAAAAAATCCATGCGTTTACAAAATTTTCTTCTAATATTTTGACCTCTAGTTGATCTCCCTCTTTTAGACCTACTACATGTCTCACTTTCCTCTTCTCTTCCTGAATTTCCCTCGCTTGAGGAAGAAAAATATGATAAATACCTATTTGGTGGTACCTGCACTCATAAGGATGTTGGATGAAGTTCTTTCATGGTGATGTGATCCCAAGGTGACATTATGATTAATCTATCATTTCATCGCTATAATTTGATAGGTTATAAGGTAATCGAGTCTTGATAGATTGCAAGTTATTGTTACTACTGTCCAAATGTCTCCATCACAAATCAAATTTACTTAACATTTTAACTCCCAAACTTTGTAACAAGTGTTAAATGTGACTATGGTCCACTAGTTACACAACCAAGGCCTCAAATGTATTCTCTAATTGTAATCAAAGGACTTTTTCTCTTCATTCAAGTAAAAAACTTGAAGGGAAACACCAGAAAGTGGTTTATTGGACACCTACATGACTAAAAATATCAGAAAATTTACATTTAATTTCCATATGTCTAAGTGGTTAATGGGGAGGGAGTGTGTACTAGGCCTGGTAAAGTCATCATAAGTTTATGCTTTGGCAATAAAAATTGTTTAATTCATCTTAAATCTTCCTATGTCTAATTGCTAGGAGAATTTTGGTAGGTTTTAAGGTAGTATGAGTGGTCACATCAATGTTCTAATTCTCTATGACAAGGTTTCAACATCTTCAAATAGTGAAAGTTAGTGCTCATAGTAATTTGAAACAACAACATTTTGATTATGTATGATGGTAGGATTTGATAACTTAAAAGAATTGGCTACCCAACAAACTTAAAGTTAAAAAAAACTTTTTCAATTTAAGGGGTTATCACATTCTTTCATCATTGCATATTGGTTTGATGCTTCAAATGATGCATTTTTTATCCCACTTCTATCATATTATATTCCCATCCCATTGCAATTTTTGGAGGAGTTGATACCAAAATTTCATATCAGATACCACATTCTTGAAGCAATTTTATGTTTTTTTACAATTTTTCTGAAGTTCTTTTGTGTTGTATGGATCCATACAAGCTTGAAATGCTTTGAGATCATTGGTGTAGATAAATATATGTGTTCCCTTTCATTTTCATTTTTTTGAAGTTCTCAATCACTATTTTGTGGGAGAAAACAATCAAATACAGGGACTACCCTGTTGTGCCTATGTAAGGGTTTGAGGGCTAAATAGAAATGACATCCACCAATCCACCCACTATCTTGGAACTATAACTTAGTGGATTGGTGTGCATCATGGTGGATTTGATGGAGTTTCAAATATTGTTCTTTGAATTCCATTTATGTTTTTCCCTTGTCTTGGCTTGTTACATTGTTTGGGAGGAACCTAAGGTTGGGTTTTACGTTGGCTTTCATTAAAATCTTAATGTTCCATGTAAAACCTTGGGTGAGATATATTCAACCATTACCTTTTTGGAGTGGGTATTAAAATGAATTATGTCTCATTGTTTCGTCTAGGTCGGGCCCCTTTCTATAAATTAAGTTAAATTTTTTTCCTAACTTTATTACTTCCTAAGTTTAGGTTTTCCCGTGCCCTATGTTACTAATATCAGCCCAAACCTAAGGGGAGGGTTAATAATCAAAAGCGATTATGAAACTTCAACTACAAAAGCTACAAACTTGACTATAAATGTGGCCAAATTGGCCCAAAAGACAACTGAACGAGAAGAAGCTGAGAAGAAAAGTTTGATGGAGAAGTATAACACCATTATTGGAGAGTATAGTAGAATGCAACAAAGGAATGTTGAGCTGTAAACTAAGAAATGATAGGTTGAAGTATAGACATGTGGGGTAGTCTTCTAGTGCTCCTGGTACCTTGGCCATACCTTCTACATCAAGATCAATACCTCTAACTTCTCCAATTGTTTCTACTCTTGGGTCCCCCATCTAGAATCTTGCTCCTAGTCCTTCATTAGAGCTAGTTGAAGAGGAGGTTGAGTACTCTGTAGATCCCACCAAAAAGTATATGCTTAATAAGATTAGAGAGCTACAGGAAGCTCTAAAAGCAAGTGAGAAGGGAGCAGTTGCCAGGGAAAATGAAGTTGTAGACACAGTTTTGAGGCATTTGAATGAGGGAGTTGATGGTAGATTACCATAAGTTTATTCTTTATATTATTTATTCTTAGATTCAATAAGAAACATTACTAGGGATCAAGAATTAGTTTTGCCTTTAGTTGAGAAGTGGATCCCTAGGGCCAATGACCTAGATGTTATGTTGAGTTATTAAATGAGATGATCTGTTATTATTGATGTTGTTTATAAGTTTGGTGCAGAGGTTATAAACACATTAAGGGGATCACCCTCAAGGGTTTTGATGAGCCCAAAAAATAGGAGGTTTATTAAAACCCTCTTCAATTGGTTGAGGTCCTTCGAGATGCCCCTGATTGGAATTGGCAATTCCATAGGTAGATTAGAAGATAACCTTGGTTACAGTAAAAACAACCAACAGATCTGTACAAGCCTGAAATTCTTTGAGATCATTGGTGTAGATAAATATATGTGTTCCCTTTCATTTCCATTTGTTTTGAAGTGCTCAATCACTATTTTGTGGGAGAAAATAATCAAGTACAGGGACTGCCCTATTTTTCCTATGTAAGGGTTTGAGGGCTAAATAGAAATGACATCCACCAATCCACCCACTGTCTTGGAACTGTAACTCAGTGGATTGGTGTGCATCATGATATGATAGAGGTTCATTGCATTTAGGGGTTTGTCAAAGCAAGAAACTTTGCATTGAATTGATGCCCTAGGGCTGATAGGGGCAATTTTCTTATGAATTTGTGGTTGTTAAGTCAAGGTTTATCAATTTGATGTATATCTTGGTAGAGTCATGGTGACACTATTTGATGGTCCAATCTCTACTTTGAAAAAAAAAATGTCTAACAACTCTAAGAGCTATAATGGGATGGCATTAAAGGAACCTTCATATGAAGGACCTTTGAATTAAGGTCTTGATTTGAAGGTCCTTCATGCCAAGGTTCCTTTTATAAAGCATTTTGGACATGAAATATTTAAAATAAAAATACCTTCATTTAAAAGTCTTGATATGGCATCATTTTTGAATGAAGGTTCTTCATTCAAAGGTCATGACGACATCGCCTTCAAATGAAGGTTCTTCATTCAACTAGTATTTTGTAATTTTGAATGTGTGATAATAATTTAGGGTTAAAAATAAATCCATTTGAGCCTTTTATAAATGAAAGAAAATTTGATGCAATCATATTCCTTGTCAAACTTTTAACTTAATAGTAAGGGCATCATGAGTAGTTTGTTGGGCCCATTCAACAATCTCCGATGCAAGGATTGAATTGTGTAGAATGTATCTACTATCAAGAAATCCAATTTGTTTACCTCTATGACTATATCTCAAGCAATAGGTTTAATTGTGATGGAAATGATATTGACAAGTATTTTGTAATCTAGGTGTTGTGAAGAATAATTGGCCACTATCCTAGGAAAGATTCTTCATTCTCACTTTTAGGTGTTAAAATTTAACAATACGCAGATTGATGAAAGAGCCAAAAGAGCCTTTCTCCATGTTATCCAAGTACTCATAGCAGCGGTCTTCTCTTATACTGTTGGACATGATTTAGAGAACTTAGCTAGGAATTATTCATTTAACCTAAGGTTTTCTCATAATTCCATCATTGGAAAAGTATGATCAAATTCTTCTATTATGAAGAATTGGTCTATGTGCCTCTAGTAATCAATATAAAAATGTGAAAGACTAAGCTATTTTATTTTTTCTGTCTTATCTTATACCATTTTACGAGAATGGGGGGGCCAATGTACGAGAAGATCTTTGGAAATTAGGCATGAAAATTGCAAATTTAAAGAGAATGGGGTGCCAAACTTACAGTACTCATTGTCCCTTGGTCATTGATTTTCCCTGAGTGCCCTTAACCTCATCCTCGACATTGGTATTGACCTTTTTTTAGCTCCAAACTCTTCCTCAGCGCTAGTATTGACCTTGTTTTCACTCCAAATTCTTCCTTAGCACTGGTATTGACCTTTCACTTCTCCAATTTGATGAGCTACAACTTGGTTTCGTTAGGTTTTAGAGTATGTTAATTAAATTTAAAATTTTGGCACCATTTAGAGTAGTGAATATAAAGCAAGCAAAGCCTATTATGGTGCCATTTAGAGTAGTGAATATAAATAAAGCCAATCCTATTATAGTCATGAGGGAAATAATAAAACTCCTCGAATACTTTGTGAAACCATTTTCCTTCGTTAAAGGGAGGCCATAAAATATACCTTTGGATTTTTTCAATCTTGAAATATGAGGATTTGCAAGGTTCTTAGCAAAATGAGTAATGGGAATGTGTGCAACAATAATTTTTGAGCACACATGGAATCTCCTTGCCAAAGAAAGGGGCTTCATAATTTAATATGATAATTTTTCTCAGCTCTAGAAATGATATGTTTCCTTAAAGAAGAAGGAGAAACCTAAAAGGTAAAAGAGATGCTTAGGAATCTCAACACTTCCTTATGATAAACCCCCTTCTATCCATAGGAATTGAACCAATTGGGCTTGGATAAGAATGATTTCCTATAACATTGAGTTTTATGCCACTATATATTTGAACTTAAAGATTTCCAGAAAATATCTAGGCATTGAATATCCTAAATAATGCCACATTTGTCCTCCAAGAGAGTGAGAAAGGAGTCATTAGAAAAATGACCATTGAATAGTTGGGCTATAGAGTTAGGAAAAGTAGCATCTTTAATAAGGTTCCATGAAATACTATTAGCCAAAAGATATCTAAAGGCTTCCATAAAAAAAACACGTAAAGTAGGAGCTAAGGGGAAAACATGAAAAATTGAATGAAAACACCCAAAATCCTCAAATTTATGTCCATTGATGGTAATACAAGTATAACCATCATAAATGTTTTTTGAAAAAAGTAAAAAAGATTGTAGGAACAAATCTTAGATGACATAACTAGTACAATTGAACACCAGAGGTAACAAGAGATTAATGAAATTAACACAAGTTTTAAGTAGACTCGTGTACTTCCATTTTCAAGGTTTAATGCTAGTATGAAATTGTGACTAGCTAAATGGAAAGAAAATTGGAAAATTGTAACCAACATTTAAGTGGAAATAATTAAAAGTAACCACACTTTTTGCATGGTTGAACCAATTTAAAAATTCAGCCAAAGGTGATAGTAAGAAAGTTAAAAAGCACCTTTATGAAATATTTAGTCTAAGAGCCAAATTTGGATGGAAAAGTTAGTAAGAAGTAGTGTCGAAAGTGGAAAATTAATCATGAAATCATGGCTACTAGAGCATAAAAAATATATTGGAAAAGTCAAGAGAGCTTATATCTGCACACAAACACACTCAAAATAATAATTATATCATATAGTTCATTTGGGAATATATTACAATATGGATTTTACAAAGCCTTTCAAATATACCTTCCCATTTGAACTACTATCTTATAAGAAAATAACTAATTATTTAATAACAAAAATAAACAAGTTAGTAAGGTGAATTTATTAATGTTAATCTTAATATTCCAACACCATCCGTTAAGTTTTACATTCCTCACAACAAAATATGTTGATTGAAACAAACAAATATATATAGGCTAAGCTAACATCATTTGATTTTTCTTTAAGTTCTCCCTCAAGAACATCATTGGCTCGAGTTCTACAAGTCCACACTATGTGATCCTTTTTCTTACAATAATAAAATTCATTTTTATTTTTTAATTATTTTTACCACATGAGTAAATACACTCATGTTGAGAATCACCTTTTAAATATTTTCCATTGTTCTTTTATCTTCTCCTAATAGGGCCAAAATCACATCTTGTGTTTGAGAAGTTATTGGACTAAGCATAGAAATAACATTGTTGTATTTTCAAAATATTTAACAAAATATCCTTAGTATCTTCATCATCTAATAGAGCCTTGACTTCTACCAATTGTCTAATGAGAGATCTCAAATTTCTTATGTGATTAGATAGTGATTATATCTCTCATTTTGAATCTAAATAGTTGAAGTTTTAGGAAAAACTTCACATTAACTATTTTTGCTCCAAATATTTGAAAAGTTTAATTTCAACCTTATCACTCTAAAAAGTACAACTTAAACATCCCTTTCAAACCTTGTAACCAGTTTTGAACCACTCTCCAATTCATTTTTCCTCATCACAAACATTGACACCATTTTACTATTCTAAACAACTTATTGAATCCTCTTATGCATCAAACTTATTTAATTGTTCAAAAAAGACAAAAAAAATAATTTGAAAATATGACTTTTCAAACTTCACACTTCCTTCTTATTATTACCAAATGCCATTATTTTAAATGAAAAACACATAAATGTAATAAATGCAGTATTTATATAAGGAAACAAACCATATATCTCTTTTTAATGACCAACATAAAGCAGATTGCAATTAGAAACTTGGCCGTTGTATAGAACATTGAAAAAATGATAACAAAGAATTAAAAAAACTACTACAAAGACCTAGGATAGGCTAGAGGCCCACAGTAGAACATTCATCCCAAAGAAACTAGCCTTTATAGTGATTTTTCACTCATTGATTCCCTAAAGAAAACCTTATCTTGAGTATAATCCATCATAGTCACATATGATCACATCATTCTTGACCATTTGATATCATGAAAAACCTCCAAAATCTAGTATTCAAATAACCCATATCATTGGCAAGAAAAGTTCCATCGGGGTCAAATGAAAAGGTCATACCAAGCATATAGGTCTCACTGGTGAAGTTCCATCGGCAAGAAACTTGTCTTGTCTCACCGATCAAAGCACAAGGAGTTTAATGGGCCAAACCAACGCCATCAGAGTAAGATCCCTGAGTCAACCCAATTGCATTTGTCTCATCCAGCTTGATATAAATTTAAATTCTAACCATCGATCCTTTACTTTCATCAGATCATCGAATGGCTGCCTTCAAAAGGCTGATGTAATCTCCATCTCAGCACCAAGGGCCCACCACATTATGCATCACCAAGGAAAGACACGTGGCACTCACCCATGATATTGCAATCAATAAACACCTTGCATCTTTGTATCACGCGATGGCGGGCAACCGTTGATCTCCACCATTGGCAATCGTGTTCATTCATAGCAGTCACCAGCACTGAACATAACCGTCAAGCAACTTTTCATCAAGATTATAACATCATCGTCGATTTTGAGCACATGCATCTCGTAGCCGCTTTAGTAACCTATCATATAATGCATTAAAAATCAACACAAATATTAAAGCACTTTGATTATTCCTTCGGCACTGCCGGCTGAGACACGTGGCACTTGCCCGCGATATCGTAATCAGTTGAAACTTAGTGGTGAGGTCATCGTGGGATTGCGGTGAATGGTCAAGATCAACTGATGGATGATCGACGGTCATTAAAAAATCATTCCCTACAAAAAATAAAACGATTGTTAAAGGGACAATAATTAAAAGTTTAATAAGACAAATAATTGTAAATTAAATTTATTTAAATAATTATTTGTAATTATTAAAACTTAAAAAAAATTAAAACTTAAATCTAAATTAAAAATTAAAATATAATAAACTAAATGTAAAGTCAAAATATATCAAAATCTAAATATTATTAAAAATATATTTTTTTTAATAAATAATTAAATTAAAAGGTAAAAAATAAACTTACTATATTAATAAGAAAAGACAAAATTGGGGTCTAATCGAATGTGTCAGGGCTCAACAGTAGAGGTCAAGATACAAATAAATTGAACAAGTTTCAAGGTAAAGGCAAGATTAAGTGAATCTCAAAATACTTTGCATTAATCACAATAGGTACCTCTAGTAGAGCGCCCGCAAGTTTACATGCTCCAACTGCCAGGACCATAGAAAATTAATCATGAAGACTGCTAGCCACCATATTTAAAAAAGACCAGCCTGGGTCATTTAAAACAATGTCTTTGTAGGAATAGTGTGTTCGTGTAAAAGCTCAGGATTTTTACTTGGTGATAGAAGTAGGCGATAAAGGGATGGAGACTCCTCTGGCCTTGGACACTGAAAAGCAATTGCAAGAATTCCAAGGAGAAGTGACAGACAAAAGGCTGAATGGGGTATTGGCCTTGTCCCACCCACTGATACTCTAGGAAACCAAGAAGGTTGTAGGACCGGAGTTCCTAGAAGCATATCACAGGTTCTGGTCCAATGCAGAAATACCAACAATGTTTGTGGCGGTGCTCCTCCACATGTGTATGCCAAAGGAAATTTCAAAGAAACTGACCCAGATGGTCTTCATTCACGCATGGATGGGAGACATTGATGAAACCTTGGATAATGTGGATGAAAATAATCTCATCCCAATGCCTCAGAACTTCTAAGTGTTGAGCATACGAGGAAATGAGGTCATGAAACTCCCTCTGGTTAGGATAATTGACCCAGAAGGGTTTGAAAAAAAATGTGATGAAAGGGACCAGAGCATCACCTTCCTGCTCAGAGTAGCCAAGCTAACCACCAACCAACCTCATGGCTGGGTAATGTGATATGCGCAAGATGAAGGGCTGGCAGAGGAGTTAGCATCAGGAGACGATGTCGACTGGGACTTAGGCTCCAGGGAAGAATGGATACCACTCGATTCCAAGGACCCAGAGGAGAAAGCGAAGGGGCCGACTCACCATAACTGCAGATCAGACTCCCCGGTGATTGCAAATTACATTGCATACAAGAAGTGGGTGGAATCAGAAGACCTTGAGGATGAAGACTCCGAGGGAGGAATGGAAACTTGACTCAGCCCACCGTGCCATGGTATTTTCTAAGCTCTTGCATAATATTAATGAATCCAGATAATTGTAAGGTGTAGATGTAATTTTAGTTAGTCCCACCTCTGAATTGTAGTGCGTGTGCATTTTACAAGGAATTTTGTATTTAGTTAAATCTCTATAAAACTTGAATCGTAGTGCATGTATTTAATTAGTTGAATCGTAGTGCATGTATTTAGTTAAATCTCTGAATCAAACTCCATATGAATAGAGTTTAATTTTTCAAAAAGGTTTTCATTTGAATTGAATGTGAATTCACTAGGAGCATTTTAATCAATTTGCACATCTCTATAAAACTTATCATGTTCTATCTTATATTTCAATGCCTTGTACACCCTCTCTCTATTGACTATAAAATTGTAATTTGTTTTGTGTTGGTCCTTATTCCAAACAATAATAATTGGTAAATATTTTATTCGATGTGGTAAAATTGTAGCTATTTCTCTTACTTCTTGTGGAAAACTTATAATGGTATGTCCTTTATATTTGTACTGACCTCCAGTTGCATGTGTGACTTGAAGTATTGGATTTACATGCCCTATCAACATTTCCTCAATTTGTGTTAATTTTGCAAGTTCTAATCGTTGTGGGACTAGGATTCATATTATTTAAAGTCGAAAATTGATGTTCATGTTTCTCTTGTCGACATCTATTGAAAATTGGGCCTTCAGGAACTCATACAACCTTCATTGTAGGGTAATTTTCTTGACAAATGTAACACATTCTTGGTGCTGCAATTATATCTAGACCATGTCGAAATATAATTTGTAAATATTTCAAATCAATTTGCACAATTATATTGTTATTGCATGTACCTAGATCTCTTTCATTTTGTCTTCTTTGTAGTCGTCTTTGTCTTCTCAATTGAGAGGTTAACTCCTATTGTGGACTATTATTTTCTTCATAATTTTCAATTTCAACATTTATTTCATCTTGAACTCTATTATCTGGTGTTTGTAACACATGATCTATTGTAATTGAATTCATTCCTTCAAATTTAACCTCTATATTCTCATGAAATTCACAATTTCTTTCAACTAATTAACGATTGCATACTTGTATTTGTTTTTTTTCTATCTCATTAAATTGGTCTAAATGCTCATTTGTTTGTAATCTTCTTAATATATATTGCTCATCTTCAGATTCTCGTACATGATGTATTCTTCTTTTTGTAAATTATTCATTTGTTCACGTCTTTGTCTCATGTAATTTTGAGCATATTCTCTTTGTTGTTCTTCATTTTCAAAATTTAATATTGGGTGAGGCATCCTAAATAATTATTTAAAAGTAAAATTAAAAATTAAAAAACACTATAAATATGAGAAATTTTACTATACACTATTTTCATAAAAAAAGATATCACATAATTAATACATATTTATTGATGAATCTTATTTATTTATAATTTATAATTAATAATTTAATCTTCTTAATAAAAAAAATGTCTTCTAAAAACAATTGAAAAATAAAATATATGCAAACTCTTTTGTAACAAATAAACTAGCATACCTATATTTTAGAAATATATGTAAAGTACGCCGAGATATATCCTTCTCAAGGCACCTATTTTTAATCAATTGAACCTTAACTCAAATTGAAGCTTAAACCTAACCATAAAGCTATATGAACCCTAATCATAACCCTATTTAAAGCCGGTTCAAATTATTGGCTCATAGATAAGGACAAATTCCCTAGAAGAGTGTCTTTCAAGTTTGAAAAAGTGTAGTAACCCTAATATTAATAATAACCATAAGTTTTTTGGTAGATTTAATATTAACAATAATTGATCCTTATACCTAACCCTAATTTATCCCTAATCATAATCTTAATTGTACCCTAACCCTAATTTGAATTCAATTTTGGTCCCAATTGAAACACCAACCCTAACTTTAACTATAATTGTAACCCTAATTGTAACCCTACCCATAACCTTAATTTTAACCATATTTTTTAACCTTAATTCTAATTTTTGTTATTATTTTTTTCTTACTATTTTCCCCTTAAATCACCCCCATATTATTTTTATTTATTTATTTACTTATTTTCTTTTATTACTCTTTTGTTGTATTATGTTTTTAGACTTTATGTTTACTATTTTTGTCTAATCTTTCTCTTAATACTCTCCAATGTATCTTGTTTTTTCATATCTTTTTTATTGGTTGTGCAATTGTATGATGTGAAACATAGATTTTTAATCTAAACTTGGAAATACCATATCTTTAAATGTTAAAATTATTATTTTTAAATGAATTTATTTGGAAAAAAACTTATAATTTATTAATAAGGTTTTAATAATTTATAAATTTTTATTAAGAATTAATTTTAGATAAATTTAAAAAATAAAATCATTTCAAAATTTTGAATCTTATTCATATAACTAATATTAAATTTAATATTATAACATTTTAAATCTAATATTGAAAAATAACATAATAGTAATTTTTATTTGAAAAATCTATATATTCAAAATATGGTTTATTTCATTGCTTTTTAAGTTGAAAAGTTGTATTAGATTATAATTTGTTATTTGCTTAACAACAAAAAAAATATGAGAATAAAAAAATTCCAAAATATATGTGGAGGATATAAGAAAGAAAAAAATACATTGCTCATTCCTTTTGATTTTGCAAAGTAAAATGGGAATTTGGAAATTTTTGATCTAATATTTTTTTAATTATTATAATTTTCCTATTTTTAATAAATATGAGTGGGATAAGTGCTAAAATTTGATTGCTGAAACTTTATTATTTTCCAAAAACTTTACTTAAAAATCACTATAATCTAAGTAAATCAAATCCTAGAATGCATATATATTATAAAATTATATATTTGATATTTATGTATATTTATTATTTGATAATATATTTATTTATAATTATACAATTTATATCATATGTAATTTTTTATATAATAATAACTGTAATTATATTGTATATAATTATAATTTGGAAAAGCAACATATTAAAAAAATACTTAA
Organism: Sequoiadendron giganteum; assembly: GCA_007115665.2. Lineage (NCBI taxonomy): Eukaryota > Viridiplantae > Streptophyta > Pinopsida > Cupressales > Cupressaceae > Sequoiadendron > Sequoiadendron giganteum. The sequence goes on from CM021100.1 coordinate 512,526,443, forward strand.
AATGATTCTACAGACAAGATTAAATCAACCGTATTGCATTCCTTGTAGTGAAATCTTGATCGTTGATTTCATAATTGACTTTTGAAGTCTCAAATAGGACATGCCTTTGGCGTAAATATAATTAAAATAATAAATTGAAATATATAAAATAATCTAATAAAAAATTCAAATAAATAATGTATTTTTAATATATTATATTATTAATTAACAAAATATTATAATATTCTAACATATATACTATATGTAACATATATATTATATGTAACATATAATATTAACATCATACTATAATATTATAGTGTATATACAATATAATATGTAACATATATAACATCTAATATCTAATATAATATATTAAATAATAATATTATAATTTTATATTTTAATTTTAAATTATGTAATATATTATCTTTTAAAAAAAAATAATATATTTTTAATATATTATACTATTGAATATTTTTATAATATATTATATTAAATTAACATCTAATATATTAAATTAATCTTGATTCATTTTTTTCATTTCTATTTATTTAAAATTTATCTTTTTACCTAAACTAAAGATAAAAAAGATATTAAAACAAGTAATTTTAGTCCTAACCAATAATTTTAGTTCTAATTGCTCTACTCAATTACTATATATTTTTTTAAGAAACAAATGTATTAAAAATATAGAAAGGAAGGGGGGGTTGGAACCCAAGCAACAGACGGAGACAAGGGAGAGGGACAAGAAAGGGGGAGGATAAAAAGTAGAGGCAAGAAGGAAGATTCTGGAGTCTTAAGTTGGAAAGCAATGAGTGCCAAGAAAAGCTCAAACTCCAACCTTCATCATGATTAAGGTTCAGGAATGATGGCTGATTTCAATAGCTTATGTAAGCTTTCTCTTGAAGAAATTATCTTCTTTGAAGAAGATTTGGGCACTTTCTAGACAGATGTGGTGCTTGGTGGAAGAGGAGTGGTCGGCTAGCTCTGATTTGGAGGTGTCTTTATGTCTAATGTCGACACTATGCTCCTCGATTCTGGTGGTAAAGGAACAACCAGTTTCCCCAATATATGGAATGCCACATGAACAAACAATCTTATAGACTCGGTATGGGTAGCCTTGCAGAAAACCTTATGACCAATGGAGTCATTTGGATGTTTTAGCATAAGAACATCAAGAAAAGGGAGTTGGTTGTTCGACTAAAAAAAAAAATTGATGGATCATGGAGTGTGATCCGAAATGTTGATGCAAAAAAAAAACACAATCTAATCCAGAAACACTTTCAGCATAAACAAAAACCCCAACCTTAGGTTTTTTCAAACAATATGAAAGACTAGAGAGATAAGGCAAGATAAAATAGAATTCAAAGTGCAAAAAATTGAAGTTCCATCAATAGTCACATATGATCACAACATTCTTGACCATTTGATATCATGAAAACCTCCAAAATCTAGTATTTAAATAACCCATATCATCGACAATACAAGTTCCATCGGGGTGAAATGAAAAGGTCATATCGACCATATAGGTCTCACCGATGAAGTTCCGTCGACAAGAAACTTGTCCTGTCTCATCGATCAAAGCATAAAGAGTTGTATTGGCCAGACCAACACCATCAGAGTAATATCCCTGAGTCAGCCTGAGTACATTTTTCTTGCCAATGAAATATCATCGTGGAAACACTCATCTTGTCTTGCTGAAAAAACAAAGAAACATACTATCGCCAGGACAAATGCTATCAGAATGAGTTCAAAATGTCCTCCCGACCCACTATGTCACACTGATAAAATTACATCGGTAGGAGTCTTGGTGACATACTTGAGATTGAAGGAATAATCATCAGGGAAACTTATAACATCGACAAAATTATTGAATGTCTTAGTGATATACCATGTCTTGCCGATGAAGACAAACAAATCAAGATATTCGTCAGGTTCAATCTTGGCGACATTTATATGAATCAGATGGATAGATTATGTGATATCAGTGTAATGTCTCCCGAAAAAAAGAATATTTAATGAATGTTAGTCAAGCCTGAATAAAAGGATCACCCAAAGTTTAAATTGTCTTGCCAATAGAACATTTGATGTGACAATGGGTAAATTCGAAGATCAACTATGCTCGTCTTCAAAGCTAGGAAATTAATGACAATATTAGTACCAAATGTGTCAATGATTTCCTGAATTGAGAAAAAAAATTGAAGGTGAATTTTGCAAAGTTAGCAGTAGAGGAACGAACTAAGGGCCAAAGGATTTTGCAGTCAAAGAATTCTAAATAAACTTGTAAGTTCCCTGTAATTAAATTTATGGTTTTGTGATTCATAAAATGGAAAGCACTAGCTTAGGAAAAGAAAAAGGTAGGAAACAGAGTGAGTGTAAAAACCCTAGAGGGAAAAAGAAAAAAATTGAAGCAAAGAAGGAACCGGGGGTAGCTAAGAGGAAGTTAAACCAGTACTTAATTGATCAATTGCCCGGATCAAGACCTAAGGCCAGGCAATCTACAAAACTTAGGGCAGAAGTGGAAAAGTTAGAGGATGAATGCAAGCATATACGAGACATATGGACCGCAATTAGGGGATATGAGCTATTTATTTTTCATTACTAACGAAGGAACCGATACGAACCAATGTGCAATCCTTGGAAGTTAAACCTAGGGAAAATAGTATGCCCCAATGTATTTGTAGATGTAGAATTGGTGAAAATGCTAGCTGTCAATTATAATCCAAAATATAAAGCTATTTGTGATCCATCAGGTAAATCGTTTATACATGTATATGAAGCTTCCATCTGTGAGGTTTTTAACCTAGAGGGAGTGTGCAGTGAAAAAATTGTACCTAAAGAGCTGGAAAAATAATTCTAGAGGATGCGTAATTTGTAAAAGGGTTCGAGGTTGCCCCTACATAGGTCTAAGAAATATGGTGTTTCAGTACCACTGAATGACAGTGATGGTCCCATATTCCATGTTGATTTGTTTGAACCCTACATGAGGTACACATATTTTTCAGTGTGTCAAGTGTTGGGAATGGAGGCCCTTGAGCACATGTCAATTGTACCCATGGTAATTGCAACGGACATCCAATGTCACAATTCAAGGTTTTTTTATTATGCTTCACACATCTTTAAAGTACTTGATTCAGGACTAATGGCATTAAAAATTGGAGCTCCTATCTTGCACTTGGATGCTTATTCAATCCTAATGCATATGATACTTTATTATGGATAAGAATTATAGATGTGGCCTGAAAAACTAAGGGTTGTACAATTTGATAAGGAAGGAAGCTTATTACCAGTACAACTCTGGAGTGCCATCTGGGATTGGAAATTTGCTAATTCTTTTTATCTACATTTTGAAGAGTTTTTTGTGAAACCATTGTACATATTTTACAATCATCATTGCGAATACTCATTGTCCAATGAAATAAAAAGGTTTTTAAGGCCTAAGGATTTCAATAGACCTATCAACCACAATTGGGGAGACTGGTACTGTCTAGAAGATGCGACCATGATAAGAGTATATGGATTTGAAGATGGACCCTTCATTCTACCCAAGATGGTGCTTGATAGGATTGCATATTTGGAGATTGCTAGGCAATTGGACTTTTCAGATAATATGAATCTGAGTTCTTATGGAAAGCAAACATTTATGCCTAGTACATTATGCTTAAGTGATTTCACTGTATTAGCAAGGGATGGATATGACATGGTTCTCAACAAATTGTTGCAATACAACATGAAGAAGGGTCCAGTACAAAAAGGATTTGATCCAGAAGGATATATTGATTTTTCCAAAAATAAAATGAAATTGGGAGGATACAATCACATACCCTATCTGTATGATGACTTGATCAGGAATTTGGAAGCAGAGGAAGCTGAAAAAGTTCTTGATGGGTATAACAGGGGATTGCAAGATACATAACTATTATCTTCTAATGAAGATGCATCTAGTGATGGTAGGCCTAGCAGTACAATTGATAAAATTTCCAGATTGAGAACTCAAGACTACAAGTATGTTGCCAGGGAACCGGATATTGAAGGGAGTGCAACTACTGACACAAGGAAGATAGCATATAAATCATTTGTGGATGATGACGAATTCATTAAAACATCAGAATTTAAAACCTTTTTGTGCAAATTAAAAGGAAAATCAATAAGGGAATCAGTGGAGAATATTACATAAAGTAATGAGGAACAACTGCTGAATAACTTAAAATCAAGTGTGGAAGAAGAAATGAAAAGGATGACCCTTGACAAAGGAAGGAAATTATTAGAAGATGCATGTTTCATGATCTTTCCTGGGTTGGATTTAGAATCTACTTTGGTTTTTGATAGTTTTATGAAGAATAGTAACGCCACACATAAACTCACTCCTGAGGGGGTAACAAAGATCTATGCAGGATCTAAGTATAACCTAGATAAGGGATCACTTATGATATGGGCCCTATATCCTCCACACAAGAAATCTATTGTAATCGATACTGAAAAGGCTTTTGGACATGTAATGATGTTAAAAGTTAGTAAGGTTGATCAAATAGCTACAACATAAATTGGCATTAATGTGGCCAAATTAAATAAAGACCAAATCCAAAAGCTAATCAAGGAAAAAGAAATGTATGAGATTAATAACAAGAGACTAATGAAACAAATTGATCACTTGAAGAACATGATGGGAATCATGCTGGGATCCACAAAGCAATTGACTCATGGTGAAAGCTCCTAGGAAAGAGACTAGTGGGAAGAATCAAAAGCATACTCACGAGGTAAATGTGATGCACTCACTGCAATAATAAGGAAGAGGTAGACCAATTTAATGACTTGGTTGAGTAAGCTCTAGGGAACACATTCAAACAATTTTACTGCACTACAAGAACATAAGAGGATAGATGGTAGGATCTGAGAAAAGTTCTAGGAAATAAACCAAAGGGATTCTCCTGATAACATAGCTATTGATACTAGAAACCATTTTATGAAAAAACATAAAGACTTCCATGAGGAATTGCAAGGTGATGAGTAGGGGATGATCAATGTCACAAAAATGGGAGTAGCAATGTTGTTATAAGATGAAGGGGAACTAAAGGGAAAAGATAGATGGATGAAGGAATGCGAGACGATGATGCAAACAATTATGGAGACAACCACAGGAAATGATTTAACAATGGATGGGGCATGTGAACATAATGAGAAGATGTTTGAAATGGAGACAACCATAAGGAATGCAATGGAGGATGCTGATACACACAAGCGACCAACTTACTGAGATTATCTGTCAAACATCTATTTATGGCTTAATAGAGCATAATTTCTAGTTTTTTTATTGTTGTTAAGCAAAATAATTTTTTGAAAGGATGTGCCTTTTCATAATTTTGATATATTTATATCAGTTTCATAATGTAAAATAGATATAGGTGGATAGGAGAAAGATACAGTAGATAGTTTGCAATGAAACTTTCCATTAAAAGACTTAGATGCATGTATGAATTTTGATGAAGTTAATGAAGATGTCTGAAATTGTGGCTTAATCTTGGTATCAACTGTTTGTGGAATTATACAGTAATCTGGTTGTCTCCATTTTGATGCTTTTCTATTGTTTAAATTGATATATCAAGCATATATATATATTCAGTTTACCAATACACATTTTTTGTATTTGTGTGATGTGATTATTTGGTTCTTTCAAGTAAATATTAAACCCTTCTAGTCAATCACAGTAACTGAAGAGCATTAATTGGATCAATAAGAAGAATCACATAACTAGGATTTTCATTCTATCTCAAGTAGAGTTTGTGAGTCATTTTCTTGCACATTTATACAAGTTATAAACTACATCTGTGTGCCAAACAGTTTGAATTATTTCCATCATAGATTACACTTTTATAGATCTTCATTAGACTCCATACACCCAACAAGGCACTGGTCTCACACTTTCATCTTTTAGTTTATCAATTTTATTTTTTACTTCTGTTAATTGAACATATTCAAATATAGTTAAAATTAAAAACATCATAAATTAATTATGTAACCACATAAGTCAAATATAATTCTATCAAGAAATTAATATCAAATAGATATTGCAATCCATAACTCATACATTTCAATGTAATTGATCTTCTTCTTCATCAAACTCTTTGTCTATATCATCCAATCCAGATTCAACATTGTAAGGATTGGTCATATCATCATCATCGTCATTGATAATGTCATCATCCACACGGATATCATCTTCATGAAAATTAACTCCTACATCATCATGATCTAGTTCCTCCTTTTCAAAATCTTCGTCAGGCACATCATCAACTAATTGTTGATCCTGATCATCATCTACAACATCTTCTATTTCTTTAGTATCTTCCTCTTCCAACACATTATACTTTACCAACCTTCCTCTTGGATCATGTCTAACAACATATGACCAAACCTCTTTACCTGGAACCTTTGAGTAAAATACCTGCTCACATTGGCTTGGAAGAACATAGGGCTCATTTCCAGCTCGCTCAAAATACCTTGTATTAACCATGGTAAATCCGTTATCATGTTCAATAACAGTTCTCTCGGGATCATTTTCATTCAATCATAGCCTATACCATAGGACAAGAAACAAAACTAATTTCAAGGACTTAAAGTCACACTCAAGTATATCATCTAAAATCCCATAGTATTGATTTTCTGAGACTTCTGGATGTATGTTGCTTCTAGATGAAACATTAGTCACCTGGAAGACTGTAGTTATCCCAGAGTCATGAGTTTTATTCGTGTCATCCAACTTTTTGATTCAAAATTTATGACCATTGCACCACATAGCCTTGTGGTGTTTCACCTACAATATTTCAAACATGTAAAACTTATTACAATATCGTCAGTTGATAAACATATTTATTCTTGGCCGAATGTATGCAAAGAAAAAAATCTCAACATATATATACATATATATAATTGAAAATAATTAAATAATATGGGTGATTAATATATTTATACGTACCTGTTTATATCTTAAACCATATGCTAAATCAATTTCCCTTGGTGTAACATTGAAATCTCCATTACGATGAGCTTCTTTAACCAATGAAGCCACACCTTCCCATGTTAATGCACGACCAGGTTGTTGATGTCGTTCAATCCATATTGTCATCCAATCAAGATTGTTTGCAACATACAAATGCAGTGCATCCCAGTCTCAACCAACTGTATAAAAAAATGAAATTCACAAATGACGTATAATTAGTTAATTACCACGGTATACGACCTTAATTTATAATTGATGAATATTGAAGATTAATAATTAAATAAGTACAATATACATAAAAATCAAATGTAAAATGTATTCTAATTAATCTCCATGACCATCTTATAATTACCTATCACTTTCCTCAATCTACCTTTCCCCATCAGGTACTCCCCTTCGAATTTTTTAATGGAGTTGGGATCCCAAATGCGATCTACATGGATCTTTGCTGCAAACTTAGGAAGATATTGAGTAATATACAACATATATCCCTCCACCATAGAACCCTCAGGATGTGCTCTTTGTCTAACCAACACCTTCAAAAGTTTCAAGCGCCTTTCAACCATCCACATTGACCTTGTGTGTAAAGGTCCACACAGTTCAATCTCCTCAACTTGGTGTATGAGGTGGTGTTCTTGTGCATTGAAAAATGTCGAAGGTAGACACTTTTGCATTTCACACATTAGACAAGGATTTTTTCTCTTCCAATAATTTATATCTTCTTTATGGATTGCTTTAGATGACAACCATCTACAAGTGATTCAAGACACAAATATATTAATGATATTTAACAAAAATATACAATGAATTGAACAAATATCGCTACTTACCTCATGTATTTTCGAAGATCATATATAACTTGCTTGACATTATTGTCGAAGTTGTCTGGGAGAGATAGAGGTAGAACATACTGCAACAATTATAAAATGATCTTTTCATTATTTTTCCAAAAGTAGTAAACATAATACACTGAAAAGTACATGCAGTATACAAATATATATATAATATACCAAAATAATTACCTTAATGAAGGTATGCCAATCATGCGTTTTCATCCCTGGCCCAAATTCACCTTTCTTTGTTATGATATTTTTTATATTCACATGAAATCCTGTGAAAAATTGAATTTTTTGTATGAATTATTTTATAGCATTTCTTTGTTGCTCCATTAATAACCAAGGAAGGGCACTTATATTAATTTGGTATCCATTGCTATTTAATTGAATGACATTTTTTATTGCATGATTTGTAATGCCTTGCCACACAACCCTAGAGGAAGTTGCAAACAACTACTTAAACAAACTATTTCTTTTTGGTTTAAGTACAATTAAAATCAAGTTCACTAACTAATGCCAAAAACCTCTAAGGTTACGAGACAGAGGTTATATAGAACCTCAACAAAAAAAATGAATTAAACCATGTCATACAATTACTAAATAAATTAAGCACATACATTCCAAATAAGATAAATTAAATCAAGCATTAAGAGATAACTTCCAAATTCATTATACATAATTTAAACAATAAGGTTACAACACTCATTCCCCGAATGAGGCAAGTCCATAAATAAAGTTTACAATTACAACTTTCCACCTAAATAAAAAAGAGGGGTAATAAATCCAAGAACAACTGAAATAAAATAAAGCATGAAGAGAAACTGAATCGCACGAGCTCTCCAATTGGAAATCTCATCCATACGAACAAGAAGAAAGAACCCAATAGATTAAGGTGCACACCACCCAACCAAGTGGAACCCAAAGGCCCACCCCCTGTGCTAGGAAATAGTAACTAGGAATCCTAGCCAAGACCATCTACCTCTAGACCAAGGTGGACACAAACTGAACTAAGATTGACACAACCAAACACATGTACCACACAAGTACAACACAAGTACAACACAAGTACAAAACAAGTACAACTCAAGTACAACTCAAACAAGGTCACAATGCTTCCAGATATAAAGCAGAAAAGTATGTTATGAGAACCATACACAATATAACAAGTACCAACTGTTATTCTAGATAGAGTGTCATCACATAGCTCGTCATGGGTTTACCCACTGGGAATCTTCATAGGCTACGACCCCCACAAGAAAAGGTTATCCTGGTGACCTTTACTGAATCCTAGTCCCCATACTCACTCATGTGAAATCGAATACCTTTCGTATAGACAAGATAGATGACCTTTCCATTCCAAGCCTTCCCACTCATCCCAAGTCTAAATGAGCACTTGTTTCTATGAGTGAGGAAAAATTATCTTGATTAGTGAGATGTTAGTCCTAATCTTCTAAGAATTGTTTTAATTATCACTTGATTAAACCACTTCCGAAGGTTATCCTGGATACCTCTTTGGGCTCTGGCCCCTACAGAAGCCACTCTTCTATTTGACAACACACAAACAAACTAAACTCCAAGGGAATCTCAAGTGCACACACAACAGATGCAACAACCACACCAATTCTAGGAGGATACCTAAAAGAAAATCACCCCAACACTGGGGGTACAACTATAACAAAGCCCACTCCTTACAAGGAGACGCGGATCCCATAATCCACTCCTAAACCAAGGTGGCACAAAAAATCCCCGTTCGTGATAACCGGGTAAACACTAACTAGACACCATGCACTACCCAAGGAAATTCATAACAGGTTGACAAACATCATATGACAACCCACTTAACTAAAAACGCCATTTGGAAGGCTTACATATTAAACACCCATAGCTGAAAACACCTACTGAACAAATTCCCCCAGGGTAGTAAGCAAAGAAATCATAGTTACACAAGCAACTAAAAAAGAATTAAACCTGCTTTGGATTTCCTAAATCCAATTCTTTTAATAAAATTCCATAGATTATTATCACAATAGAATTAATTAAATAATGTCTCTTTCAGACATAAGCATAAAATTGAATCAAATATTCAACCCTTAATTGCTTGTAATTAAAATAAAATTAACATCTAGTACCCTATTGCCTTAATGCAACAGATTAAAATAACGACTCCATTGGACAGGGGCAAAACTTGAATCCATTATCATATACCCTAGTTGATCGTAATGAAAGTAAAATAACCATTTATTTCCACCATTCAGGAAAATAGCGTTTTAAAGTAATTAATATTTCCTCTACTGGACATAACCATTTCCAAAACAATCTAACTTATCTTTAATAAGCGTATAGATTAAAATCGAACATATTGCTCCATCAAATATATATTATTTAAAATAAAATCAATAACTTAACTTTTGCACATTAATCTAAATTTCACAATTACATTTAAATCATGCATCATCTTTTTTAGACAAGGGAGAAATTAATACTCAATATATAATTCCCTACATGCATTTAAATAATAATAAGATATTCAGTTATTTCTACAATTCAAATACATTGAAAATAAATATAGCTTCGTCTTTTCCCTATAACCATTTTAATATAATTAATCTTCTCTTAAAATCATATTAATTTAAAACAAAACTACTTCCTTTTCAAAAAATAATATTTTAAATTAAAAACAATGATTTAATTAAATTACCACATTTTCATTTCTTCAATTTAACTTAATTCATGCCTCAAATAAAAATATCATTATTTTAATATAAAATACATATAACATATATATATATATATATATATATATAAACAATTTATATATATTAATGCTCTAAAATTATATAATATAATATTCAATATTATATTATGAGGCTTATTTAGCAAATTATAACTTAATATTTTAATATTTATAAAAATATAATATTAAAATATTAATTATATTTTAATATTAATATTAATATAAAAATCATTATTTTTTATATATTTTTTTAAAGCCTCCATTAAGGCCTCGAGCCGCACGCCGTTTAGGGCTGGGCCGCACGAATTTCGGGGAGAAGCGACTATCTCGGGCCGCGTGCCGTTTAGGGCTGGGTGGCCACATTTTTTCCCGTGCCTGCGAATTTCCTTTGCAGAGGGCGGCGGTGGTCGGTTGCGCACAGGGCGCAGGTGGGCGAAGCAGAGGGTTTAAGGTGGGCGGCGACGATGCTGTGTAACACCGCCGACCGCCATTATTGGCAGTGATGACTGTGTAACACAACCGACCATGGGGGTAGGGTTGCGGGGGTACACACACACCTCCCATGGGGGCACAGTGGGGGAGCCCCCGGCGGCTCCCCCAAAGGCCTCCCTAATTTTTTTTTTTTTAAATTAAATTTTTTTATTTTATTATAATAAAAGGCCTATGAATTTTTTTAATCCGATTTTTGCCCCGGCTAAAAATTTTAATCCCCCAAATAGACAGAATCCCAAAATGAGACCCAAAAGATTAATATAATATAAATAAAACAATATATATATGCATATGTATATATATTTATATATACATATATTTCCAAATAAGAATTTCAAAACACAATAGGGAAAACTTTTTATAGAATGACTATTTCCAGCCAAGATTATCTTTTATTTTTAAGAAAATTCAAACATAAACAGAGGTTTTTCCAAGGTTTTGCAAGAAGAACTAACATGGATTTATTTTGTTATTTTTAAACATAAATCATTCAAGTTTCCAACCAAAGATTTGCAAACAACAATTCCAAAAAAAAACATGAATCATTTCCATTTCAATAATCAATTTAAATAACATGAACCTAGTAAACTTGTGTTTGAGGAGATCCAGATGGTGCCCAACTCCTTGCTTCGATACCCTCTTCAAATCAGCAAATTTCTTCAGATTCAATCCAAAACCCACAAAATACAAAATCCTTCCTCTTTCTATTTTAAAATTTTCAAAAAAACTCCATCATCTCAACTTGTGAAGAAAATTTCAAACATAAGGAAGAAACCCTAAAAAACCTACAACCACCCTCATCAATTTCTGAAAACAGAAATGCAAAAGTCTTTCTTTTTAATTTTTTTTGAATTCAAAAATTAACTAAATTGAACTTTTAAAGCATTTTCTTTTATTTACAAATTCAAACCAAATATCCATAAGTTTCCAAAATGCATAATTTTAATTCATTTCAATGCATCTAATTTAATTAATTAATAAAATAGATTTAATCAATGATTAAATTATTTATTAAGTAAATTAAATTAATAATAAAATAAATTATATTTCAACATAATTCCAGATTAAATTAATCAACGACTTAAATACATTAGGCCATATAATTACCTTTTTTAACTTGCAATTAAATAAAATCAAGGCAAGATGATCAACACAACTCGACTAACACTTGGCGACACACTAAGACTAGGGTGATGAGTCGACACGGAAAACCTAGCTACTATCTCCCAATCGAATACCATTGGGCATTGGACTCGCTTAAACCTGTGAAACTAGGTAGAGTCGATGTCCTGTACCTGTCAACCTGCAACAAAGAGTATATCCACATACAATAATATGACATAATTAAAACACACCATGAAGAGGGAATCAAAGAATCACAGGGCGCTTGCAAGCGAGTGATGTGATACCATCCTCTTCACCAATACAGTCGTACCAACTGAAAAATCTAACATACTAATATAATCCAAAGCATAAACATCATTAATTCGAATATCCATTTAAGCTAATTACAACATGCCATAATGATAACATCATATTAAAATACCATCACATCAAAATATAACATTAACGTTGCTTACCAGATAGAGATCGAATAGTAATCGAGTACCATAGTCAAGGTACTAACATAAAGTACACATAAAAGGTATCTGAATATCTAAAAACACATCACAAAAAACAACACAACACAAGGACACATTGTCCAACCAGAAGGAAAAATTGAGGGGTATTACATCCTCCCCCCCAAGGGTTAGGCTTACTCCTAGAAGCCTCCAAACCAGTAGGGATATAAATCCCTCATACAAACTGCATACAAATCAAAACATCGACCTTTAAGGGTGAGTACCCCGCACTGAGCGACTGACTCCAGAAGTGTTTTGTCATGGACAAACCCTAGCAAGGTGGCCCTATTGGCCGCAAGAGTAACACCCCATGTTACTACCAACCCCTTTGCCTCCTAGAGGTGCAGTAGATTGCTCCACACTACCCTAGTCAACCACAGGTGGAGAACTCTGGACTGGCTGACCAAAACTGAAGCGACTCACATGCCTCAAATTTCTGTTCCCCTACCTCCACTGGAAACCTTTACTTTTCCCTTGCAATACCTGCTGCTACTGCTGACCACCCTGATATGGTCCCTACTAAGGCCCAGGAGGTAAACCTCCTTGAAGCTGCCCTCCCCTAGCTCTAGACATTGCAGCTACACCTCTGCCATACTGTACATTAGTGTGGTCTCCTAGTGCCATGGCCAATTTTTCTACCGACAATGCCATCTGGCTCAAGGCGTGATACTCATCACCTCGATGGTGATGCCAATGGTCGGATAAGAAATGACCTCTGAACCGCTCTAGGAAGGTCTCCCAAGATACTGAGTGAATATCATTATGGAGCCTCTACTCCTCTAGACTCCACCATGAGGACGTGAGTCCCTAAAGATTTATAATAGCGCACCATGCTTTGGTATTACTACCATATGGGTGCAAAGAAAAATGTCATTCGAGGTCAATGAGCCAAGTCTCAGCCTCTAAGCGACTTCCTGCTTCGACCAATAAAGTTGGATGTGCCCTAAGAAAATCCATCATATGCATTGATTCTATTGTCCTTGCCTATGCCCGAACTACTCTCTCACCAAAATTACCCCGAGCATCTACCTGCCTCGGTCCAAGGAGTGCCAAAGCCTCCTCAAGCGCTCTACGTGCGGCCTCAGTCCCTACTGGATCCTACCAATGATCATTGACCCCTGGGGCATTCTGTGATTCCCGATGTTCCTCCTGATCTATAACAACTAACACATGAGGAGGATAGTCATGCTGACTCCCACCACGATCGCCTATATGGCCACGATCACGCCCTCTACCTCTTCTGCGTTTGGGAGGCATAATCCTGCACAAACACTTCAAGGTATTAGGCAAGGTACACAACTTAAAACCTACGCAACTAAAAGCTTAATGGCTCCATCATAATCCCAAAGTACATAGTGTTTAAACCTAGGCTCTGATACCATGTGTAACGCCCCACCACACTACCCTAGAGGAAGTTGCAAACAACTACTTAAACAGACTATTTTTTTTTTGTTTACGTACAATTAAAAGCAAGTTCACTAACTAATGCCAACAACCTCTAAGGTTACAAGACAGAGGTTATATAGAACCTCAACAAAAAACATGAATTAAACCATGTCATACAATTACTAAGTAAATTAAGCACATACATTCCAAATAAGATAAATTAAATCAAGCATTAAGGGATAACTTCCAAATTCATTATACATAATTTAAACAATAAATTTACAACACTCATTCCCCAAATGAGGAAAGTCCATAAATAAATTTTACAATTACAACTTTCCACCTCGATAACAAAGAGGGGTAATAAATCCAAGAACAACTGAAATAAAATAAAGCATGAAGAGAAACTGAATCGCACGAGCTCTCCAATTGGAAATCTCGTCCATACGAACAAGAAGAAAGAACCCAACGGATTAAGGTGCATGCCAACCAACCAAGTGGAACCCAAAGGCCCACCCCCCGTGCTAGGAGATAGTAACCAGGAATCCTAGCCAAGACCATCTACCTCTAGACCCAGGTGGACACAAAATGAACCAAGACTGACACAACCAAAAACATGTACCACACAAGTACAAAACAAGTACAACTCAAGTACAACTCAAACAAGGTCACAATGCTTCCAGATATAAAGCAGAAAAGTATGTTATGAGAACCATACACAATATAACAAGTAACAACTGTTATTCTAGATAGAGTGTCCTCACACGGCTCGTCATGGGTTTACCCACTAGGAATCTTCATAGGCTCCAACCCCCACAAGAAAAGGTTATCCTGGTGATCTTTACCGAATCCTGACCCCCATACTCACTCATGCAGAATGAAATACCTTTTGTACAAACAAGATCGATGACCTTGCCATTCCAAGGCTTCCCACTCATCCCAAGTCTAAACAAGCTATTGTGTCTATGAGTGAGGAAAAATTATCTTGATTAGTGAGATGTTAGTCCTAATCTTCTAAGAATTGTTTTAATTATCACTTAATTAAACCACTTTCGAAGGTTATCCTGGATACCTCTTTGGGCTCTAGCCCCTATGGAATCCACTCTTCTGTTTGACAACACACAAAGAAACTAAACTCCAATTGAATCTCAAGTGCACACACAATAGATGCAACAACCACACCAACTCTAGGAGGATACCTAAAAGAAACACACCCCAACACTGGGGGTACAACTATAACAAATCCCACTCCTTACAAGGAGATGCGGATCCCATAATCCACTCCTAAACCAAGGTGGCACAAAACATCCCCGTTTGTGATAACCAGGTAAAAACTGACTAGACACCATGCACTACCCAAGGAAATTCATAACAGGTTGAAAAACATCATACGACAACCCACTTAACTTAAAACGCCATCTGGAAGGCTTACATATTAAACACCCATAACTGAAAACACCTACTGAACAAATTTCCCCAAGGCAGTAACCGAAGAAATCATAGTTACACAAGCAACTAAACAAGAATTAAACCTGCTTCGGATTTCCTAAATCCAATTCTTTTAATAAAATTCCATAGATTATTATCACAATAAAATTAATTAAATAATGTCTCTTTCAGACATAAGCGTAAAATTGAATCAAATATTCAACCCTTAATTGCTTGTAATTAAAATAAAATTAACATCTAGTACCCTATTGCCTTAATGCAACAGATTAAAATAACGACTCCATTGGACAGGGGCGAAACTTGAATCCATTATCACGTACCCTTGTTGATCGTAATGAAAGTAAAATAACCATTTATTTCCAACATTCTAGAAAATAACGTTTTAAAGTAATTAATATTTCCTCTACTCGACATAACCATTTCCAAAACAATCTAACTTATCTTTAATAAACGTATTGATTAAAATTGAACATATTGCTCCATCAAATATATATTATTTAAAACAAAATCAATAACTTAACTTTTGCACATTAATCTAAATTTCACAATTACATTTAAATCGTGCATCGTCTTTTTTAGACAAGGGAGAAATTAATACTCAATATATAATTCCCTACATGCATTTAAATAATAATAAGATATTCAGTTATTTCTACAATTCAAATACATTGAAAATAAATATAGCTTCGTCTTTTCCCTATAACCATTTTAATATAATTAATCTTCTCTTAAAATCATATTAATTTAAAACAAAACTATTTCTTTTTCAAAAAATAATATTTTAAATTAAAAACTTTGATTTAATTAAATTACCACGTTTTCATTTCTTCAATTTAACTTAATTCATGCCTCTAATAAAAACATCATTATTTTAATATAAAATATACATAATATATATATATATTAAAACAATATATATATTAATGTTCTAAAATTATGTAATATAATATTCAATATTATATTATGAGGCTTATTTAGATAATTATAACTTAATATTTTAATATTTATAAAAATATAATATTAAAATATTATTATATTTTAATATTAATATTAATATAAAAATTATTATTTTTTATATAATTTTTTAGAGCCCCCATTAAGGCCTCGGGTCGTGCACTGTTTAGGGCAGGGCCGTACAAATTTCGGGGAGAAGCGGTTGTATCGGGCCACGCGTCGTTTAGGGCTGGGCGGCCACGTTTTTTCCCATGGCTGCGAATTTCCTTTCCAGAGGGCGGCGGTGGCGGGTTGCGCACAGGGCGCAGGCAGGCGGAGCGGAGGGTTTAAGGTGGGCGGTGACGGTATTGTGTAACACAACTGACCACTATTACTAGCAGCGACAACTGTGTAACACAACCGGCTACGGGGGTAGGTTTGTGGGGTCGCGTCGGGCGTGGCTCCTGTACATGCCTCCCATGGGCGCGTGGTGTGGTGAGCCCCCAGCGGCTCCCCCAAAGCCCTCCCTAAATTTTTGTTTTTTTTTAAATTAAAATTTATTTATTTTATTATAATAAAAGGCCTGCGGATTTTTTTAATCTGATTTTTTCCCAGGCTAAAAATTTTAATCCCCCAAATAGACAGAATCCCAAAATGAGACCCAAAAGATTAATATAATATAAATAAAACAATATTTATATGCATATGTATATATATTTATATATACATATATTTCCAAATAGGAATTTCAGAACACAATGGGGAAAACTTTCTATAGAATGACTATTTCCAGCCAAGATTATCTTTTATTTTTAAGAAAATTCAAACATAAACAGAGGTTTTTCTAAGGTTTTACAAGAAGAACTAACATGGATTTATTTTGTTATTATTAAACATAAATCATTCAAGTTTCCAACCAAAGATTTGCAAACAACAATTCCAAAAAAATACATGAATCTTTTCAATTTCAATAAGCAATTTAAATAACATGAACCTGGTAAACTTGTGTTTGAGGAGATCTAGATGGTGCCCAACTCCTTGCTTCGATACCCTCTTCAGATCAGCAAATTTCTTCAGATTCAATCCAAAACCCATAAAATACAAAATCCTTCCTCTTTCTATTTTAAACTTTTCAAAAAAACTCCATCATCCCAACTTGTGAAGAAAATTTCAAACATAAGGAAGAAACCCTATAAATCCTACAACCACCCTCATCAATTTCTGAAAATAGAAATTCAAAAGTCTTTCTTTTTAATTTTTTTTGAATTCAAAAATTATGTAAATTGAACTTTTGAAGCATTTTCTTTTATTTACAAATTCAAACCAAATATCCATAAGTTTCCAAAATGCATAATTTTAATTCATTTCAACGCATCTAATTTAATTAATTAATAAAATAGATTTAATCAACGATTAAATTATTTATTAATTAAATTAAATTAATAATAAAATAAATTATATTTCAACATAATTCCAGATTAAATTAATCAACAACTTAAATACATTAAGCCATATAATTACCTTTCTTAACTTGCAATTAAATAAAATCAAGGCAAGATGATCAACATAACTCGACTAACACCTAATGACACACTAAGACTAGGGTGACGACTCGACATGGAAAACCTAGCTACTATCTCCCAATCGAATACCGTTGGGCATTGGACATGCTCAAACCTGTGAAACCAGGTGGAGTCAATGTCCTGTACCTGTCAACCTGCAACAAAGAGTATATCCACATACAATAATATGACATAATTAAAACACACTGTGAAGAGAGAATCACAGAATCACAGGGCGCTCACAAGCGAGTGATGCGATACCGTCCTCTTCACCAATACAGTCGTACCAACTGACAAATCTAACATACTAATATAATCCAAAGCATAAACATCATTAATTCGAATATCCATTTAAGCTAATTACAACATGCCATAATGATAATATCATATTAAAATACCATCACATCAAAAGATAGCATTAATGTCGCTTAACAGATAGTGATCAAATAGTAACCAAGTACCATAATCAAGGTACTAACAGAAAGTACACGTAAAAGGTATCTGAATATCTAGAAACACATCACATGAAACAACACAACACAAGGACACACTGTCCAACTAGAAGGGAAAACAAAGGGGTATTACATGATTGGCTTCCTGAATGTCACTACAAATTTTGAATTTTTTTTCTTTGTCATGCCTTCCATCCAATATTTTCCATAACGTTTCTGTCATATTCTTTCCGATATGCATTGTATCAAACAAATGCACAATTTGTAGCTACTCATAGTAGGGCAACCTACTAAAATTTCTGGGATAAAATTTCAGTCCCTGTGGAAGCCGACCATTAATGCCTTGACGACCTTCATGAAGCATATAAGTTAAACAAATTAACAATGACAATCATTTTCAATTACAACATGAGTAAAAACAACACAATATAAAAATATAAATTCAAAACATATCATATATTATAGATAAACAATTTGATCTGATGTATAACCTTTGATGATTAATTCTATTATATTCCAACTTCCATAGGCAAGGTGTCATTCTTCGTGGTTTTGATGTAGTCTCTTCTTTCCCATTGAAAAGATGGTTTTCAATAGTTTGATACTTATGATTTCTGTGGAGGAATTGCCTATACTCATCAAACACCTGCTTTCCTAAACTTGTTGAATGATGAGATTTCATCTTTGGACCACAAATTGGACATGCAAATTTTCCCTTTGTTTGAAGACCTGCAAATCATATATAATTGGATTAAATATGTCAATTTTTATAATTATATATAAATATCGTTAAAGTCATGCAGTTGAACGTTATAACATACCAAAAAAATGTGTTAGCCCTGGGGCATCATGAATTGTCCATACAAGCATTGCATGGAATTCAAATTGTCTTTTTCCTATTGGTCTAGATACGCCATACATAGTCACGCCATTCCATAACTTTAGTAACTCGTCGATAAGAGGCTCAATATATACATTCATATCTTTAACTTGGTACTTACCTAGTTGAATGAACATAAACATTACATAATTATTATAACCATTTTACTGCAATATATATAAATTAATGTACATGACTATTAAATGAAAAAACATAGAATTCATTATGCAACAAATAAGACAAATGAGATGCTACTACTTTAAAAAAAATTGATGTAAACAAAATACCTGGAATAATCATTGCCAACATTATGTGCTCCCTCTTTATTGACATCCATGGAGGAATGTTATTGTTGATAACAAAAATAGGCTACACCGAGTAAATAGATCTCAGCTCTCCAAATGAATTGACACCGTCCGTTGCCAATGAAATCCTGAGATTACGAGGTTCTTCTTTAAAGTGTGGCCATTTTTCCTCCATGTCCCTAAATGTAGAACCATCTACAGGAATTCAAATAATGTCATATCCACTTCTATTCTATGTATGGTAATCCATAAATTGCTCTAAGATTTCACACCTAAATAATTGTTGCATACGTGGAATAATGGGAATATAACGAAGAACCTTTCGAGGCACCTTTTTTGTTAGTTGATCTGTTCGATATCTACTGATATGACATTTCAGGTATTCTATAGCAAATTCATGTTGTTTATGATATATAATATGATCATTGGGACATGCATCTATTGCTTGATACTCCATTCCAATATCTTTCATAATTCCAGATAAATCTCGGTATGAGCGAGGTAAAATTTTGATGGTGGTAAAAAAAATTCACCAATCAATCTACAACAAAAAATAATTTCTTAATATAAAGAATATTAATGGTACATACTTCATCCTTTATTTACTAGCGATGAACTAACAACAATTAAAATAGATGAAAAAATATGACATATATGACATACCTTAACATCCGTGAGATTGTTATGTTGGATAAACCATTCATAACCTTCAAGTTCACCAACAAAAATACAACAGAGAGAAGAGTTGTTTGGGATCCTTCATAAAGGGGCTCATATGCATTCTCAAGTATAGGTAGATCATGAACATCATCAAAGTCATCTCAATCAACATGATCAACTATGCCACTACATGCGCCATGGATCAATGTATTTGTACCATCATCTTCAACTATGTTTTCTTGTGCATGATCATCTTCTTCCATAGGATCATTAACTTCATCTTCGATATTCACAACTCCATGTTCCTCTGCTTGCAAAGCCACATTCTCTGGGCTGTGATAATCCATATCATGTGCCCTAGGGCACCCCACCTTTATAATAATGACAGAAAAATATAAACCATGATCATGATCAAGTGATTTTATATATATATATCAAATGTTAAAACAATATAAAAATTTACAAATTCAATCAATATAAACACATATAATGAACAACTTACCAATGGATGATAACCATGCCCCCATTCAATGTGACCATGCTGCCTACAATGTTTCTCAGCTGTTGTGATTAAAATTGTTCTCATATTTAAGCCCTTGCAATTATTGCAAGGACAATAAAATTTCCCATCACCCTTTCTTTTCAATCTAGACCACAATATATCAAGTGACTCTTCATTTTTTTCTAGACTAATATTATTTGACATGATTTTTCTTTACCAAGCTTGAATATTTAGATCTTCAAAAAATATCAAAGTCACACTCCAATAATTTTTAATCATAGATAGGTAAGGAGTGCTCTTTTCCACTCAGTTTCATATGGTGGAATATCTACACACAAATCACCAGATTTTCAAATAACTAAATAAATTGTATTACTTAATAAAACTGTTACAACATACCATTCATGTCAAAATCAATTCTTCTTACCACAAAAAAGTTTGGTGTCCAATTTGTCAGGTTCATCTTTTGATTCCTGTACCAACTTCTGAAGGAATATGGCAGCTTATACTTCTACATGAGGAGACAATTTCATCTTCTAAACTATTCCAAAGTACAAAACAAATAGAAATCATATAATCTACATGATAGTTATAGATTTCTAGATGTTTGGCAACATCTAAAAAGCTTAAGTGAACTGAGAAAAATAGAGAGACCTTGACCTTCATTTTTTCATTTTTTAGTTTGTTGCTCTAAATATCTCACAACATTTACATATTGGTTGCTTTCTTTATTTCTTGTTCAAATAAAAAATAGGTACATTTGTATAGAGTCAAGATGAATTCAATAACTTCAGGTAATAGATATACCATAACTGCTTTTATAAGACACTGACATCTAAGGTATAAACTCTATTTCTGAAACTTGGCAAATGGAAAAAAACATCCTTATGAAGTCTTCAAAAATATCATAGCTAAATGGCTCTAACTATCCACTATCAAACATTATCAATTCTTTGTTCAAACCTCTAGGCCTGAATCTTGATAGCTATTTGACTTTGTAGCTATCCCTATGCCTTTTGATGGAGCTTCAAATTTTTCTCTTTGAATCCCATTTTGTGTTCGCCCTTGTCCTGGTCTGCTACATTGTTTAGGAGGATGTCAAGGTTAGGTTTTACTTTGGCTTTCCTGAAAAAATCCTAATGTCTTATTCTAAGACCTTGGGTAAAATCTATTTGGTCGGTACCTTTTTGGAGTGGGTGTTAAAACAACTTATGCCTCATTACATTGTCTAGGCTGAGCCCATTTTTATAATTGAGTTAAATGTTTTTCCTAGATTATATTATTTCCTAAGTTTTGGTTGGCCCGTGCCCCATGTTTCAAAACAACCTTAAGCCATCATTTTTCGTTGGCCTAGGCGGTGTCCTCTTCCTTCGTATTAATAAATGTTTTATTTTTCAGGGAATGTTTAATTGACCATTGATCAACCATTGGTTGATCTTAGTCGTTCCCCGCGATCCCGTGATGCCCCCAACACAAATTTTCAACTGATCACGATATCACGGGTGTGCGCCACGTGTCTTAGCTGGCAGTGCCAAATGAATAATTAAAATGATTTATTATATGCGTCAAGGTTTTAATACATTATCTGGTAGGTTACTAAAGCGACTGAAGGATGCATGTGCTCAGAATCGAGGTGAAAAAGTTGCTCAACAGTTATGTCCAATGCTGAGAAATGATATGGATGAACATGATTGCCAGTGGTGGAGATCAATGGTTTCCTGCCATCGTATGATCAGAAGATGTAGGATTTTTATGGATTGTGATATCACAGGAGAGCGCCACATGTACTTCCTTCAACACTGCATACTATGGTGGGCCCTCGGTGTTGAGATGGCGATTACATCAGCCTTTTGAAGGTAGTCATTCGATGATCTGACAAAAGTAAAAGATCGACGGTTGGAATTTAAATTCACATCAAATGCGATTGGAGCCGTTGGCTCAAAATTTATGAGAGCTTTAATGGCAAATGAGACATTTAGTGGCCCAATTCGAGCAACATAAAGCATGTTTATTTCATATTATTTCATCACACAACATTCAAGCATCCTCGCAAGTTAGTTACAAAGCCAACGACGGATTTTTGAGCAATCACAATGAGAATTTGGTCTTTTGCGAAGCATATCCCGTGAGTTTTTCTTTGAACTATTTTATTGCTTTGGTTGTGGTTTTGTGAAGGATTGTGATAAGTTGGTCAAAGGGTTTGTTGATTATTAAAGTAAGGTTATTGGTCTGATTGAATTGTGTGAGATTGCAAAGTTTTACTGTAATTTCATTATTTAAGTAGTCCTAGCTTGTTCAAGGTTCGAATTTTAAAGTAACCCTATTTTATTTGAGATGGCACCACTGAAGCAACACTCCGACCATGTGGATTATCTACGGAGGAATTTGTATGATGATTTCCTTGACCAATCACCACTGTCTATAAATGATAAAAGGAAGGGTGTGGTTTTGATGAATGGAAGAACCCTAGGTGATGGACTAGTATGTAAAAACTATAACATTGCAGATGCTAGGATTCCTATGAAAGGTTTAGACATTTTCAAGCTCTGGTATGGATAGCGCAATGTACCCCACCCTTTCTCTAATGCTTGGAGATATGACATGCGAAAGTTGGTAGTGCCGAATGTATTCCCCGATGTGGACCTACTCAGGGTTGTGGCAACACGGTATGACCCTGCCACTAGGGTGATTAGGGATAATGATGGAGGAGTCCTATTGAGTATAAGAAGAGAAGAAATCCAACAGGTGTTTGATTTAATTGAACCTAGTCCATTCTTGGTTAAAATTTATATCAAGGAAATGAAGCAAAAATACACAAGATCAAAGTCGTTGTTTAGGTTGAAGTTGCTTCCTCCTCATCTGGCAAAGGTAGACAGTTCTACAGTCTACATCAGTCCCAATGACTAGGAGCCTTTCAGGCTAAGCTGATTTGCCAACCATTTTTTGGCTACTTTCTACTCATTCTGCTAGATTCTGGGTTTTAGCCCAAACACTGTTATTCCCATTGCATATATGTTCATGGGGGCCTAGATACAACACCCAAATTTCTCTGTAATATATGATTTTGTATCTTTTCTAGCAGAAAAGATGCATGATGGATTGCTGAAATTGCAAGTTGGAGATACTAACAATCCTTTCTTATTGTATTCATTGCTTATGTATAAGTTTTTGTATAAGAATGCAAAAACGATGGAGTTAACGAAGGACATAAATGGGGAAAGGTTACCAGTGCAAGTCTGGACTGAAGACCTATCATACAACAGGGGAAGCACCAGTTATGTGCAATTTGATAATTGCTTTGTGTCCAGGCTTAGGGCTTGGATAATTGTTAATGTGCCCAGAGTTCCTGAGGATCTTCATGAATTTATGAGGCCTAAGAGGAGGAAGCCAGATTTAAAGGTTTGTCACAACTAGGGTGACATCATTTTGCACCCTGTCAGCATTGTTTTAAGAGTATATGGTTTCTAGGGAGCCCCACATATTCTCCCTTTCAATGTGCCATCTAGAATGGGGTTTGCCAAAGTCATGCTGAAAATAGGTTGTATCCATGAGGACAACCTAACAGGGAAGGGAAAAGGGACTCTCTTCCCTAATTACACCGTTGTATCAATTTCTTTTTTCCAAGGGTGGACGGGTTCATTTTGGGAAGTACTTTGATGACTTTCACTTGAGGAGTGGTCCCAGGAGGCAACATGATCCAGAGGGTTTCTTTGTCTTATTCAGGCAAAATATTAAGGGTTGCAAGTTTTCCCATGAATTTAATTTTCCTAAAGTCTTAATCAGGAATGAATTTGACTTGAATAAAAAAGAGCTGAATAAGGAGAAGTGGATTGCCTATGAAATATTGTTGGCGACAGTACATAAAATGGATCCCAAGTATGATCCATTGATGGAATTTAATCCATTCCATAAGAAGGATGATTTATTGATGGATAATTTTAGAGATATCATGAGAACTTTGATGACCAAAAAGGTCAATTTGGATTTTGATTTGGGAATTTAGAAACCAGAGGTGAGGCCTAAAGAAACAAGACCAACTTATCAGCCTACTGTGAGCTGACCTATTTACAAGAGGAAAAGGAATGATAGTAGCAGTGAGGAGGATGAGGATAAGAAGGGGAAGTAGGTGATGGAAGCCTTAGCTCACTCAGGACCAAAGATCAGAGCAACTGGAGGTGTAAAAATAATTGATTTGGATTCTCCACCTCAAGCTGATCCTGCACTATCACCATTAGAGCCAATCCCAAAGAGGCAAAGACTTGAAGAAACAAATGATGCTCTGATGGAGGAAATAATTGTTGCTGATCAAGATATGTAGGTTGGTATTCAATCCCCTCCTAGATCAACTAAATTGGTATTATCTGATATGGATGTAAATGGTCATTGTGTACAAGATGCCAGAATGGAAGCATGCAAGGAATTCTTAGATGATGATGCATTTGTGAAGACTCCTGTATTCTTGCAACTAGTATGGAGGATAAAGTTGGAGGAATACTAGGCCAAATGCAAGGAGAGAAGAGAATAAAGGCCTGATTGGTCTGATCAAGAAAATGATGATGAAGTAAAGGCTGAACTCATGAGTGAGTTCAAAAGCATCACTCTCGAGGAAGGAAGAAAGATGGTAACCCAGGCTTGTGTTATGATTCTACCTAATTGGGACATAACAGATGTTGTAGAATTCAATGCTCTCCCAAAGTCCAAACATCCAATGCAAAACACCGAGGAAGAGGTCAAGGCAACACTCCAAGATTCTGCCTTCAATGAACAGTATGAGACCCTGGCTATTTGGGCATTGTCACCTCAGGGAAGAAATCCAAATGTTACTAATATTAGCCCAAACTTGAGGGGAGGGTTGATTATCAAAAGAGCTTCTGAAACCTCAACCACAGAAGCTACAAAATTGACTATGAATGTAGCCAAATTGGCCCAAAATACAACTGAAAGAGAAGAAGATGAGAAGAAAAGTCTGATGGAGAAGTACAATATCATTATTGGGGAATATAGTAGAATGCAACAAAGAAATGTTGAGCTGCAAACTGAAGTAGAAAGGTTGAACTACAGGCATGTGGGGGAGTCTTCTAGTGCTCTAGGTACCCTGGCCTTACCTTCAACATCAAGGTCAGTACCCTCAGCTTCTCCAATTGTTTCCACTCTACGATCTCCCATCCAGACTCTTGCTCCCAGTCCTTCATTAGAGCCAGTTGAAGAGGAGGCTGAGTACTCTGTAGATCCAACCAAAAAGCAAATGATTAATAAGATTATAGAGCTACAGGAAGCTCTAAAATCAAGTGAGGAGGGAGTAGTTGTTAAGCAAAATGAGGTTGTAGATACAGTTTTGAGGCACCTGAATGAGAGAGTTGATGGTAAATTGCCATGTGTCTATTCTTTATATTATTTATTTTTGGATTCAATTTAAAATATAACCAAGGATTAGGAATTAGTTTTGCCTTTAATTGAGAAAAGGATCCCTAGGGCCAATGATTTAGATGTTATGTATAAAACCTCTAGATTTCATGCAGCTAATAGGCCTCAACAATTAAGGCCTACTCAAGTCTTTGTGAAGTCACTGCAAGGTTTCTAGGCCTTACCTGATGATTTGAGTAGGAGGATTAAAGAGTTGGTAAAGGGTTTTGATGACTGGAGTGACACATCTTTACCAGATATTGTAGATGCCCAAGGAAATGCTAGATCACTGTAGCAATGGAAAGACAGGGTAGATGAAGTTATCAATGCACAAATCAAATTGATTTGTGATTACTCAGATTTTGACATGCTAGTGAGTAGTATGGATAAAATCATTAAAACTAGCACATTTTTGGAATCTTTTGAAAGGGAGGTGAATCAAGTAGCAGTAAAGTATACACCTTACACTACCAAGGTAAATGAATTAGTAAATTTTAATTGGCCAATGGATGAGGAATATCAAGGATGGGTAGACAAGTATTTAACTGAAGAAGAATAGGACATAGTCTACAACCGACAGTTAACAGCTCAGCGGTTATGGTTATAAAAAATTTTGGTTATGTCTTGGTGGTAGTTTTGGTGCAAGTTTTCAAAGTTCAGAAAATGCAACAGTTATTCTCCAATGGATTGGATGAACAAGAAGATTCTTCAGAGACTCAACTGTTGTAACCAATTTTTGAAATGTCATAAGGCGGTCCAAGTGACCAGTGATAGGTGTATTTCTAGTATGATGCTTGTTGCTCCTTAATTTTCCCTATAAGAAGGATTTCAAGACCAGAAATATGTGTTAACAAGTTAGATATCTTTAGGTCAAGTCTAAGTGAAGTTGCAGAGCGAATTTGTAATGAGCCTGATATTATAGTGAAGATACTATTCTTAGGTTTGGTGTCATTCTATTGTAGGTTTTAGTTTCATGGGTACTTAATTTTCAAGAGAGTACTAGCATCTAAATGAAAATTACTCATTTCAAGCTCATATCTCTCCATTGTATGAATATATTATTATCTTGAATAAAATGATCAAGGGTTATTCTATTCATCTCACTGTTATGGTGTGTGTAATTCTCATTTCGACTTTAATTCAAGGAATTAATTAAAATGCTTGAGTAAGGTTATAGGTGAATATGTTCATATAAGGATTTGGTAAGTAGCATTGGGTTAGAATATAGATTGATGGTATTGTAAGGCAATATTATTTGAGATTTTATATGCTATGTGTCTAGAAGATAAACTTGGTTACAGTAAAAAATAACCAACACCTTTGATACTATCTAGTTATGGCTCCCAAATCTATTGAAAATTGATCATTAGGGTTAAAATTGAAACCTTGCAAATATAATATTTATCCAAATCCATCAAGAATTTTCCATCAGTTATAAACAATTCCCTTATAAAGAATTTGTGAAGTCAGGTCTAAAATCTGGAAATGAAATTTTGAAAATGCACAAGACTAAAAATGAAATCTGATGAGATGTTGCTTTAAAATATGATTTCCAAACCTATAAGTACAAATTTGACTTCACAAATGAATTCTAGAAAAAGAGAATGACTACCCTAAATCTGGCGATATCTTCTTGAGTTTTTTCTAATTTTCCCCAAGAAAATCGTCGAGCAAAACACTATCGCAATAAATAGTCAAGCTCATTTTTATTTATGTCCGACACAATTTAACTTTGCAAGTCTGTCAAAATTTCGGTGAAAGATCTTCGTCAAAACGTAGATGAAAAATAAGTTTCATCGAAATTTTGACGAATGTCGAGGATAAAATTAAAAATAAATGAAAATTTGCACAAGTGCCCGACGATACATCTGATTATATAGCTTTCATCAGAATTTTTCGTCATATTTTGCAATCAAATGAGTTAGTGATTGAATCTATTTCTCCTCTCCCTAACACATGAAAAAATAATAATCACCCTTTCTTCACTATGTTAAATCTGTTTATGAACCACCAAAAATGAAATAGGGAAAGAGGATTCCCCAAGAGGCTCCTAGGGTTTAGGAGAAAAAATCGCACAAGAATTTTAAGTTAAATTTGAATTTTATGCCAAAAGAGACTAGGTCGCCCAAGGTGGTGACCTAGTCCACTTGGAAAAATTCAAGTGGTGATCAGGAATTAAAAGATATTTGATGATGTTTAATGGGCTTGTATCTTGAAACACACTTAAGTCGGGCGTAAAAGTGCATTAAGGGGCCAATTTAACATAAGAAAGGGTTGATTTAGTGATGAAAATCCTAGGAAATTGTGAAAATATTTTAGAACACCTTACAACACTTTGACATAATGCTTGGAAAGGGGTTAAAAGAGGTCCAAAATCCATTGGCAAGGGTCCAAATGAGTGAAAAGTGTCAAGGCTACACTTTTTTGGTGACACATTTAGCCCCCACTTTAGGGAGAGGATGAACTTGCTTCAAACTCACACTAAAGTAGCCCAATAGAGATGGTGAATAATGAGAAAGAGGAATGAGGTGATCAAGCCCCCAAGATTTGAGATTCTAAGTCAAATCAACATACATGTAAGAAGAAACATTCAAGGGTGAATGATATGTAGCAAAATAAGATACATGATCATGTAATGACAAGCTCTAGAAGGGAGAGAAGAAATGAAAGTAAGAAGGTGGATCAAGCTTCGAACGTTTGTCCAGCTAGTTGTGGATCAAATCTAGGTTGTTTGTCCAAGAAAGAAGTTTAATCACTCTGGGGCGATGAGAATTTTGGTTTTTCGCCAGGTGAGAAGGCCCAAAAGGTGGGAAACATACACACGACTGGTATGTACTCACACACACAAAGGTGGCTAGGGGAAAGTCATTCCATTGGTTGGGCTTCCCTCTTAACCATACCAAAGTTATACCTCCTGATAACTTTGATAAGGCACCATAAAAGAAAATGAATTTTGAAATGATGGTGTAAGGAATGTTCAAAGGTATTTTCTTAGTTCGTGCGAGGTCTCATCCTAGGGAATATCATGTCCAATGTATCGAAGAGAGGAAAAGTGAAAAAGGACTCATCTTGTTTCCAAGAGAGGAAAAAGTGCAAATGTCTCATCTTGAGAAACATTGTACCTAATGCCTCCAAGAGAGGGAATCACAAGAAAACAAAAACTGCACAATGAAACGTGAGTGTCGATGTATGCCCCAACTTTAAAGCAATTTCTAACACCATTACTGTGAGAAATTTCTTTAAAGTAGAACAAGGATAAGTGTGAAGGATACATGAGAGTTTGTTCGGAAAGCCCTATGCCAAGTATTATGTTTTTGAGAGGCTGCGTCATGAGAAAGGATAGTATGTCACATGCGAGTCAACTTAAGACATGTCATCCACATCCCAAGATTTCTCTTATATGTGTTCATGAAAGGTTCACGACGAGTGAAAAGAGACAATGAAAAATGACATATGAGGACAAGGCTACCAAACCCCTTTCCCCCACTTAGTGCAAGACAAGAGTGAGCCAAAGTGATTGGTGAGATGTAAGGTAGAGTGAAAATTAGTATCAATTAGAGAAAGGAGGTGCCCCGCATAAGGAAGAGCACCAAGCTCCTTAAGATGTTGGATTGTACTACTCAAGGCCTTACATTCATTAGTAGAATGACCTTGGACTCGGTGATATGCATAAAAGGAATTTTTTTTGGAATATTTCTTTCGAGTGTGAGAAGGAAGGGAGATCAAGTGATCTTGGAGGAGTCTCAACAAGATAACCTCTTGATCAAGGGTAGAAGGGGATCCTTGATTTTGTAACAAAGAAGTGTCTTGCTTAGTATAAGAGGTCATACTTACGCAAGGCGCTATAGATTGTGAGATTTTGTACGCTCCTTTGGAGGAGTGTGTAAAATCTAAATCATAAGTGGGTTGTGAGATGATGTTAAGTGGAGGTTTATTTGTTTGGTGCGGTTGTTGTAAATGATCACTTTTGGAAGGTGATTTAGAAGGATGGTTGGGGATTCTATTGAAGGAACGTTTGATAATTTAATTGAAAGAAAAAAATCCAAGACCATGAAGTGTTTTTTGCATGATAGGATCGATAAGGGTGTGGATACCTTGTTCATTAGCACCACATCCTTTTCCACTATAGTGAAGTTGCTTCATGAGATCATAACCTTTTCCATAAAGATTTTTCAGTGATTTTGGATTGGGTGTTTGTTCATTGTCGGATTGGTTGTTTGAGGTGGATGCTTTTGAAGGATCGACCAAGTCTTGTGTGGATAAGACTACGTTTCCATTTTTAGAGTCTTTGTTGGTGATCTTTGATTCTCCTAGTAAAGGAGGTGTGAAGTCTAAGGAACCCCAATCATCATCTAAGGATGTTTGGTGTACGGGTTCCACTTTTTTGGTGGGTGTTGAACTGGTGAAGGGTTTGGATTTGTTTTTCTCAAGTTGTAAGACACTAAATGGATCAGGATCAATGTCAAGGCTATACACTTTGTTGTTGTAGATATAATTCATCTTACGATGAAGAGTGAAAGGAACCACATTCATTGCATGAATCCATGTTCTGCCTAAAATGAGGTTATATGAAAGATCATGAGGCATAACATGGATCCGTGTGTGTAATGTGGCCATTCCAACTGTAAGAGGCAAAGTGATCACACCTAGTGGTTTCTGTCCTACACTATCAAATCCACTAATAGATAAAGAGGTAGGTTTGATGGTTGATTTATTGATATGGAGCCTATCCAAGAGATTAACACTACATAAATTAATAGTAGAGCCATTGTCAACAAGGGTTCGCTTGATCCCTATGCATTTGTATTGAGATATGATTATGAAAGCTTTAGCTTAGTTTTGCACATCCAAATAAGGGAGCTCACTTTGGTGAAAAACAATTTTTCAGCATTCAAGCCTTGAACTGTAATTGCTATACCGTTTGGTTGCACATTAGAAGGGACATGAATTTGTTGTAAGGAATGCTACATCATGTTGTTATAATGAGGGGAAGCTTGGATATGCTCCCATTAGGATATTTTAGCAGGAGTATTCCTTAGTTGGTCAGCAAGTTCATACTCCCTATTGAGTGAATTTAATCAAGGGGCAATAGGAAGAATGGGAGGGGATGAAGGTAAGGGTGTTGAGGTTGGTTGTTGCAGTCACAGAGCGTTGCGAGTATAATGTGTATGAGTAATGATATTATGACTCATATATTGTGACACATTATTCTAAGGGGGGTAGAGGATGTGTTCAGGCTTAGGTTTGTTTGAAAGTGGGTATAGGATGAGTTGAGGTTAAATAATATTAACATCTCGGGCTAAAGAAGGAGAGTCTAATATAGGATTTTCATCCTCTTGTAAGGGAATAATATTATTATTGTCAATGTTATTCTCATCTTGCATCATGATATCCTCCCTAGGAGGAAAGTTTTTAGTAGAACTAAAAACCACATGTTTGTAACATTCAAGGGTTGGTTCCTCTAAAACTATGTCATTGCAAGTAGGGGATTAGAAATTGTGGGATGAGAAGGAGAGGGTTCTATTTGATTTTCATGTTTAAGGTCTCATTCTCTTATTCCATACCATCTACCCTAGTAGGAGAGCATGTAATATGGTCACCACTAGCTTCATCACAAGTAGGGGAGGCATCAGGAGAAGGACCACTATGGTTTTCAAATAGATTGTCCCAAATGGTAGGGGCATTAGGGAAGGGAGGGTCAAGAGTCTCATGACTGGTAATAGGTATATCTTCTAACACCAACCTATCCTCTTTGTAGCGAGGAGGGATATTAGAAGGACAAGTCTGATTGTTATGGTGAGAGAGACTAGGTAAGGTGATTTCAAGAAATGTTGCTATGATTTGTTGTTGTTGTTGTTTATTGTTTGGAAAAGGGGGATGAGGAGAGGGACAATCAAGACCCTTAAAGCTCATAGCTTCTTGCACCAAGATACCTTCTCCACTAATATGAGTGGTATAGGGAGAAGCACAAGTATGATTGTTATGATTGTCAACACTAATATCCTCATCAAGGGGTAATGTAATGTTAATAATTGTGTCAATGAGTTGGTTATTAATGAGTCATTATTGTAATCTACATTGAACTCATAAGAAGGAATGTTGTATTTATACAAGTCATTTGAAACCAAATCAAAGCCAGATCTTTTAAAAGAAATCATGGTATGAAGAGAGAGGAAAGAGAATGAAATGTAATGATTTAAAGTGAAGTATTGAAATACAATTTTTCAGATGGGAAACAAGGTAATTTTTTGATTACACTATTTAACAATCTAGAAAAGAAATGTAGTATATGCAAAATGGAAACTAAGTAATGCATGAAATGAGCTAATTTAAGCCAATTTTAATGAAATGAATGTAACAAAAACACAACCAATGGATACAGATAGTTACTGGCACAAAACAAAAGCTTAAAAATAAGGTTTTCAGCTTTGTAAAAGGTACTTGTAGGGGCCTAAAGGGACTAGGTCGCCTAGGGTGGTGAATTAGTCATGGGGTGATCCCACAATAGTTGAGTACAATTATTTTAACGAAGATAATTATGTGTTTTTCCAAAAAACCATTAAGAACATCCTTCACTCGAAGGGGGGATTCTAATGAGGGGGGTTCAGTTGAACACCCCTCCTTTTAGTCGAAGGGGGTGTTCTAATGAACCCCCTCAAAGTTTGTGACTCTTGGAAACCTGCTCAAAGATATTTCGTTTGGGGTTTGTTTGAAGCATCCTTTCCATTGAACCCTAATTTTTCCCTCCTCTAAAGTTAGAGGTGAGATTTGGAGAACATCGATTTTTCACACGAGGTCATTTCCATCAGAGTGTCATTTTCATCAACATGAGTGCTATTTTCATCAACAGTAGAGGTGATTTCTGGTGAGAGTGACACAAATGGCAGAAAATGAATAAGAACCAGGTGCATGGAAATTATTTTAACTCACAACCAATATTTTCCTTGAAAAGGCTGCATTAATCTTCTGTAGAATGAATCCAATAGCCCTAAAACATCAATGTTATCAAATGCTTAATTAATAGCAGGGGCTTAATAGTGGGGGCACATTGATATGTGGTATCCCTCTGGTTTTTAGCATTTTATTTTGTTAGGGTTTGTTTTTAATGGTTCGGGGTTTGTTTCTAAAGCTAAGTTTCATTTATAGATTATCTTCCCTCCATTAATTAAGTACAAAATTCTTACCCATTCTCTCTTCCCTCCATCGATATTATCTGTCATGTTCAAATAGATAACAGGTCAATATCTATCTTGTTCAAACAAACAATGACTCAATATCTATCTTGTTCAAACATACAACAGGTCAAATAATATTCAACAACTGTTGCTTCATTAGAAGAGTTTTTTATATTATATAGAAACGATATAAATTCCTCCATTATGGTTTCTTTTCTACAATAACAAGGTTTTATGCCCTAAAATTTCCATCAAGAACACCCAATTGGCACCACCATTGCCATGATATGACTAAAAGTGTTACTAATGATAAGCTTATTAACCACTGCAAGTTTTTGAGGGAATACTAACAATGGTAAATGTTGAGTCTTTGATGTAAGCATGATAATGTAACTTTAAGAACTCCTAATAGTTATTCATAATCCACTCCGTATTGCTAGGCTATCAAATTGCTTGTTTGGAACGTCATATCTTGGCTGCACTCTCTGTCCTTTCGTCCCCCTGCTGAGATCGAAATGGCCCCTCAAGGCAGCATAGGTGATAATGGCAGGAAGAAGGTGTAGTTTTTCTACTAAGCTAGAGCACAAACTTCACATCACCATGAAAATTGCATTAGTGTTAGTAGTAGTTAATGTGCATGCCATGCCAATTCTTGGTAAGCGAGAAGGCATATTCATAAATTAGTGATAAATAAATGTGTTAATGAAACTAGCAGAAGGTTGGTTGTCTCTTCCTTATCCATCAAGCTTTCCTTTGTAGAAACGTGTTTGTCAAGCCAATTCCAAATTAGGGGGCCCCTTTGATATACCCACGATTTCTTGCAACATTTGGTCAATATCCAAATAATGACCAAATTCCTTTATACTTTGCACAATAGTTGTACGTCGAGGTTCATTTGGGCCTCAACGTCAACTATTTAGGCATGATTTTTGTCGAGTAGATTGACCACCTCTAGTTTATCGGGATATGGTTGGGGAACAATTGCTTGCTATCTCCCCAACCCTCACGCCTATTGCAAATCAGGTTATCCTTGCTTCTCAAAGGGAAGAAATTGATAACGTTGGTGATATAGCTATTTCTACATCTACAATATCTACTGATCATGTGGGTAGATATTTGATGAGTCATTATACATGATCCAGATAATCAGATCATGCTACTGATCCTTATGGTATGGTGGATGTCCTTTCACCATCAGACATAGATGGTCTTATAGGAGAGCAGATGCTTCAGAGTATTTCTCATTGTTTGTCAGAAGACCTATCAGAGGCATATGCTTTCATTGCAATAGAGCTTGGGATCCCAATACGTGAGGTCAAAGGACATGTGGGTAGAGATTTGCATTCACATCTAGGATCCAACCAAGCTACACGTCCTTCATCACATTCACATCAACCTGGTAGCTTTGCAAATCTTATAGATCCACCTACAAATTATTCAGCTATTGGAGAGGAGGATACACCTCCTGGTCATTCTATGAGTGTTCAACACCATGCATCTCAGGTACTAGATGCAATTGAGGATCAATTATAGACAATGGGATCATCAGCTTACATGGATATGTTGCTACATGGAGATATGTCATCGATGCCATCTCACCTGGTTAGTCCACTACACTCATCAATATTGGAGCGAGCCAGGGAGACCCATGATACAGTTGAGTTGACAGATAGGATCATTGTAGTATATCTTGCACCGTCTGATACAAAGGTATGTATGTATGTACACACATGCACAATTTAAACTTGTTTAAATTTTAAATTACTTGTTTTACTTAAATGGTATATAGTACTAATGTACACATTTATGTTATATATTTATATATTGTAGAGGGAGTTAGCTCATGTTACACCTAGTGTGAGGAAAAAGTGCGTACATAGGCATGATTTAGATGATGCGACTAATGTTAGTGGACAGGTGAGTTTTAAGTTTTTAAATCGTGTACTTAGGTATGCATATAATGTGTACACATGTATGTAGATATAGAACATTATTCCAATTTGGCATAATTTAATTAGATTATATACATGTCTTGTACTATCTCCAGGGCTTGACGCATCCATCAGAGCAAGATTCTCATTCAGAGGGTCATTCAATTCAGAGCTGGCATGACGACCTTGTTGGAGATTGACTTAATTAATAGGTAAACAAGTTGTACCTACAAGATGCAATGTTTATTTTATGTTTTCATAATAGCTACTCAAAATTTTGAATTTAACATGCTGGTAATTTATTTAGATGCTAATTCTTTGGCACATGTCTTATTTAGGCTCTATGTAGGAGGATCCATTATTGGGTACAAAAGGTAAATTTTCTAAGATTCTAATTTTTATGTGTCTCTTGAGATTGCTTACTCTTATAGTTTCATCCGCTTATTTCTGGACTTTGATTAATTGATATAATAATGGTTCTTTACTAATTAATTACATTTGAGTAGTTTCAAATCAGATTCATTTGGTATGTGATTCTAATTTGTCTTGATGGCTTATTGTAGGATAAATTACTAATTCTTTGTCGCTAACAATTTTGTCAAGATCCAATAAAGCTGACACCATTTTTGAATTTGTGAATCTTTACTTCGTCAAAGCAATGGTTTAAAGTAGTGGTCTTTTTTGGAATCTATGGGCATGAAATCTATTTTTTCCCATAGGCATTGTGAAGAACACAACAAATTTTGTGTAAACCTTGAGGTGATTCACTTGCCATGGTTTCAGTCAGTGGTTTTTTTTGTTCTTGTAGTTCCTGACGAGTGATGAGTTTCTATCAAGGATTTGTTGACCCAGGACTTATATTTTGCTTTATAATTTCACTATCAAGCTTTACTCTTATTGAATTACCTTATTAGAATTTCTCTTTTCAGATTTCTTTAAGTAATATTAGAATTATTTGTTATCTTAAACCATAATCCCTTAAATATTAATTTTTTTTGTTATGCCATTGGATTTTGTCCTTTGCACTCATGCTGTGGTCTTCAAGCCCAAATTTCAATACCCTTTCTTATGGTTTTTTACTTCCTTTTTCATTTTAGTTACTATCTTTGTATATAAAAATCCATAGACATGGGTGTGATTTCTTTCTAATTGGTGATCCAAAAGTATTTGAGAGTTAAAAGCTGATTTCTCTATTCAATGTTGGGTTTTTAGGAAATCCAGGTTCAAAAGGACCATTAGAGTGCCTGCAATCAATATTAAGATGGCAGATATTCCACCAGATGAATACTCTTGGAGAAAGTATGGTCGGAAACCTATCAAGGGTTCTCCACATCCAAGGTATGATTGTTGTACTCAATAAGCATTGTTGGTTTATCTTGTCCAAATTGTTTATAAAATTCCTTCTCTAGCATAGGCTTTATGGATGTCATAGGTATCTAGATATGAGCAGTGCCTCTGTAATTGAGGATCCTATGGTTTCATTGGTCAATATTTATTGTACTTTTTTATTTTTGTTGGTAAATTTTCAATGTAAACTGATATTTACAACTGCTTTCTTTCCTTAGAGGATACTACAAGTGCATCAGTGTGCGGGGTTGTCCTGCTAGAAAGCATGTAGAAAGATCCTAATTGAGAAAGAAGAAAAAAAGGACAAGAAACGAACCAAGCACACTTTTTGAGTAACCAGCCAAATGGAACTTCATTTCCTAGGTCAAAAATAGTTTGGACAGCTGAACCAAATGGCACAACAATAGTTCTTAGAACTGATCCCTCATGATATTTCCATTGTATTGAATCCATCTTCTATAACTCATTCTTAATGACATATAATTTATCTCTAGATTTAGTCCATGAGAAATTAGAATATACAATTTTGGTGTCCATGTCCTACATTCTACACATATATGATAATTTTTTTGTGTTGAGTAAAAGAGCTTTGTTTGCTATCTGCTGTCCTTTTTGAATTTTTAATGGCACCTTTGAATTTTTATCACATTTTATACTTATTTTCATTCTCCTTTTAGCTAGTCGTAAACACTATTTGTTTCTTGAATATTATCCTTAGATTGCACAATTGTCCTTATTGCTCTAACTTTACAATTACACAAAAATAAGTAAATTCATCATGAGAATCTCATGATATATCTACCCAGTATACATTTAATAGGTTTGGGGGACTATCCTCTAGTGCTAGTTACGAGAATCACTGAACTGGTTTCTTACAAAAGAATGTGTTTGGTTCATCACAAACTACAATGGTTTCAGCGAACCTCATTCTATAATATCATGTGTATTCTCCACAAATTTATGTTACTCTACAATTACATAATGAAAATACCGATTAGGTTCTTCATAAGTATTCTCCACAAATTGTTGTAATAAAAAAATATTTTCTACTACTTTGATGATCATTGACTAAAGTGAATTTGTATATTAACATCAAGGTACAAATTTATCATCATCCTCTCTTCATATGTCATCATTAGATAATGAATTCTTAGATATGAAGAAGTCCCTCTTACAAAGATCAATTTTGATTGAAGAAAATGTTATTCATGTCTAATTCATAACTTTGTGACCTTGCCATTTCAAATTTGTGTCTTGACCTCGGTCAGATAATGACTTTTGTTTTGTGGAGATATAATAAAAGATGCGTTTGTGATTAAGTTATCAAAAGCATATTTTGGGTAGATAGTTTAGGTTTCAAATAGCTAATTAGTATCTCCTATTAAGACCATACCAAGGCTAATTGAAAGGTTAAAATAAATGAGAGAAAAATAAATGGACCATGATCTACCTAGTGAAATTATTGAAGATGTAATATCTAATAGTAGACTTGTGGTAGGAGGTTGAATACCTTGTTCATGCTGCTCATGAAGATAAATTTATATCTAAATTAAAGATGTGGGAATTGATATAGTTATGGTCTTTTCTATGAAAAAATTGGATTTAAATTTCCCTCCTTATTACCTAAATCACAAATATGATATGGGCCCTTTATTGAAAATTTTTGAGAGTAACTAAGGGGATAAAAAAATACTAATTAAGATGTATTATACCCATATTGGTAGGCATAATTTTGATTCATTATTCATTTGTTTGTAGTGATAGATTTGTAGGTAACAACTTTAAAAAAAAGTCATATTACTTGATTTTTCACTTCAAAAACAAAAACATGTATACATGTTAGATTTTTAATTTTATCTTTTTTTTATGGTAGAAAACTCAAGTAAATTTCAATTTATATTCATTATTTTTCACATGTATCATATCCTCGACTTTCATAACAAATCATCTATTGACTAAGTTTCTAAAAGGAAAGATAAATTGATCAAAGGAAAGAACTAATCAATGCACATAGTTTGAAGGAAAAATGTTACCAAAGACAAAGTAGCCAAACCAAGCACCACCAAATGCTAAGGATACACAAGAATTTGATAAGGGGAAAAAACAAGAAAAAACCCCAATATTATTAATGGAGGAAAAATGGCTAAAAATGATACAAAATACAATGTGTTAAGAACCTCTTAAGGAGGTGGCTACAAATATTCCTTAATAAAGGAATTAAAAAATAAATAATTACAATTAAAGAATAACCTTTACCAAATAAAGATTACTCTTCTAATAGTTTCCCTCTTAATATAAGTAAATTGTTTAGTTCCACCTATGAAACATCTCATTATTCAAACCAATTCAAGTGGTCCAACCCATTTTTCAATAACATATAATATTCCCTGATGATCATCACTATCTAGTCTCGACTTACAACTCCCACACACATGTAGAATTGGTGAAGGGACAAGGCAGTAGCAATTACTAGGTGGCTATATTGATATACCTTGTTCTCAGGTTGATAATCAATTAAATGAATCCCATTTTGAACAATTTTGATTTGATTGAGATATGTCCCTTGAACTACAACTGAACCTGAAGGAACCAACATTCCAAAGTAAGACATAACATTTACAAGGTCAATAGAAGTAACAAAATATTCAAAATATACATTCAATGGATAAATCATGTAAGCACATCTATTTATTTAGTCAGACCTACGGGGAACGACATTGCATCACTTGTTTCTGATTCTGCTAGATTCTACCTCTCTCTTGTGCAACACAATAGATAATAACTAACACCTTCTATGTTTCTAGGCTCTGCTATGACTGCAAAAACATCTCCTACACCAAAATTACATGGAAATTTGTAAAAAAACTAGATTTCCACTATCATTTAAGTTTATGTAAATTTACTTTAAAAAGTAGCTAGATAAAATTTAATAAATGATTAAGCTACAAATTTACGCAAGCTCATACATGCACGATATAAATATATATACATGTACATACCTTTTTTAATCAGTCTTGAAATATGATCATAATCAATTGAAATTAAAGGAATGTCTTCAAAGCCTTCATCTTCATTTTCATTGTATGTGTCACTAACATGTAGTGGCACCAAATTCCATGCACTGACATAGCCTTGTTGTTGGTTGTTGCATTCATCATAGTTTTCTAAAATGAAGACATAAAAAAAACATGAGTAATCCGAAGTTTGCAATGTCCATGGGAAACTACCTGTACTCATGACAAAATGCAACAATCTTTTTTTCTCTACCCTCTTGCATCCACACATTGATCTTATATCCACACCTACAAAACATAATTTTTCATTAGAAAGTAGTAATCAATATAAATATATTGAAACTAAAATAAACAAAATTGAATGTACACATATATGTATATTTAAATATTTAAATTCAAACAAAAACATACCTGATATCTCCCAAAACACTCTATGTGGAATGTACCAGTTGGTTTTTGGAGATGTGCCAACCTCATTTGATGCAAAGTATTTCTGGCAGCATTCAACAACATCATGTGCATATTTTATGCGATCTCCCTCATAATTCATTTGATGCGTTCTTAGAGCACGTTTGATGCAAGCTCCTACACCATCATGTTCACTCTTTCTGTGTCCACTCTCAAAGAAGCTCCAAACATGTGGTATGTTTTCATATCGATGATATATACATAGTGCATAAAATGGCCTTGATGATTTGAATTGTGAAGCACATCCATTTGACCATACAAAATGATTTTCAATTTTGACACCCTTGATTGCCAAATATTCAAAAAAATTCTTGAAGCAATGTTGTACAAATAGTGTATCATGTTATTTGTCATCACTAATATAGAAGTGACATTCTTTCTTAATGAATCATTCATCAGATGAACTATCAACACCATCTAAATCCACTTGTGCATGTCGATAACAAACTTGCACCATAATAGTGATTTGTTCTGAAAAATAGTATTGTGATTGAATCTCTTTTTGATGTACAAAAGAGTAATTCTCTGCAAAGTCTACTACTGATAACACTATTCCAAGTGGGAAAGTATCTCTTAATTTCTGAAATTGTTGTGCTTGCCACTTAGAAAATAAAGAATGTTGTATGTATGGTTGTATCAATTTATGAAACTTTTCCATAAATGTTCACTCCTCTTCTACATAATCTAACCTTGTTGATTCTTTGCCACTTTTGGTATGAAACTTGGTGTACTTGTAACTCTTGCAAGATACTAACTTTGTTAGGTTGGTATCTTCGTCTCTCACAAGAATTTTAGCCAAATTTCCACATGTTTCACAAACTCCTTTTATCCAACTAATTTGATTGGATGCATTATCATCATCTGATTTATCACATAGGATGGATGCTATGAACTAACTTGCCCATCTAGGAGGTGCATTCTAGAAATCATCACTTTCTTCTCTAATGTTTTGAAACACCTGATAGTAGAGATCAAATTCAATACGATGACAACAACAAGTTTCAAAAACCTTTTTTTTCTTCACATAATATGGCCTTAATATTTCAAAAATTGTTTGCCCAAGTTTTATATGTGGATTTGAATTACAAAACAACATACATCTCATGTTTTGTTATGTCTAACCAATGTTTTGTATGTAATCCATTATTATTGGGCCCAATCTTGTGTTTGATAACATCTCTTCTATTTGATGAAGGACGAGTATGATCATTCCAAAAGCTTGAGATGAAGTTTCTAAAAGAATCTTGAATCCTGTCAGATCGAGGAGCTCTACACATAATTGCCCAATTGCCTTCTGAGGTACTATCATCGAGAACCTTTCTCCTTTTGGCATATCATGTCAATGTCTTTCTGCTGAAATTAATCTTGGTTGAAAGTGAAGAGATTTGTCTTTGTTTGGCCATTTTTTCACTTAAAATCAATGTCAACATGACTCTTCTTGAAATTTCCTTATCTTTTGATCGAGATTGTTTCCCAATAGAACCCAAACCTTTTTTTAAATGATCAACAATATCTTTTTGTAGCTGTGAACCTTTCCTCTATTTTGTACTTGTAGGTGTAATTAAATGTTTTGTACCTTGTCCTAGGTCATAATTACACCTTATTTAAGTTTACTTAGGGACCACATAGGAGTTTTTGGAGAATTTCCACCTTTGGTGGACTTATCTTCTTATTAGTTTATCACCTCCACCTTTCATGGACATATCATGTGATCACCTTTCCACCTTTTGTGGGTGATCCACTATTTGTGGTGGTTATCACATTATCACCTTTCCACTTTAGGTGGAGTGATAGCTTTTGATTGTTGTCTCATGTCATAAGATTACAAAACTTGTCATAATATTATGTACTCCTATGTTCTCACCTTGGCTATTTAACCAAGGGGTCTCTGCTACATTTGTACATTGAATCATCTCATATCATTGATATTGAATACAATTTATTCCTGTCACATTATTTTCTATCTTCTTTGTGCTTTCGATTTTGTCCATAGATCTTGGCATCCATAGCCAAATCTAACATGGAATCAAAGCATGTTTGATTCTAACAGTACTTGTATCTACACCAAACAATTGTAATGACTCTTGTAGCTCATTATTAAGGAGTGCAATTGACAATAGTTGGGCTTGATTGAGTGTATCAAGTTTACTGAAATGAGAAATTATTTGCTTTGCAATTTTGTTCATTGACCTCTTAGTAGTATGTTTAGGTTGTTCAACATAAAACTTCAATTTTTTCATATCCATTTGAAATAAATGATCTAATTTTCTAGAAGAAATTTTTCTCCTAACCTCTTTAGCTAGATTCATATGCTCTTCCATGATGGTATTCGGAAGTGATCCTGACCCCTCTCCAACATCCATTCCTTGCACTAGGGCTTCCCCCCTAACATCAACCGTGTGTTCTTCAACTTCATTTGCTCCAAGATCTAGATTTGGCTCGACTACTACTTTAGCTTCTGTATGTTGATTCCCTACACAAAAACATGTCAAATAACTTAGGATTCACTAAACGCACTAAATATTCTTCTAATTTAAAAAATTAAATCTA
This sequence comes from Sequoiadendron giganteum, assembly GCA_007115665.2. Lineage (NCBI taxonomy): Eukaryota > Viridiplantae > Streptophyta > Pinopsida > Cupressales > Cupressaceae > Sequoiadendron > Sequoiadendron giganteum. The sequence continues at coordinate 512,569,123 of CM021100.1, forward strand.
ACTAAATTAGAAGAATTTAGCTCTAAATTCTAAATTGTATAAGATCTAAAATCTAAATTTTATCTAAAGTAAAACTTGATTAAGAAACTTAAATTAAAACTAAATTAATAAACTTTAAATCAAATTTAAATTAAAAACTCAAATCTACACTAAATTAGAAATTTAAAAATCTAAACTAAATTTAAAAATAGAATCTAAACTAAATTAGAAATCTAAAAATCTAAAGTAAATTAGAAATTGAAAAGCTAACTAAATTTTAAAGTTTAAAAACTAAACTAATTAGAAATTTAAAATTCTAAACTAAATTTGAAATCTAAAAATCTAAACTAAATTAAAAATTTAAAAGCTAACTAAATTGTAAAGTTTAAAAATTAAACTAATTAGAAATTTAAAATGCTATTTAACTAAATTAGAAATTTAAAAATCTAAACCAAATTAGGAATTTAAAAGCCAACTAAATTAGAAATTTTAAAATCTAAACTAGTTAGAATTTTAAAATTCTAAACTAAACTAGCAATTGCATCTTGGTGTGCAATGGGTACATCGAGGGTGTGTGGAAGGTCATTTCAAGACAATTTGGGTCTTTTTTTGACAATAATTTGTGTAGTACATGAGGTCAATTGGTAGGTCATTTATAAAATGATGTTTTTGAAACAAAGGTCTCAATGGAGAAGTGATAGCTTATCCACTTACATGCATCCAAACATGACTAAAATAAAACTTTTGAACCAAGAGATAATCAATCTCCATTACCAATAGGTTCATTTTATGTTTCATGTTATGTTTGTAATAGGGAAAGATGAAGAGAGAGGGAGAGAGAGGGATAGACAGAGAGATGCTACATGTTATATTTTATTTTGTAGGATTGATCTTTATTTGACCCCTAAATAACTTTGATGGATTGGATCATTTACTTGTGATAGTTTAACAAATGATAACATCTACTTTAGATATATTCTCTTTCAGAATATTATAATCTAACACTATAGATATATTCTCCTTCATAATATTATAATCTAACATATAAAAAAATACATAAGACAAATATTTTTTCGTATCTATAAAATAAATTGTATTTATCTATATACCATTAATTATCCCTTGATTAAGTATAGCCAATTTTTTACTTTATTAATGGTAGAGAAGTGATTAAGAGGGGGAAAATTATTAAGCAAAATCGAGGCATAGGATGACAAATCAGAAGCGACTTAAGAGACATTCAAGATGGAAGATTGGCCTGCAATAGATTAGGATTTGAATTAATCTGGAGTGCATATCAAATGTTTGTGTTGGCTGAAAACCTTTGCCCCTTTTGATGTGTATAAATTTCAGTCAAAAAACGACAACCGATTAACTTCAAATAGGTAGCGCCTTCTATGTAAATCTAAACTAGATTAAAAATCTAAAGGGAAATGAAAGGAATAATATTGAGAGAGGCTCAAGTTTGAAATACCTTGTTTACATCTATAATAACTTTTCAAGCTTTTTTCACATATTCTTTGTTCCTATTCTTCTGAATACTTTCGCACAGTCTTACTTTTTCTTGTCTTTTTGTTCCCCATCTCCTTCTTTGTAAAATACCACTTAACAATTTTTTCTGAATCTTGCCCTCCAAAACTTGCTTTCTAGAAGAAAAATATCTTTCACAATTTTTCTATTTCTCTTCTCCAAAACTTGTCTTCTAGAACCTAAATATCCTTCACAATTCCTACGAGTTTCTCTTACTTATATAATGATTTACAAAAAAACCCCTATAATTTCAATCATAAAATTAAAAACTAATTAACATGCATTTTAAGATAAAACTAGAATTAACTGCTAATTTGTTTTAAAAATCTGAGAAGTGATTAACATGCATTAGATAAATTTAGAAAAGAAAAATCTAAAACTAAACTTAACTGCTAATATTAGATTTTTTTAAAAACAATTGATTAACATGTATTACATGCATTCTGAAAAACTTAAAAAAAAACAAGTTAAAACTACACTTAACTATTAATATTCATATTAAAATCACTACATACATTAATAACTTAGAAAAAAAGAAGTTAAAACTACACATCATGTTAATATTAAAATCTGAAAAAAATAGAAAAAAAAGGTTAAAACTATACTTAACTATTAATATTAATATTAAAATAATTACATGCATTTTGAAACTTAGAAAACAAAATTAAAACTACACTACACTTAGCTTGTTAATATTAAAATTGAAAAAAACTATTAATATTAATATCCAAAAAAAAACTATTAATATTAAAATCCAAAAAAAACTATTAATATTTAAATTCAAAAAAAGGAGAAAAAGTTAAACAGTTGTTGATAAAACGCGTTGCATGAAAAAAACCAAAAAATCGCTAATTTGGGGAAACTTTAAGTGGCTTTTTAGGGGTTCTAGTGAACCCCCCCCCTCGTTTTTTACTTTGCATTTTTTAATTATGAAATTAATGTATTTTTGACTTTCAAAGCTCGATTTGGAGGTGCAAATAGAGTCAATTAGATGAATCAAGTTGGGGAACCATAGTCCTTGAAACAAACTTCCTAACAACTATAAATTTGATATATTTTGCTTAAATTACTTTGTATTATATGTTTTAGTTTTACTAGACATAGGTTTTTCACCGAACATTAAGTTCGGTGAAAAGCTATTGTGGAAAAATTGTAAATTAGTGATCTTTTGTTTTGGAAAAATATGTATCCACCAATATTTATGTCCTCGTTCAAACAAAAAAAGAAAATAATTTAAATAAATACAAAAAAGTTATGCGATTGAAAGTTCACCTATGTCCAAATTGTAATTAGTTTGACTTTAAAACTTAATTAAAAGAAAAATATTCAACAAAATGTTATGAAACAAAATGGATGCCCTAAATATCAGTGTTACCAACCTAAATTCAAAATAATCATAATTCAATCCTTTGTAGAAAAAAAGTTATGCGATTTAAAGTACACAACACTTTTTAAAAATGTTGTTTACTATTACAAAGTAGTTATCAAAGGAGATGCCAAAAATATTACAATTTTTTTAATTTAAAAAAAAAAAGAATATATTTATAATCTATAGAGAAAATCTCACAAATCAATAGTTTGGATCATCTTCAAATTCCTAACAATTTACCTACTATAAGTGTCAGAAAGTGAAGATTTTGCTCAAAATGTTGCTTTCAATGTCAAGTTTAGCCAAAAAGTGTAACCCACTATTGTGGGATCATGTGCTGGTGATTTTTTTTCAGTTTTTGCAGATATTTTAGATTGGTGTAGGTGGTTTTTTGTGTTTTATTATGCAGTCCTAAGATATAAATAATTTTTTTAAAAAACATTTAATGTTTTAAGATGCAAAAAATGCAACCTATATACACTTTTCACTAATGCAAAATTTTAAAACCTAGAATGTAATGTAAACAATGGAAAATGCAATGCAATGCAAACCTAGGATGCTAAAGAGGTCCAAATCAGAAAAGAGGGTGTGGGAAAGTCAGGTTCACCAAAATGAACCACCAAAAATGAAATAGGGAAAGAGGATTCCCTAATAGGCTCCTAGGGTTTAGGAGACAAAATCCCGCAAGAATTTTAAGTTAAATTTGAATCTTATCCCAAAAGGGACTAGGTTGACCAAAGTGGTGACCTAGTCCACTTGGACAAATTCAAGTCATGGTTGGAAATTAAAAGATGTTTAATGATGTTTAACGGGCTTGTCTCCCGAAACACACTTAAGTCGGGCCTAAAAGTGCATCAAGAGGCCAATTTAACATAAGAAAGGGTTGATTTAGTGATGAAAAGCCTAGGAAAGTGTTAAAATGTTTTACAACACCTTACAACACTTTGACACAAGGCTTGGAAATGGTTTAAAAGACGTCCAAAATCCATAGGCAAGGGTCCAAATGAGTGAAAAGTGTCAAGGCTACACTTTTTGGTATGAGTGCATAACAATAATAAGGGTTGTTCATATATATTTTTAATACTCATCCTAGTAATCCTTTCTCTACAATATAGAAGTGCATAGATTTTTATAGCTAAACCAACTCATAGGTATATTTTGACAATCAAAATAGTAGTACAATATTTAATGGGTATGGTTTATTGTAAGGTAAATATTCAATACTAGTATTATCATATAACTCAATACCTTAGGGATCACCCCATTGATATTTTAGAACCAAAAGTGAAGGAGGTCCTACCAACCTCAATAATTGGTCCATAATTGCCTAACTTGAATATAGATTTTATGGTTTTGTTTCTAGGTTTAACACCCCTAATAATTTGGAGACTATCCATCTTTGCGGTTTTGGGAACTATAACTTAGACCAAACAAAAATATGTTATTTCCAAGGAAAAATTAAATCAATATTTAGTTTGAATACTGAGGCTAATCAATAACCATATTGTAGCTAATAAAATATGAGCTTTATTGATACTTTGTGAACACCTTGCTAGTATATGTGAAGGAGGGGATCCACTACTCCCAAGTCCCAAGATAAAAAGGGTCTAAAGGGAGAGAATTTCCCTTGGTCACCTCAAGAATAAATGAAAGGAAATAGGATAAAAAGGAAGGGCAAACTAAGCTCTATTTTTTTATGTTTTACGAGGGAGGATTTTGAGAAATGGGTGAATAGATCACAAACTTTTCAAACTATGAACTAACTAGCTCTTAGCCAAAGGATGATAATGTGTGAGGTGGAAAACAACGTGAAATGTTATCATATTAGAGGTACACTAGAATGTTGTATAGAAAAAGATCAGAGTTCACAGACTAAAATTCATCGGTCGTGTTAACAACCAAAGAGTATTAAACTAGCAGTTTAACAATAGATAAAGAAATTCATAAAATGAAATGAAACAAAAAGAAGGATACTATAACTTGAAAGATAAACTATATAATAATTAAGTGACGAGAGAGAAGGAAGAAGAAGACCAAATCATAGAAGGTCCAACCTCTTGCAAGCTCCTCACAAATAGATTGTACCTACACAACAAAAAAAAAGTGTTGTGGCTATGTTTTTGAGTTTTCCTTATTCAAAACCCCATTTTAGTGTTTCCACCTCTATGAAAAAATGATACACCATAATATAGAGAAATTGATAAAGAAATGGAAATAGACAACTTATAGAATGCAAAGACAATCTAAATGTTATTCTATAAACAAGAAAATGTAATTTAAAAATGAGTTACCCTCCTTTCTACATCTTGGGGAAGCTGAGAGAGGAAGGAAGAGAGCAAGACAATCACACCAATAATATAGAGCTTGGAAACTTGTAATAGATAATGATGTAGAAGCAACAACAATGGTATAAAGCACAAAATGGGAAAAAAAGAGTGAAGGGTTGAGTGAATATAAGTGATAGATAGTGAGTGAATTGAGAGAGTCTTGAGAGAGTCAAGTTCAAAAGTATTTATAGGAGGTAATAGGATGTTTTGAGGTGATCAAGGTTCATAGGGGGCATTACAACTCATAGGGTGGTAGAGAATGTAATGCCTCTAATGTCCATCAACCCGAGAATCATGTCAGGATGCTAATGTGGGGTGTAGATGTCTACGTGGCATGCGAGAGTCCCTGAAAAAAATTCCCTCATTGTCAAAAAATGACAAACACACATGCAAAAGGAAAGGAAATGGTGACATATTTTTGCATTGTTGAGTTTATAAGGCTAAAGTGAGGTAACATTATAAGAAATTGTACTAGGTGCAATCTTACACCATAAAATTTTTCCCCTACTTGAGGGCGCATGCAAAAATATGGGGGCCAAAAAGTGGCCAACCATCTAATTTTAAAAAAATCATAACGTGAGCACATTATAACACACTCACATTATAACGTGCCCACGTTGTAACATGAGCACATTATATCTTATTATAAAGAAAATAAAATATTTCCTCATTTTAATTTCTATGTTTTCTTGCAAACCCGTGACCTTCAAACCCTCAAGAGAACGCTTGTGTTATTGGAGACCAATTTCTTCATCGAATCATTGATAATATTTTCCAAAATATTGCCATGATGTCAGGGAGGTCAAAGGAGTAAGTTTGTTTTTATGTGAGAATTTATTTCTAAATAGGTAGATTTAATAAGTTTTTTTATTTAAATTTATTTAATTTATAGGAAATGATAATCAACCTCCTAATCCTCAAAATCCTCCAACACCACAACCTAAAATACCTACTAAAGAACAAACCCAACAACAAATGTAATACCCCTCCGTTTTTCTCTATTGTTCGAACTATGTTGTTCCCTTTGAATGCTTTTGTATTGTGTTGTATTTCAACTTTGTACTTGGTTACAGTTGATCACTGTGTTATCGTGATGTACCTTGTTTTGATGATACTATATTTTGATGTGATTATTATGGCATGTTTGGAATTAGCGTAAGTGGATATTTAAATTTATGATGTTTCATGCTTGGATTATGTTGCTATGTTAGATGTGTCAGTTAGTAATATTGTATTCGTGAAGAGGACGGTGTCGCATCACTCACTTGTGAGCACCCTGCGATTTCGTGGTCTCCTCTTCACGGTGTGCCTTATTTATGACATGTTATTGCATATGGATATATCCTGTGTACAGGTTGACAGGTACAGGACATCGACTCCACCTGGTTTCACAGGTTTGAGCATGTCCATGCATAGCGGCATCTGATTGGGAGATAGTAGCTAGGATTTACGTGCCTAGTCATTACCCTAGTCGTAGCGTGTCGTCGGTCATAGCATGGTCCTATTGTTCTTTTTGTCTATTTGTCTTATTTCAGTTATTTTGGAAGTTGGAGCAATGTTGGAAATGTGTTTTAATTTAGTGAGTAATTTAATTTAATTAATAAATATTTTAATCTTTTGTGTAGATTTATTTTATTAATTGATTAAGTTATTTATGTTGAAATGATTTAGATTATCCATTTTGGAAATGCATGCAAATTTGAATTGGAAATTGAAAATTAAGAAAATGAAATTAAAAGTCAATTTAGAAATTCAAAAATTTGAAAATTTGAAAAGAAAGACTTTTGCTATTCTATTTTTCAGAAATTGATGAGGGTGGTTGTAGGAATTTTTTTGAAAGGATTTTTGCATATCTTTGAATTTCTTCACAAAATTTTTAAAAATGGAGTTTTTGGAGAAAAATTGAGAAGAGAAGGGAAAGATTGCTATAATTTTGTGGGTTTGGACAAAAAGCTCAAGAAATTTGTGGAGCTGAAGAGGGTTTCAAGGCATTAGTAGGATCTTCAACATACTTCAAAGGAATCATGTTCCCATCTTGTTTAATTGAAATTTTGTTGATACATTGGTGTTGTGTTAATGGAAGATTAAATTGCAATTGTTATTTCAATTTTACTTTGTTTGCAAGCTATTCTTCAATCCTTTGAAAGCCTCAAACTTGGTTGTATGGTTATTTAGATATATATTCAATATATAGATAAATAATTAGGCTTGTGTTTCTTTTATTATTTTTATATTTTCACATGGTAAAGTTATGCTGGCCATTTTTAAAAAAAAAAGTATTATGGTTTTTGAAAAAATATAATATATATTTCAAAAAAAAGAAAGACAGTCATTGTTTTGCAAAAAAATAAAAATAAAATAGATTAAAATCAATTTTTTTTTTTTTAATAAAGTTATTGGGGGAGGGTTGGGGCTCACCCCACCACCGCCCCCATGGAAAGAGGTGTGGGGGAGTGCACCCAACGACCTCCCCAGTCCACTGCCGGTGCGGACTGTGCAGCCCGCGCCACCACTGTGGGTGGGTGGCACTACCAGTTCCGTTGCCCGACAACCCTTTCTCTGCCCGCACCCTGCACGGGGCTCTCCGTTGCCTCCTTCTGCCTCATGCAGTGGCGCCACCTCCTGCGGCTGCCACACAAACCAGTCACCACCGGTAATGAGCCACGACCGGCGCCTTGCCCGCCTATGTAGCCTTGGCACGGATTCTGAAGTTTGTGCAGCCCAACCCTAGGGTTGGCGCATGAACCGAGGCATCCTCCTTGCCCTTTTAAAAAAAATAAACAAAAAAAAATAAAAATTTATATATTATTTTATTATAATTTAATCTTATAATTTTTATAATGTTTAAAATATTATATTGTTATAATATTTTATTATCATGATACAATAATATATGTTAAAGTTATAATTTAGGATATTGTTAAATGATTTTAATATGATGTTTTAAAATAATATTAAATGCCTTCAATAGGCCTAATATTATGTTTTATATAGTAGTTGTGAGATTTAAATAATAATAATCTCATTAATGTTTAATAGTAGCATTTTGAAGTGATTATTTTATTGGATTATTACATTATTCAAATGGGGAATATTGTTTTGTTTTAGAAAATGAGTTTAATTCACTGTGGAATAAATATTTTATTTTTAAATGAGATTATGCTTTTATCTGATTTATTGGGATTCAGATTAGTGTTTGGTGTATTTAATTGCTTCGTGAGAACAAAATGATTTTTAAATGGCGTAATTGATTTTGTTCTATTAACGCACTGTTTACTAAATGCTAGTGAGGAAATGGGTTTAGTGATCCCAAAGTAGATCTAATTCTTGTCTTGGCATTGAACTACGTGCATTATCATTTGGAAAATGTGGGTTTTATTGTTTAACAAGTCTTCTAGTTGGGATTTCAAGTTTGTGGGTTGTCGTATGTTGTAGTCAACCTTAGATGGCCTTGGGTAGTGCATTGACCAGTTTGTTTCCCGGTTATCACGAACGGGAGTGTTTGACTGAATGTCATGGTTAGGTATGTGGAACCTTTATGTCACACTTGTGTACCCTTGGGTTGTGGAGATGTTCCATGTGTCATCATAGGGGAGTGGCTTGTAATGAGGGCCGACACACGAAGTGGTGCCAAGATAATTCATTACAAGTTAGTTAATCTAGTGATAACTAAATTAATCTGATTAGAGTATCAAACACTTAATAAGATAATTATGCCTCGCTCATGCACGCAAGGGCTTGTAAAGACTTGGGTTGAGATGAGAAGGCCTGGAATGGAAAGATCGTTATCTTGTCACTACGAAAGATTACTGATTCTGCATTGGTTTACATGAGGGGTCAAAAGTCATTAGAGGTTACCAAGATTACCCAGGTTGGGGGCCGGGGCCTGGGAAGACTTACCAGGATAACCTATGTAACAATGTGATGACACTTCTCCTAGGTCGATAGTATGTTCACATCAGTGATGCAGTTGATTGTATAATTCTGGAAGCAATGTAACCTTATGTCAGTGATGTCATTGTATCTATTCTTGTTTGCTTTGTTAGCCTATGTATTGAGGAGGCCGTCCTTGGTTAGAAATTCTGGTTACTATCTCCTAGCATGGGGGGTGGACCTTTGGGTTCCACTTGGTTGGGTGGAGCGTGCACCTTACTCCATTGGGTTCTTTCTCCTTGTTCGTTTGAATGAGATTTCCAGTTGGAGAGCTCGTGGTTGCAGTTGCAGTTCTTGCTTGGCTTCATTTCAGTTATTCTTGTAATTTTTATTTATACCTGTCTTTGTTATCGAGGTGGAATTTGTAATTGTAATTATGTTATTGGATTTACCTCATTCAGGGAATGAGTGTTGTAACCCTATTGTATTTGTGATTAATGAAATCAAAAGTTTATCTTATGCTTGTTGTTAAATCATCTTACTTGGAATGTATGAGTTAATTTATTATTTTAATATTTGACATGGTTTATATTCATGTTTTTTTATGAGGTTCTATATAACCTCTATCTCGTAACCTTAGAGGATGTTGGCATTGGTTAGTGAACTTACTTTTTAATTGTACTTAAAAAAAATAAAATTAGTCCGTTTGAGTAGTTAGTTGCAACTTTCTCTAGGTTTGCGTGGCGGGGTGTTACACATGGTATCAGAGCCAGGTCTAAACACTGGGTACTCTGGGATTATGATGGAACCACTAAGATTTTAGTTTGTTAGATTTTGAGTTGTGTATCTAGCCTAATACCTTGATGTGTTTGTGTAGGATTATGTCGTCCAAAGGTGGTGGAGGTAGAGGGCATGGTCATGGCCATATAGACGGTCATGGTGAGAGTCAACATGACTCTCCTCCTCGAGTTCCTCTTATTCCTGATCAGGAGGAACATCAAGCATCTAAGATTGCACTAGGGGTAGGTTTTCGTCAGCAGGATCCAGTAGGGATTGAGGCAGTGCGTAGAGTGCTTGAGGAGGCTTTGGCACTTCCTGGATCGAGGCAGGTAGAGGTTTAGGTTAATCCAGTTGTGAGGGAAGTTCCACCCCAGTCTGAGTCACACATGAGGGACCTTCTTAGAGCACATCCTCCATTATATGATGGTTCTGGTACTGGTTTAAAGGCTGAGACATGGCTGATAGACCTGGATAGGTGTTTTTCCATGCATCTATATGATAGTAACACTAGAGGTCGTTACACCATCATGCAGTTGAGAGGGTTCGCTTCCACATGGTGGAGGCTAGAGGAGTGGAAGCTCCACATTGACATTCACTCAGCATCATGGGAGATCTTCCTAGAAAGATTCAGAGCTTGGTTCTTATCCGAGCATTGGTGTCAGCGTCGAGCTGATGAGTTCCATGCCTTATGCCAGTTGGCATTATCTGTTGAGCAATATGAGCGTCACTTCTATGACCTCAAATAGTATGCAGGGATTGGTGATGATGAGAGTATGCTGGTGCACCATTTTGTCAAGGGCTTAAATGCCCATCTCAGCGGTGGTGTGAGGGTTTTTGAACCGAAGACCATGGAAGTGGAAGTAGAGAAAGAACGCCTGGTTGAGGAGAATTTGAGTATGGCACTTGGAGGACACATGAGTGTTCCAGTTGGCAATAGTGCAGTGGTAGGATCTAGTGTTTAAGGAGGGCAGTCTCAAGGAGGTTTACCTCCTAGGTCTCAGCATGGGCCATCTCAGGGTGGTCAGTAGCAGCAACAGGTATCGCAGGGGAAATGTAAAGGTTTCCAGCCGAGACATGGAGACAGGAATTGGAGGCGTGCGAAATGCTCCAGTTTTGAGTAGCCAACACAAAATTCATCGTCTACCTTTAGGGGTAGTGCACAATAGTCTAGCGTACCGTCTGGGGGTAGAAGTTATGGTAGAGGTATTGAGTGTTTTGCATGTGGTCAGCAGGGTCACATGGCTAGAGGGTGTCCCAACAAGGGCACGTATCAGTTTTCATAGGGACCAGTGGCATCCAAGATGATAGTTGGTGATGCAGGTAGAGGGCATCGGGTTTTTGCAGTGGTTGATAACTGCCAGACAGAGCATCAGGGCACTGTCATCGAGACATATGGTATGTTGATGGGTAACCCAATTACTATCTTATTTGATTCAAGAGCGACAGACTCCTTCATTTCTTCATCAGTTGTGTCATGATGTAGACTGGGTGCAGTAAGGAAAGTCAATAGGTGGTAGGTAGAGCTAGCTTCGGGTGTGAAAGTCGCATCACATTCCCTTGTGCCAGAAAGTAGATTGGAGATTGGACCTCTCCAGACTACAATGGACCTTCAAGTTATTCCCTTGGGTTATTATGACATCGTCATAGGGATGGATTGGTTGGAGGCACATAGTGTAGTCTTGGATTGTCGATGCAAGTCGATTTGATGCATTGTGATATATGGTAGAGAGGTAGAGATAGTGGAAGTTCTAAGGCTGATTTCTTTGAGGGCCATCTCAGCTATGCAGTTGAGAAGGTGTCTACGTCAGGGTTTCTAGTTGTTTGCTGTCACAGTGGATGACTTGGATCTAGGTGGTGGAGAAGAGAGAGTCTCTCTTGATAGTCATCCTATCCTTTAGGAGTATTTTGATGTCTTTCCAAATGAGATTCCAGGGATGCCACCTTAGAGGGACATAGACTTCAAGATTGACCTTATACCTGGTTCACAACCCATTTCTCGAGCTCCTTATCGTATGACTACCCAGGAGCTGAAAGATTTTTGTTTACAGCTTGAGGAGTTGTTAGAGAAGGGCTTCATTCATCCTAGTGTTTCACCCTGGGGAGCACCAATCATCTTCGTGAAGAAGAAAGATGGTTCACTTCGGTTATGTATTGATCACTGATAGTTGAACAAAGTGACCATTAGGAACCGATATCCGCTTCCTAGGATCGATGATCTCTTTGATCATATCAAGGGTGCCACCATCTTCTTGAAGATTGATCTTAAGTCAGGGTATCATCAAATTTGGATCTTTGATTCCGATATTCATAAGACAACGTTTCGAATGTTGTATGGTCACTACGAGTTCACAGTAGTACCATTCGGGTTGATGAATGCACCTGTTGTGTTCATGAGTCTGATGAACGGTGTATTTCGTACATACCTAGATAGGATCGTCCTTGTGTTCCTTGATGACATTATGATTTATTCCAGGACTATGGTAGAGCATGAGGAACATTTGCAACAGGTATTGCAGTGCCTACGGGATAATCAATTGTTTGCTAACCTATCGAAGTGTGAGTTCCTCAAGCCTAAGGTACAGTATCTTGGGCATGTCATCTCAGGGAAGGGTATTTCAATGGATCCCGCTAAGATCCAAGCGATCTTAGATTGACCTGCGCCCATGAACGTGGCAGAGATACGTAGCTTTATGGGGCTAGCGAGCTATTACAGATGCTTTGTGCAGGGTTTTTCGAGGATAGGTTATCCTATCACTACCCTTCAGAGGAAAGGGAAGAGGTTTGAGTGGTCAGAGAAGTGTGAGGCAACGTTTCAGGCTCTAAAAGAGATGTTGACTAGTGCACTGATACATGCTATACCAGATCCAATTGGGGACTTTGTAGTTTGTATATATGTGTGTAATGCCCCGCCAAGTAACCTTAAAGGAAGTTGCAATTAACGTCTTAAGCGAGCCAAATTTTTTTTTTTAGAAAGTGCATTAAACATACACATTCATTTACTAATTAACAACAACCTCTAAGGCTACAAGGTTAGGATTACTTAAACCCACACCTACATATTACATATAACCATAGCATTATAAACTCTATGAAATAAACATCATACATCATAAGAATACCACATAACATAATAAGATGAACATCCAAGATACAATCTCATAAACAATAACTTAATCCAATAGTTACATCCCTCATTCCCAGAATGAGGTGATAGTACATAAAGTTACAATTACAAAATTGTACCTCATAAACATAAGAGGGATAAAATAACTTATACAAATTGAAATATTACAAAGCAAGAATAACACAAGAATTTGAGCTATCCATTTGGACGTCTCGCCTCCACAAGTTGAAGATCCATGGGGACCCAACGGTTTTGGTGCATGTTCCACCCAACCAAGTGGTACCCGAAGGCCCACCCCCCATGCTAGGAGATAGTAACAAAGTAACATGGACAAAGATCTACAACCACTATCCAAAGGTAGACTCATACTGACTCATACCGATATAACCAAACAAATGAACTAAACAGGTACAACTCAAATACAATACAAGTACAAATCAAGTATAACTTAATTACAATACAAGTACAAATCAATTACAACTCAAACATCACTGACATAGGTCACATTGCTTCCAGACAGAAAATAGATCAAGCATGTTCACAGAACCATACACATAAAATAATTAACAACAGTTGTCCTAGATAGAGTGTCATTGCATAGTAGTCATGAGATCTCCTCTGGGCATTCTTCATAGGCTCCGGAAATCCTGGTGGCCTCAACCAAATCCCAACACTCATACTCACTCATGCGGCATCAAATACCTCTCGTACTGACAAGATAAATGACTATGCCATTCCAGGCCTTCTCACTCATCCCAAGTCTAAACAAGCCCTTGTGTCTATGAGTGAGGATTAAATTATCTTGATTAGTGTGAATGCATCCTAATCATCTAAGTACATTAATTTAGTTATCACTTGATTAACTCACTTCTGAAGGTTACCCGGTTTACCACTTTGGGCTCCGACCCCTAACAAAAGCCACTCTTCTAATGGACAACACATTCACAAACCAATCACCAAGGGAAAACACAAGAGCATACAAACAAGGCATCAAAACCACTCCAACACAAGGAGGAAACAAATGATAGAACTCACTCCAAATATCTTGGAGGTAACAAACACATAGTCCACTCCTTTCACAGGAGGTACCAAAACATCCCCGTTCATGGAAACCGGGTAAATACTGAATAGACACCATGCACTACCCAAGGGAAAACAACTGGATGCCATAAAGATTCAACAACCCTTATCCTCTAAGTTCTTCTGGAAGACTTATAATTTAGGACTAACACTAAATCCCAAAACCCACAATGCAACTTGACGACATAGCAACAAAAGCATTCAAATCATTAATCAAATCTACTATTTGGATTTCCTAAATCCATACTCATTCAATAGGTAGTGTTGAGAAAGTCAAAGACACGATCACTAGATCATCTAAAATAATCATAACCCCTATTTCCTTTCTCATTATTGGAAATCTAAAACAATTAAACTTACTTCCCTTTACTGACTACAGAGAATTAAATCATTTAAGATAATTATGAGGACGTTATTACTTTTGGATATACTAAATCCATGTCTTTTCCATATTTCATTCACAATAAATTAATTGCTCTAATAGAAATAAAACAAATTAAAATAGCTATTTGTCTCATCAATAAAAACAACTCATTAATTTACTTTTAAATCGACGCAAATCCTTGCAAGTAAACTCTTTCCATTTCCTAACCAAATCTTAAATCTTATTCAATTTTCTATTTAGAACATTCAATCACTTTAATATACTAAAATATTTTTTCTCTATCCATTTACCCATATACACTAATCAATCCATTTTAACTCTCTATTCAAAACATATTGCATGCTTCTTATTAAAATAAAATACGATAATGAATTTACCCTTAATATATATTTATATATATGTTCCATATTATATATATACCCAATATATATATATATATATATATATATTAATAAATTTAATTATATATATTCCTTAATATTCTAATCACAACGATTAAATTGCACTATGGAAATAAATAAAAACCTAATCATTGAAGGCAATAGAAGAACTACATTTGGATACTCTAAATCCATTTCTCATTTCATTACGTAATTCATTATATCGATAAAACTGAATTAAGAATTCATCTTTTTAGATAAAGGAGAAATTACACTAATATTTAATTCTCTAATTGCTCTTAACAAAATATGTATTTTCAACTATAACTCAAAACATTTCGCTTTAAATTAAATAACCAATTGCCCTTGCAAATTAAATCATTATAAAATTAATCAAATTAATATTTGGTCTCTTACATAACTTATTGTGTTAAAATAAGATCAATATTTGGACTATAACCCAATATCATATATATATTTTTCGAATTAAATCAAATTAATAATTGGACCTTTTAGACATCAATTTAAATTTCACAATTAAATTTTAAATTATGCATTCTTTAAATCAAATATTTAACTCCTTCAATTAAATTTTAACATGCCATTTTAAAATAGACAATAATTTCCCCATATGCTTATAATTTTAATTCCACTAATCTAATATACAAATTTTATTTAAAATAATATAAATAAATATAATATTTTAATATTATAAATTATAATATAACATATTATTAAATAATATTTTAATATTATAATAACAATACATAAAATATTAATATTTATAAATATCAATTTATTATTATTCTATTATCAGAGCAGCCATGGGAAAATAACTTAACAGCAGTCTTGTGTTCAACCATAACTCAAAAACTACAATCTAGGTATTTGCGATTTTTTGACAGGGATAAGAAACTTCCAAGGTGCAGAAACCCTTTAAATTTCCTGACAACCCAGTTTATGTAAGTGGAGTTATATGAGACGCAACTAGACCATTTTACCATGAAAAATATAACTACCCTACGGATTTTAAAATCCGATTTTTAATAATAACAAAGGGTTTGATTTTCTAAAAAAAAACATTCTAAATGCTTTGTGCAATCTCTATGTTTGATTCCAATAACAAAATAATCTATTTCCTCAAATAATTTAAATTCAACTAAGGTTTTCACAATTTTCACAAGCAAAAGCTGTAAATTTATTTGATTTATTTCTTCTAATAATAAATTTATTTTCTAAAACAGGTTTAACGAATAAATCTTTAATCACTACTATATAAAAGTAACTAAGAAAAATAAAACACAAAGAGGAAAACCTGGTTCAAAAAGCTACAGGAAAAAAATAATTTCTGATGCAAGCCTCCTCCAAAGATTTTCTGAATTTTCTTCAGTCATCCAACGAATCCAATCCAAAACCCAAGAAATGCAAACAATCTTTCCTCAAATCAATTCTACAATCAAAACTTTCTTTAAACCCTTCTTTGTGCAAATTTTTCCAAAATTTCTTCTCTGCTTAAAAATGTATTTTTTCTAAAAACTTCTCTTTCCCAAAATTAAAACATGCATTCCTTATAAATCAAAAATACCTAATGCAACCCTAATTCACATTGAATGCAAAAATTAAATTTAGATCTTAATTTTATTTCCCATTTTAGAAAACCCTAATTGACTTTTAAAATACAATCTCAACTTCCTTTCAATTTCTTTTGATTTAATTAAATTTAATGCAACCCAATAGACTCACTTAATTAATTTCAATTATTTAATAACTAAATCCAACCCTTTTGAGATTAAATTTAATTAATTAAATAATTTAAATTTAATTAAATTAATTTCAATTTCAATTTCAATTTTTGAAAACCCACTTTCAATACAATTTCAAATAATAAATTAATTTCCAAAGTTGAAACTCATTTCTCAAAAAAACATTTAATTATATGTTCTAATTTAATTACCACCAATTGAAATTAAATTCCAAAATTAACTTTAGTTATTTTCCTTCTTTAAATTTTCTTGCATCACATTTAATTATTTAATAACTAAATTCAACCCCCTTGGATTAAATTTAATCAATTAAATAAATTAAATATAATTAATTAATTTAAATATAAAATTTTATCCGCATTGCATGATTTAAATTAAATAACCATCAACATGATTTAATGCAATTATTCAAAATATCTATTTCCAAAACAAGAATCTTTCAGAATCAAATAATATTAAAATAAGGTAAACTATGACTCAACAAACAAGGTTGACGACACACTAAGGGTAGGGCGTAGACTTGACACATGTTACCTAGCTACTATCTTCCATTCAATTTAACCGTTGGATCGACACGCTCAAACTTGTGAAACCAGGTGGAGTCGATGTCATGTACCTACAATCCTGAAACCAAGTAAACAACATCATACAATATATCTAGCATATAATACACACTGTGAAGAAGAAATTACGGGTTCGCAGGGCGCTCGCAAGCGAGTGATGCGAACCCGTCCTCTTCACCAATACACTCATCCAGGACTGACATAGTCATCATAATCAATACTCACATATATAATCTCATGATAACTCTACAACACCATTAATGCATTAAAGCGTGTGAAACAATAATCAGATCAACACATCACACAATAATGGTTGTTGCTCAATAGTAGCGATTAAAACATCATAACAAAATGTATCAAGTATCAAAGTAGTTGCAACTAAACATAGCATAAAGCAAACCGAACAAGAAGCAAAATGGAGGGGTATTACATGTCCTTGGAGGGTCAAGTCATTGCATATGAGTCGCGGAAACTCAAGGATCATGAGTCGAACTATCCCACACACGATCTTGAGTTAGCGACATTTGTGCATCCATTGAAAAGATGGAGGCATTTCCTTCTTGGCCATAGGTTTGAGCTGCATAGTGATCACAAGAGTCTTCAGTATATCTTCATGTAACCCAACCTTAATGCTAAGCAGAGACATTGGATGAAGTTCCTTTGTGAGTAAGACTTTGAGGTGAAGTACATCCAGGGGAAGGAGAATGTTGTTGTGGATGCACTCAGTTGACGGAGACATGAGATATCCAAGTTGATTCTAGTTGTGGACTTACGGAGTCAGATTCTTTCTGTCCTTCTAGCAGATAGTTGGTACCAGGAGGTCAAGTCAGTGATAGAGGTAGGTAGACCTCTTAAGGGCAGACATTCAGGTTATTCTCTGGATTCAGATGAGCTATTGAGACACATGGCACACATATGCATTCCCCCTTCTGATGGTCTTCGTATCTTGGTCATGACCAAGGCACATCGTGCACCCTATTCAGCCTATCATGGGGTGAAGAAGATTCATGCATATTTGCGTTAGTTGTACTTTTGGCTAGGGATGACGTGAGATATTGTGGATTTTATGACACGATGTCTAGAGTGTCAATGAGTTAAGGTTGAGCATCAACATCTAGCAGGGCTCCTGCAACCGCATTTAGTACCAGAGTGGAAGTGGGATATAATCTCATTGGATTTCATTGCTGGTTTACCCAACTCTTCGAGACAACATGATGCGATAATGGTGATAGTTGATAGGTTGATGAAGGTGGCACACTTCTCACTTATGCGCTCATCCTACACCGCATCATCCGTAGCTAGAGTGTTCATGGAGGA
This sequence comes from Sequoiadendron giganteum, assembly GCA_007115665.2. NCBI lineage: Eukaryota > Viridiplantae > Streptophyta > Pinopsida > Cupressales > Cupressaceae > Sequoiadendron > Sequoiadendron giganteum. The sequence continues at coordinate 512,587,593 of CM021100.1, forward strand.
TATTGTGAAGTTACATGGCATTCTGCGTCGGATTGTATTTGAAAAGGATCTAGTGTTTACCTCAGCTCTTTGGACATAATTGCAGCATGTGATGGGGACACAGTTGAACTTTAGTTCAGCTTATCACCCCGAGACAGATGGATAGATCGAGAGGGTCAATCAGATCCTTGAGGATATGTTACGCATGTATGTGATGGACCAGAAAACACGATGGGAGGACTACCTCTACTTGGTAGAGTTTTCCTATAATAATGGTTTCTAGAGTTCCATTGGTATGGCCCCATTCCAGGCATTGTATGAGAGACCTTGTCGTACCCCCTTGAGTTGGGATTGACTAGAGGACAAGATAGTTTTGGGTCCTGAGATGCTACAAGATTTGGAGCAGTAGGTGGATAGGATTAGAGAGTACTTGGTGGAAGCGCAGGATAGGTGGAAGAAGTATGTGGATGCACATAGAGTGGATCGTCAGTTTGTTGTAGGCGATAGAGTCTTCTTACGGGTGCATCCGTGAAAGAGTCTCATCCTTTATGGGAAGGGCTCTAAGTTGGCAACTCGCTTTTTCGGACCTTTGAAGATACTCGAGAAGATTGGTCTTGTTGCTTACCATCTCACTTTACTGCCTAGTCTCTCACGCATTCATGATGTGTTTCATGTTTCAATTCTTCGGCCATACCATCCAGACATTTCTCATGTCTTTGATTGGAATGCATTGTAGGTAGAGGATGGACAGCTGGCTTTAGAGCCTGTGGCTATCGTGGAGCACAGAACACTCACCCTTCGAGGGTGAGATATTGATCAGGTTAGGGTTAGGTGGGATCCTAGGGATGACACATCATCCACTTGGGAGGATGCAGCTAGAATGAGGGAACTTTATCCCTATTTGTTTGCAGGCTTCCAGGAGTAAGCCTGACCCTAGGGGGGGAGGATGTAATACCCCTCCGTTTTGCTCTATTGTTCGAACTATGTTGTTCCCTTTGAATGCTTTTGTATTGTGTTGTATTTCAACTTTGTACTTGGTTACAGTTGATCACTGTGTTATCGTGATGTACCTTGTTTTGATGATACTATATTTTGATGTGATTATTATGGCATGTTTGGAATTAGCTTAAGTGGATATTTAAATTTAGGATGTTTCATGCTTGGATTATGTTGCTATGTTAGATGTGTCAGTTAGTAATACTGTATTGGTGAAGAGGACGGTGTCACATCACTCACTTGCGAGCGCCTTGCGATTTCGTGATCTCCTCTTCATGGTGTGCCTTATTTATGACATGCTATTGCATATGGATATATCCTTTGTGTGCAGGTTGACAGGTATAGGAAATCGACTCCACCTGGTTTCATAGGTTTGAGCGTGTCCATGCCCATCGGCATTCGATTGGGAGATAGTAGCTAGGATTTATGTGCCTAGTCATTACCCTAGTCGTAGCGTGTCATCGGTCATAGCGTGGTCCTATTGTTCTTTTTGTCTATTTGTCTTATTTCAGTTATTTTGGAAGTTGGAGCAATGTTGGAAATGTGTTTTAATTTAGTGAGTAATTTAATTTAATTAATAAATAATTTAATCTTTTTTGTAGATTTATTTTATTAATTGATTAAGTTATTTATGTTGAAATGATTTACATTATCCATTTTGGAAATGCATGCAAATTTGAATTGGAAATTGAAAATTAAGAAAATGAAAGTAAAAGTCAATTTAGAATTTCAAAAATTCAAAAATTTGAAAAGAAAGACTTTTGCTATTCCATTTTTTAGAAATTGATGAGGGTGGTTGTAAGAACTTTTTTGATAGTATTTTTGCAAATCTTTGAATTTCTTCACAAATTTTTTAAAAATGGAGTTTTTGGAAGAAAAATTGAGAAGAGAAGGGAAAGATTGCTATAATTTTGTGGGTTTGGACAAAAAGCTCAAGAAATTTGTGGAGCTGAAGAGGGTTTGAAGGCAGTAGCAGGATCTTTAGGATACTTCAAAGGAATTAGGTTCCCATCTTTTTTAATTGAAATTTTGTTGATACAATGGTGTTGTATTAATGAAAGATTAAATTGCAATTGTTATTTCAATTTTACTTTGTTTGCAAGTTGTTCTTCAATCCTTTGAAAGCCTCAAACTTGGTTGTATGGTTATTTAGATATATATTCAATATATAGATAAATAATTAGGCTTGTGTTTCTTTTATTATTTTTATATTTTCACATGGTAAAGTTATGCTGGCCATTTAAAAAATAAAAAGTATTCTGGTTTTTTAAAAAATAATAATATATTTCAAAAAAAAAAAGACAGTCATTGTTTTGAAAATAAAAAAATAAAAAAATAAAATAAAAATTAATAAAGTTATTGGGGGAGGGTTGGGGCTCACCCCACCGCCACCCCCATGGGAAGCGGTGTGGGGGAGCGCGCACAACGCCCTCCCTAGTCTACGGCCGGTGTGAACTGTGCAGCCCGTGCCACCACTATGTGTGGGCGGCGCTTCCAATTCCATTGCCCGGCAACCGTATCTCCGCCTGCATCCTGCACGGGGCTCTCTGTCGCCTCCCTCTCTATCATGCGGTGGCACCACCTCCTGCGGCCGCCACACAAACTAGTCACCGCAGCCTGGTAATGAGCCGCGACCGGTGCCTTGCCTGCCTATGCAACCTTGGCACAGATTCCAAAGTTCATGTGGCTCAACCCTAGGGTTGGCACGTGAACCGAGGCATCCTCCTTGCCCTTTAAAAAAATAAAATTATATATTATTTAATTATAATTTTTATAATGTTTAAAATATTATATTGTTATAATATTTTATTATCATGATACAATAATATATGTTAAAGTTATAATTTAGGATATTGTTAAATGATTTTAATATGATGTTTTAAAATAATATTAAATGCCTTCAATAGGCCTAATATTATGTTTTATATAGTAATTGTGAGATTTAAACTCGTTAATGTTTAATAATAGCATTTTGAAATGATTATTTTATTGGATTATTACATTATTCAAATGGGGAATATTGTTTTGTTTTAGAAAACAAGTTTAATTGACTGTGGAATAAATATTTTATTTTTAAATGAGATTATGCTTTTATCTGATTTATTGGGATTTAGATTAGTGTTTCATGTATTTAATTGCTTCATGAGAACAAAATGATTTTTAAATGGCGTAATTGATTCTGTTCTATTAACACACTGTTTACTAAATGCTAGTGAGGAAATGGGTTTAGTGAACCCCAAGTAGATCTAATTCTTGTCTTGGCATTGAAATACGTGCGTTATCATTTGGAAAATGTGGGTTTTATTGTTTAACAAGTCTTCTAGTTGGGATTTCAAGTTTGTGGGTTGTCATATGGTGTAGTCAACCTTAGATGGCCTTGGGTAGTGTGTTGACCAGTTTGTTTCTCGGTTATCAAAAACAGGAGTGTTTGACTGAATGTCATGGTTAGGTATGTGGAACCTTTATGTCACACTTGTGTACCCTTGGGTTGTGGAGACGTTCCACGTGTCGTCATAAGGGAGTGGCTTCTAACGAGGGCCGACACATGAAGTGGTGCCAGGATAATTCATTACAAGTTAGTTAATCTAGTGATAACTAAATTAATCTGATTAGAGTATCAAACACTTAATAAGATAATTATGCCTCCATCATGCACGCAAGGGCTTGTAAAGACTTGGGTTGAGATGAGAAGGCCTGGAATGGCAAGATCGTTATCTTGTCACTACGAAAGATAACTGATTCCACATTGGTTTACATGAGGGGCTGGAAGTCATTAGAGGTTACCAAGATTACCCAGGTTGGGGGCCGGGGCCTAGGAAGACTTACCAGGATAACCTATGTAACAATGTGATGACACTTCTCCTAGGTCAATAGTATGTTCCCATCAGTGATGCAGTTAATTGTATAATTCTGGAAGCAATGTAACCTTATGTCAGTGATGGCATTGTATCTATTCTTGTTTGCTTTGTTAGCCTATGTCTTGAGGAGGCCATCCTTGGTTAGAAATTCTGGTTACTATCTCCTAGCACGGGGGGTGGACCTTTGGGTTCCACTTGGTTTGGTGGAGCATGCACCTTACTCCATTGGGTTCTTTATCCTTGTTTGTTTGAACGAGATTTCCAGTTGGAGAGCTGGTGGTTGCAGTTGTAGTTCTTGCTTGGCTTCATTTCAGTTATTCTTGTAATTTTTATTTATACCCCTCTTTGTTATCGAGGTGGAATTCGTAATTGTAATTATGTTATTGGATTTACCTCATCCGGGGAATGAGTGTTGTAACCCTATTGTATTTGTGATTAATGAAATCAAAAGTTTATCCTATGCTTGTTAAATCATCTTACTTGGAATGTATGAGTTAATTTATTGTTTTAATATTTGACATGGTTTATATTCATGTTTTTTGCTGAGGTTCTATATAATCTCTATCTCGTAACATTAGAGGATTTTGGCATTGGTTAGTGAACTTACTTTCTAATTGTACTTAAAAAAAAAAATTAGTCTGTTTGAGTAGTTAGTTGCAACTTCGTCTAGGGTTGCATGGCAAGGCATTACAACAAACACCTTCAACAATTCCTCAATATGCTCCAGGAACTCAAGAAAATATAATGGGAAAAAAAGACAAATTGAGGATATAATTGGAAGGTTGAAAGATATTGTAAGCTTAACATCCCATAGATCCATTCTTTCTCAATCACTTGAATCAATGTTACCAAAAGTAGATTCAATTAGCAAGGAAATAACTAGTTGGGTGGATAATAGAAGAGACTATAGATAGTTTTATGTTGATAAATTATCCTATAAAAAAGTGAAAGATGATAAAATTACAAAATTTGACCTATGTTCCATATTCAAAAACCCTAAAATAAATCAACCTTTATACCCTTTAAGCAAGAGGCTCCATATCCATTGGTACAACCATCAAGGGACAAAGAACCATTTTTGGAAAAGATGGTGGATCGTTTTTGACCATCAACCATGCAACGACAATGAGGTGCCACAATATTTTTTGAGGAAACTCTAATGTGAGTTTATCCTCAATAAAATCCCAAACTATTTTGATATGTGGGAGTTCCAGGGTAGAGGTGGAGGCTCGACAAAAGATAGAGTGAGGGCACATCTTGACCCACAACGAATAGCAAGATGAGAACTCACAAGACCAGTATATGAGCATGTTGTTATCCCTTACATTGTGAAGGAGATTTTTGAGGTTAAGACATTGTAGTCAATTAGTTCCCTGACACAAAGCATCATACAACATTCCAATCTTGTAGCACAAGGTGAGAAAGGTGAGTCTTCAAGTAGTACAACTCCACCTCTTATTTTTTAGGCTTGCAGGAGACCCTTTGGTTATTACCCCACACATAGTTAGGACACAGGTGCATATTGTACATCTATAGTCGATCAGATGGTGATGATAGATTCCCTCCTTAATGAGGCATTCTGTAACATGCCCATTGTTCTCCCTAGTAAATCTACTAAGTTTTACCCACATGTAATTGACTATGTGTCTATTGTAAAGCAATAATTTTTTTATTTTCTATTCAATAATAAATGCATCATTTTAAATGTAACTTTATCCAAACTTTTCCATTGCATAAATAAAGAATCATTCCAACAATATAATTATGATTTAAATTTACATAAATATATTCAAGATAATGTTTTAGATTATAATTTATATATAGATGGACTCATGATTACATACATTTATTTAACAAGCTTATAAGAACTAGAAATACAAATGGTCCATAATATTCTTCTCCCAAATCTTGGCCGCCAATTGCAGTGGGAGAAGCATCACTCAAGAACTTTTCCACCAACCATGGACTAACTACGATCGCTCACACATCTACCAAATCTGTAGATGGCCCTAACCTTTAACGAAGATATTTTTTTGGTAACCTCATCCTTCAAATAGCCTTTTCTAAGCATAGTGATGTGTCCTAAAAATTTTGAGCTTCCATAATGTCTACTACCTCATATATGATTACCCTAGCCTAGAATGTAAATTGGATCACATAGTGAACTAATAGTGTAGATAGTTGCTACCTACACTACTTTGGCCAAAGATTCATCATCTTGTAACTTCGAGTGAGATGTTCTAAATCACCACACTTACTTGCTCAATTTGTATTGACCATTAGTATTCTATTCTAATCTTATCCCCTTTCACATGGATTTATCCCAATCCTAGAAATAACCTTCTCATTAACTTATATCTAATGAAATTATATAAGATCCATAATTAAACTCTATATTATGCTACACACTTAGTGGATTGGAAAACTATGGATACTTCTAACATTCTATGAATAATATAAATAGTATAGAAATGTACAAACCCCTTCTATAGTTTAATAGCTATATACCTTGTAACCCAAAAGAAAGGTTCCACAAAGCAGGAGATAAAAAAATATCTTTCATTAGACATACAAGAATCAAACACACTTAAAACACAATATTTTCAACATGACATCAAAATAAACAAAATATTCAACATAATAATAAGGGAGTAGAAATCAACATGCCTTTTAAAGCTTCAACTGAATAATCTTCCCTCCTAGCTTGATGGCTCAAGAACGTTTTCTACTTCCACTATGAACAACCAAAAATACCTCTACTAGCTTCTCTCTAGATATCTCAACAAAATAATATAAAATAACAAGAAACTCTCTCTATCTCACACTTCCCAATTCACTCTCACATATTTTTCAATAGAATAAAATAAATAAAATCATAAAGATAAGTGTAACAATAAGTAGAATGTGCACCTCTATTTATACTAATTTGTGAGCAACTGCAGGCTACAAACAAGCAAGTATTTTAGCCACCTTTCTTCCTCATGTAATGACTCACTCATAGGTTTGCAACACATGAAAGTCTCATGGCCGAGTCAACTTGGTATTTGGGACAACAAGCTTAATACAAGTTTCCTAATTCAAATTCCATTTCAAAATGCTTCCAAATTTGCACTTGACTAAGTCTAACACTCATTTGTTGGTTTATACGAATTCAAATACTTCTTTTGATTTCTAACTTCTATCAAATATGGTGCCACCTCTTGTTCTTAGCGCCACCTTCATAAGCATGGCTTGACAAAGTATACTTGAGATTTATAACAACATTAACTATATTTTTAACTGTTTACATAGCAACAATACACATTCTTTCTTTGATGCTTTGACTTAGTATCTAAAGACTTTTATGTGCGTGCTTCATTATTTTAAATGATACACCACATCCTTTATGCACTTTATGTATTATGCTTCATGTGCAATATGTTACCATATGCACTTTACTTCACAATAATAATCAGTGCTATTTATGTGCTTGGAAATTATATTAACAATTATATTCATATATGTATATTATGTATATGTATATATATAGATACACATTTATCAGTTAAAGTATATATATCCATATAATATATATTCTTTCCATTATTTTATCATATACATTTTATTAATGAACATATTTATATTATATATAAATACAAATAATAGTATTATGTATATATATATGATTATATATAGGTATATATATTAATATATATATGTGTTAATATATTTACTTACACACACACATATATATATTATATATACATATATATATATAGGTAATCCCATTTAAATTCCTTTATAAATCACTCAATCATACAATACCATTGATCATCATATATACATGGAACACATATATACATATACATATACATATATATACATATATATATATATATATATATATATATATATAAATTAGTCCAATTGGTATTCCCATGCATATGGGTAATCTATCCATGAGCATGCATAGGTATGTCTACCTACATATACCCATGTATGTACTTACTCACATGTATGAGTCTACCAAAGACAAACACATATATACATATATATACCTTAAATGCATATATCCCATCAATATATACAAGTAAACACTCAAGGAAAGACTTCAAAACAACTTCAAGACTTCATCACATCCTCATTCCAAACAATCATAAAACAAGATCGTAAATTTAATACAAACATTCATAATCAAAATAGTAGATCACTTACCCATTACCCGAATGGACTTAACATAACTAAGACCAACTAGGGTGTGAATGTGTGAAAGTTAAGTAAGGCCAAATTTAAAGGTTACGAAACCAAGTTCTTCTCCAAAGTGATACTTCCCCTCTCGTCTGAAGGCTTGATCCTATTCCTACATACAACTTAATTCACCATACCAATAGTTAGCCAAATCAATGCATCATATACCTCACATACATATCATATTCAAATTATATATTTCATATAATGAATCATAAAGAATTTAAATTGAATCAAACATTAATTCAACATATTTCCATCAAAATTCATAAATAAAACACATTCACATTTATTGAAGTAATTTACCAAACTAGGTAATAGTACAAATAGTTATTAACATAGAGGGTGCAATATATCCCCCCTTGTGAAACATCATCCCCAATGATTTTTAAGTATCAAATAGGATCATAACTCAAAACATCATTGTTTTCAAGAGTTTTCAAAGTCCATCAAGACTCATGGAAACTTCTTCTTTATCTCAACATAGTCTTCCCATGTGATATAGTCTTTTGCATAGTGATCCCACTGGACCCTGCATTACCTCCCCTAGGTCATGAATCTATAAATCATTCAAATCAGTTACATGATTATCACTTGGTATATACATCTTAAGATATGAGACATGAAATACATTATGCATCTAGGAAAGATCTGGTGGAAAGGAAATCCTATATGCAATGAGGTTGATTTGTTCAAGAACTTCAAAAGGTCCAACGTATCATGAAGCTAGTTTGGATGACTTTCCAAACTTTATAGAACTCTTGTGAGGTTTAACTCTAAAAAAAACCCTATATCCTACTATAAAATTCCTAGGTATACATTTAGAATCAACATAACTTTTCTGACTATCATTAGCTTCTTTTAACCTCTACTTAATAATCCCAACTTTTTCCTCCATTTTTTATATTTCTGGCCCAAGGCTTATCCTATCTTCCAGATTATCCCAGCTAATAGCATTTCAACACTTCCTACCATATAATTCTTCAAATGGTACCCTATTGATTTTAGAATGATAGGAATTATTATATACAAAATCTACCAAGGGTAGGTAATCCTCCCATTTGTATTGTTGATCCATAAAATACATCCTTAGTAATTCTTCTAATACTTGGTTCACCCTTTCTATTTTTCCATACGTTTCTAGATGATACACAAAAATTATATTCAACATTGTTCCAAGTGCAAAAAATAGGGTTTTCCAAAACCTAGATGTTACTCTAGCATCCCCATCTGAAATGATCTTTTTTAGGAATCCCATGCAATCTAAATATCTCTTGAATAAAATTTTATGCATTACAAAAGCTTCTTTAGTCAAATTCCCTGGTATGAAGTGAGTTAATTTTGTCAACTTGTCAACCACTACTATAATGGTATTGTGCTTGTTCCTTGACATAGGGAGACCTTATACAAAATCCATACTAATAACTGGGCACTTAATCTTTGGAACTTCATGTGATATAATAAACATGTAGGATTTTGATGCTTTTTCTTCACTCTTTGGCACTCTAAATGACTTGGTGCAAATATAGCTACTTATCCTTTCATAACCTTCCATAAATATAATGGATTTACATTAGATAACATATTTGCTACACCTGGATGTCTTGAATAGGGTGCATTGTGAGCTTCTTTGCATACCATGATTCTTAATTCCTTAATATTAGGTGCATAAATCCTTCACTTAAATCTCAATAATCCATTGGGTTCAAAGTGATAACCCTCGTATCTTCAATCTTGTGGATCGTCAACAAGTGCTTTCTTAACTTGCTCATAGAAATTGTCACCTTTATATTTTTTCAACACTTGTTCCTTGAAGTCAATTTGGATTGATATCATATAGGAGATATGCCTTCTTTGACTTAAGGCATCAACAACCCGATTTCTTTTCCCTCAATATAACTGATATTTAAATCATAGTCAAATATCAAATCCAACCATCTCGTTTGTCGTGAATTCAGATTGGGTTGGGTAAGAAAATACTTTAGACCATGGTGATTAGTCTTCAACTCAAATGGTTTTTCCAATAGATAATATCTCCACATCTATAACACATGGACAACTTTTACTAACTCTAAATCATGTGAAGCATAAATATGTTCATAGGTTTTCAATTTCTTAGACTCATTAGCTATGATTTTCCCTTCCCGCATTAGTACTCCACCCAATCCTTCTCCTAATGCATCTATAATAACTACAAATTTACCATCTAGATCTGGTAATTTTAGTATTGGTGTTGTGGTCAATATTTCCTTAAGTTAGTCATATGTTGGTTGACATTCTTAGACCACTCAAACTTAGTTCCATTCCTTTGCAATGATGTGATGGAAAAAGCTCTGCTTGAATTTTTTTTCACAAAATTACGATAATACCCAACCAAACCCATAAAACTTCTAACTTATGACACATTCTTGGGAACTGACAACTCCAACACTACTTTTATCTTTGTTGGATCTATCGAAATACCATCTATTGAGATTGCATGACCTAAATATTATACTTTCTTTTGGAAGAAGGTACACTTCAAAAAAAATCATATAAATTTTTCTCTCCCAATCATTGGAGAACAATCTCTAGATGAAAACCAACACAAACTTAACTAAACAGTCTCTAAATACATTGTTCTTTAGGTTGATGAACACTGTTGGTGCATTCGTGAGTCCAAATGGTAGAATTGTGTACTCATAATATATGTATGTAGTTTTAAAAGTAGTTTTGTAAATATATTTTTCCTTGATTCTTAGTTGGTGATAACTAGAACTTAGATCAATCTTTGAAAATATTATCGCTTCTCACATCTGATCAAAAAGATCATTGATACATGGAAATGGATACTTGTTATTTATCGTTACTTTGTTAAGTAATTGATAATAAATAAATAAGCATAGTGTGCCATCCTTTTTCTTTACAAAGATCATTGGCACTCCCTAGGGTGAAACACTGGGTCTTATCAATCCTTTAGACAACAACTCTTCTAGTCGTTCTTTTAACCCCATTAATTCAATTGTGGTCATCTTATAAGGTACTTTTGATATAGGTTCTAACCTTGGTACTACGTTAGTAGAGAAATAAAATATCCTCTTAGGTGGTAATCCAAGTAATTATCCTAGAAATACATCCATAAACTTCTGTAAAATAGGATATTTTTCCATATCTTTTGTTCATGATTCTAATACTTCACCTTCTTTGACACCTTGGGAGTCTTGAGGTCTATAATATAATAAATTATCTTGAGAAATGTTTTCCTTACATTCCTCAAGTTTTTTTCATTTTTATCGCAGAGTTGGAAACCTTTCTTCTTTGCCCTATGAATCTACATAATGGATATCTATCGTAACTTAACCTCTCTTGGTGTTCCTTGCATTGACACTTGGTTACCTAGATCATCTAAGAATTCAATTATTTTAGAATGAAAATATAGCTTGGCCCTATGTTTCCATAGCTAATTCATCCCTAGGATGACATCATAAGAACCTAAGGGAGCTACGTATATATTTACTTCTGTTGAGAAACTTGGAAATTCAACTCTTTCCTTAGATAGACATTGACTCACTTCAGCTCTTGTCTAGTTTTCATATTCCACAACCCATGGATTTTTCATGTAACTATATTTTCAAGAAATTTGACTTACTATTCTAAGAGAAATGAAATTTTTTGTTGCACCAATATCTATTAAAATTGAAATGGAAATTCCAAAGTACTTGAAAATTCTACTAAGGTTATTTAATACTCCTCATGTCGATTATCCACAACAACATGAATCCTTTGCTAGAATGAAATTTTTTGAGGTGGAAGAGAATTACCATGTGGTTGTTTCCTAGATGGTTTTATTAGAAAATTACTCATATAGTGATCCCCACCACATTTAAAACATCCCTTCACTAGTCCTCTCCTTTTCATTGTTCTTCTAGAATTAATTTCATTTTCTCCAGTATTACTTTTGTAGTTGTTGTTTAAATTGGTAGTGTTTCCTCTTCGATATCTCCTTGGTTCACACCAGTTATTTTGGGGTACCTTATCCCCCTTTTTTGATAGCTTTTCCATTCTCTAGTCTTCCTTGGAGTTTGATTGTTTTGCATCCAAGTGAGCTTCTTTTTCTTCCTCTCTTGGTAGTTTGAGATAGACTTAAGCCTTTTTTCCTACTTAATTGCTTTCTCATACACCAATTCCATGGTAGTTGGACCATGAATATCTACCGCACCACCAACTTGCACATTTAAACCCATGATAAACTTTCTTATACGAAATCACTCGTCCTTCTGGTACATAGGTACGTACTTAAGAAGTCAAGTGATATTCTCCCAATACTCATTCATTGAGTCACCTTACCTCAAGTTTTGGAAGTCAATGAGATTTTGATCATAAAAGAGTTGGGGCAACCATCATTTATGGAAAATCTCTACAAATTTGTTCCATGTGAGATTTATAGAACTAAGACCTAGCTCCATTTTCTTACTCATCCACCAGTTGGATGCTTCACCCACTAATTGAAATGCTCCCAATATGGCTTTAGTGACCTTAGAGTAATTTTTAATTTTGAAATACTTCTCCATTTTTGTAAGTCATGCTTCCACCACATCTCCAGTAGCAATACCTTCAAATTTTGGTGGTACAATCTTCCTCATGCCACTTGATACCTCATTTTACAAATGATTCCTTTTGGTTCCCTCAAAATATGATTGTGACCTATCACTCTCTTGATCACTATATTTAGTATGGCTATGAGAATCATCCCCTTCATCCTTGTTGTTGGGCAATTATTCTTCATCATAATTTGGGGCTTCTTGATCCACTCTTTCCTTTCCCCTAACTTCTTGTTCAAGGTTTATTATTCTTATTCTAGTTCCTTCCATGATAGCTAGAATATGGTCCAACTTAGCTTCGACATTCTCAGTGCCTTGACCTACTTCAAGATTAAATTCCCTCAAATTTAGTTCTTTTCCTAACCATTTTTCCAAGAATAGATTTACCTAAAGGTTTCATTCTAATTACATCTATGAAGGTTTACTCAATGCTAACATACTCTAAAAAGATCTATCATTCAAATTTTAAGAAATTCCATTTAAATAACTCATTCATAATTTTTTCCAAAACAAGATTTTTGTTATAATAAAAAATGATTTTTAATTTCCTTGAGTTTACATAGAATGACTATTTAGATACTCTAAGGGAGTATATACCTCTAATTGACTTTTAGATAGATAAATTCATGGGGTATAATCCTCAGTTTTTTTTCTCATTTCTATCTTTGAAAGGGTATTAACCCTTAGATTTTTCCTCAGAAACATAGTTTCGAGGTACATAACCATCTATTTCGACACTTGTGGCTATTACAAAGACTTCCGATAAGGGAAGGACTCGAGGATCCCTAAATAACATGACTAGACTAACACTACATTGTCAGGGCATATCCTTGGAAAGTGACAAGGAGTCTGACTTTGTCAGAGATATAGGAGGTAAATAGTTCAAGTTGGCATCATCTTTCATCCTTCTCTTCTCTTGACTAATTCATGAAATAGAATGATTAAATGTTTTAGTATCACTTGGCCAAATGGTGTTGTCATAATTAGTTCCCTGAATGGTACAGACAATGAATTCTCTTTCCTTCTTGGCCCGTAGGTAGCACTCATTTTTGACCACTGACTTTCTTGTATTCATCCTAAGATGCACCATCTTGGCACAATAATTTCCAATTATTAGATTGACATAATGTTGGATTGGAAACATAGTGAGCACATAAGTTCCATAACTAAACTTGGTAGCTTTAATACCATGTGTAACATTCCCATTGTTCTCCCTAGTAAACATACTAAGTTTTACCCACATGTAATTGACTATGCACCTATTATAAATAAATTAAAAAAATTATTTTCTATTCAATAATAAATGCATCATTTTAAATGTAACTGTATCCAAAATTTTCCATTGCATAAACAAAGAACCATTCCAACAATATATAAGTATGATTTAACTTTACATAAATATATTCAAGATAACAATTTATATTATAATTTCCATATAGATGGACTCATGATTACTTACATTGATTTAACAAGCTTATAAGAACTAGAAATACAAATTGTCTAGAATGTCCTCCAAAATCTTTGCTTCCAATTGCATGAGGAGAAGTGTCAATCAATTTTTTTTCTACCAAACATGGCCTAACTGCGGTCCTCCACACATCCACCAGATTGGTAGATGGCCCCACCCTTTGATGAAGAGATTGGTTTGGTAACCTCATCCTTCAAATACCCTTTTATAAGCATAGTGATGTGTCCTACAAGTCTAGAGCTACCATAATTTCTACTACCTCATATATGATTACCCCATCTTAGAATGTAAATTGGATCACATAGTGAAATAATAGTGTATATGGTGGCTACCTACTCTACTTTGGACAAAGATTCATCACCCAGTAACTTTGAGTGAGGTCTTCTAAATCACCACATTTAACTGCTCGATTTGTATTGGCCATCAGTATTCTATTATAAGGTTATCCCCTTTCATGTGGATTTATCCCAATCCCAGAAAAAACCTTCCCGTTAACTTATATCTAATGAAATTCTATCAGATTTATAATTAAACTCTATCTTATGTTACACACCTAGTGCATTGCAAAACTATGTATAGTTTTGAAATTCTATGAATATTATAAATAGTATACAAATGTGAAAAACCTTTCTATAGTATAATAACTATATACTTTTTAACCCAAAATAAAGGTTCCCCAAATCAAGAGATAAAGAAAGATCTTTCAAAAGACTTGCAAGCATCAAATACACTTAAATGACAGTCTTTTCAACATGACATCAAAGTAAAAAAACTCTTCAACATAATAAGGGAGTAGAAATCAGCATGCCTTTTAATGCTTTGACTTAATAATTTTCCCTGCTAGATTGATGGATCAAGAATGCTTACTACTTCCACTATGAACAACCAAAATACCTCTACTACCTTCTCTCAAGATATCACAACAAAATAATATAAAATAACAAGCAACTCTCTCTATCTCACAATTCTCAATTCACTCTCATAGATATTATAGCAGAATGACACTAATAAAATCATGATAATAAGTGTAAAAATTTGTAGAATGGGCACCTCTATTTATACTAATTTGTGAGAAACTGAAGGCTACAAATAAGCAAGTATTTCAAACACCTTTCTTCCTCATGCAATGACTCACTCACAGGTTTGCAACAACTAACAGTCTCATGGCTGAGTTCACTTGGTATTTGGGATAGCAAGCTCAATATAGGTTTCCTAATTGAATTCCATTTCAAAATGATGCCATGTTTGCACTTGACTAAGTCTAATACTCATTTGCAGGTTTATATGAATTCAAAGACTTTTTTTGTATTCCAACTTCTATCAAATATGGCACCACCTCTTATTCTTGGTACCACCTTCATAGGCATGGATTGACATAGTCTACATGATTTATAACAACATTAAATATATTCTAAACTATTTACACAACTCTATACGTGGTTTGTTTCATGTTTTGACTTAGTCTCTAGAGACTTTTATGTGTTGTCTTCATTCTTTTAAATGTTGCATCACATCCTTTATGCACTTTACTTCACAATAATAATTAGTGCTATTTATGTGCTTGATAATTACATTAACAAATATATTCATATATATTATATATATGTATGTATATATACATACACATTTATCAATTAAAGTATATATATACATATATGTATATATATCCATTTAGAATATATATGAGTATATATTCTTTCCATCAGTTTATCAAATATATTTTATTAATGAACATATTTATACTATATATAAATACAAAGAATAGTATTACATATATACATATATATGATTGTATATAAGTATATATATATATTAATATATATATGTTAATATATCGACTTACACATATATATTAATATATATATATATACATAATTCCATTTCATTATCTTTATAAATCAATCAATCATACAATACCATCGATCATCATATATATATGGAACATATATATACATACATACATACATATATATATGTTACTTAGTCCAATTGGTATTCCCATACATATTGGTAGTCCATCGACGAGCATGCATAGGTACATCTACCTACATATACTCATGTATATACTTACTCAAATTTATGAGTTTACCAAAGACACGTACATAAATATATATTAAATCCATATATCCCATTGATATACAAGTAAACAATCAAGGAATGACTTCAAAAAAAATTTAGGACTTCATCAGATCCTCATTCCAAAAAATCATAAGACAAGATCTCAATTCAGTATAAAAATTCATAATCAAAACAATAGATCACTTACCCATTACCTAGAATGACTTGACCTAACTAAGACCAACTATGGTGTGAGTGTTTGAAAGCTTTGTAAGGAAGAATTTAAAGGCTACTAGACCAAGTTATTCTCCTGAGTGATACTTCCCCTCTCATTTGGAGGCTTGATCTTATTCCTACATAGAGATTAATTCATGATAACAGTAGTTATCTGAATCAATGCATCATATACCTCACATACATGTCATATTCACATTATATATTTCATATAATTAATCACAAATAATTTAATCGAATCAAACATTCATTCAACATATTTCCATCACAATTCATTAATAAAACACATTCACATTTATTGAAGCAAATTACCAAACTAGTTAATAGTAAATAGATATTAACACATGAGGTGTAGCACATTCAGCCTTGATAGTCACAAAAATGTTAGCAAGTTCATTGAATTTAATTTATTAAATTTCATTTTTGAAATACAATATTAACTAAGCTAGTCTAATTATTATAATGAAATTCTAGGGTCATAATATTCATATAGTTTTCAACGGTCCTTCACCTTCTTATTATGCAATGACATGTATTGTCGAGGTATGTAACTATTAAATAATTATAAACATTACATGTGAATAGAATTATTATATGAATGGTATTATTATATCCGATTTTGGATTTTGAATAGGTTAATCTTGGAGATTAGATGACAATACCTTCGAGTGGAGGTGGGCATCGAAGCTTCAATCAGGTAATAAAATAAATAGTTTAGCTAATGAATTATAGAAAGCATATTTTTGGAGTTTATATTTGACTCGCCAATTACATCGCATTACACATATTTCAAACTCGAAGCATTAATTCACATTGCATAACTAATAACTAGATGTTGATAGATGATAAAATTTTAATTATAATATAGTTTTTTATAATCCAACATAAGCAGTTATGCAAATACTTCACATTACATAACTAATAATTAGGAGCAGTTGCCAATTTCATTTGCTTGTCATGAAATTCCATGAGACCACATTTCTTTGAGGAATTTTTTCAAATAGCTCATTGCCTTGTCTATGAAATTGTCATCATGAAACTACACAATTGAATAGTGATAGAACACCATAACATAAAATATATGTTGGTGTCTTCCCAATTGTCTTGATAAACATGTTTGGATGACTCATATCTCTCCTATACGACATGAACCCCTACTACATTCTTGCATTCCATATGCAAATGGAATTCATCTTCTTTATGATGTATGAACTTTATTCACCTAATATTGTATATTTTAAAATTTTGAATTATCTCCTTAGTTTACTATAAGTGGACCCACATCAAGTGTGGAATTTGACACTAAAATCTTACCATTACTTGATTCCATATTTGGAAAACTAAAATTGTACTTCATTATAGGGAATAAATGATGTCATTTAACGAGATTCTAAAAGGTAAAAAACCAAAACAAGTAAATAAGGAAGTAAAAATGACTAAATTCAAAGATCAAAGATTCAAAGAAGCTAAGGCTCTTTGTAAGATGCTTAAGGCTTCAATGATTATTCATGTTGAGATAAAAATTGTAATAATAGAAATTGCATACCATGCAACCTTTTTTTACTATGCCTTGCACTCATTTTAGGTGCTCCCTTTAGCACATGTTTTTACCCCTTATTCATATTTAGTTTAGACTTATGATACTTTGTTTATCCCTGTGTTTATGATTCCCCTTTCCCATGTATTCTAACCCTTCTATAATCCTTGTCTACCTTTCTCATATGATAGTTAACATTTCCTACAAACCATTTATTGTTTGTAGCTTATCTTCCATGTGTAGTGAATACTTTCCTTATTCCCCTTATATCTCCCCCATTTTATCAAAAAGACATCAAAGCATAGACAAGTCAATGAGTTGTTTGAAAAAATGCTTGAAAAGAAATGTGGGTCCATCACCATGAGACCACATTTCTTTGAGGAATTTTTTCAAATAGCTCACTACCTTGTCTATGCTACCTCATTTTCCATACATGTTTACCAAATAATTTTATGAAACAATTCACTTCCTTGTTGGTATGGCTAAAATCCTAAAATAGGTGCTTTCAAACAAACTATGGATGCTTGGAAAAAAATTATCAAAGCATACTAGTAAGCATTAGCATACATAAGGTAATGAGCTATTTGAAAATATGCCTCAAGGAAATGTGGTCTCATGGTGATGTCCATCACCAAGAGACCAAATTTCTTTGATGCATTTTTTCAAACAACTCACTAGGTATGTGCAGGATCATCATGGAAAAAATAGGCCCTTAAGTGGCAATGAAAATTCAGAAAATCGGAGTTAGACAACTTGACGTAAAAATTTGACTAAGTTATCTATATTATTTCAAAAATATGTAAGAATATAATTTGTAGCAAATTGAATGTATTTTCTAAACTACTAGGTTTTTTTTTTTTTTAAATCTATTTGGTGAAAATTTGAAATTTTAATGCAGTAGTACTTAAATTTCAGGGAAAAAAAAAGTAGGTGTCTGTCTGACCACCCTAACCACAATAAAATGATACTATTTTTTTATAAGATTTTAGATATAAGTAGAGGACTCATGTCTTGATGTGATGCATATTTTTTTGTAATTTTTTTCCAAGTAAATAATTAATTATGATTTTTTAATTACAACTTTTAAAAAATATAAAAATGCGTATGTTTGACCACCTTAACTTGGTCAAAAATTCATGAAATTCATTTTTTTTAAATCCTCTAGTATGTGAAGCATAGAATGCAACACATGTTTTAGATTCAAAAAATGTGATACCGTTTGAAAGTTATAGATTTTTTTCAATCAGCCTATCAATCAGGACTTTAGTCGTAATTCAAATAGAAAATGAATAATAATTATTTATTAAATTCAAAATAAAGCATAATTTATATTGGTGGAAATCTAAGAATCTCCTTTAAAAACTCTTTTTGTTTCATCAATTTTGGGTAAAAAAAAATTTGTCAGTCACATGGGCCATCATATCACTTACATATCGACACTTTTTGGCCCATAATGATCGTGCACATACCCCACTACCTTGTCTATGCTACCACATTTTCCATACATGTCTACCAAAGCATTTGATCAAATAGTTAACTTCCTTGCTACTATGGCTAAAATCCTAAAATAGGTTCTTTTGAACAAACTATGGATGCTTGGAAAAAAATATATCAAAGCATCATAGACAAGGAAATGAGTTGTTTGAAAAAATTCTCCAAGAAATATGGTCGGACATCACCATGAGACCACATTTATTTAAACAAATTTTTTAAACAACTCATTCCCTTGTCTATGTTGGGTGATTCCACAATACTGGTCTACAATTTTTGGCCAAACTAGACACTGAAATTTTTTCTAACTAAATATTCACTTTTGGGCACCTATAGTGGCTAAACCGTGAGGAATTTAAAGATGATGCAAACTAGTGATTTGTGATATTTTTCTCTAGATTCTAAATATATTGTTTTCAAAATTTTTGGAATCAGATTGCACTTCTTTTTCCGTCTCCTTCGAAAACTAGTTTATTTCAGCAAACAACATTTTTAAGGAGTGACGCTCACTGTATACAACCTAAGTTTTTTTCCATGAAGGATAAACTTCTAATTCTTTCAAATTTAGATTTGTAACTCCGATATCTAGTGCTTCCAATTGGTCTGATAGGTTTTTATTTAATATTTTTTCCTTAATCAAGTTTCAAAGTCAAACCAATTACAATTTAGACATAGGCGGACCGTATACAACGTAAATTTTTTGTATGTATGAAAATTCATTTTTTTTTGTCGGATCAAGGACTTCAATATCTCGTGTACTAATATTTTTCAATTTTTTTTTGATAATCTGCTATTTTTTCACATGTGTAGAAGAGAGAGCTTGATTTTAAATGAAAAACCTATGTTTAATAAAACTAAAAAAAAAAATACATAATAAAACCAAAACATATTAAAATTATATTCATTGGATGGATCGTTTTGAGGGTTACCATCATCCAGTTGGGTCTATGAAGTCTCCTCCATTTTCATCCTCAACCCGAGCTTCAAAATGCAAAATTATGGACTTTTTTGGTGCCTGAGGGGGAGGAGGGAAAAGGGGGGTTCGAGCGAACCCCTAGGGGTTCACTCAGACCCTTTTTCCTTTAGCATTTTCTTTTCTTTTTTTGACAAGAAATGTGGGGCCAACATTTAATGGGTTTTTTCGAACCATGGTTCGAGTGAACCCATTTTTGGTTCACTCGAACCAAATAGTTTGTTCGAACCCCAAAAAGCAATTTTTTTTGCATGGGGTCATTTTTTGCAACTTTTCCTTCCTCACTTGAATTGTAAACCACTTTTGTGGGTTCACCCTGCTACCACTTTTTTTCTACATGTCTACTAAATCATTTTATCAAATAGTTCACTTCCTTGCTGCTATGGCTAAAAGCCTAAAATAGGTGCTTTCAAATAAAATATGGATGCTTGGAAAAAATATATCAAAGCATAATAGTAAGCAATAGCATAGATTCCCATCACCATGAGACCACAATTCTTTGAGGCATTTTTTCAAACTTCACCCTGCCTTGTTTATGCTACCACATTTTCCATACATGTCTACCAGAGCATTATATCAAACAATTCACTTCCTTGATGCTATGGATAAAAACCTAAAATAGGTGCTTTCGAACAAACTATGGATGCTTGGAAAAAATATATCAAGGCATAATTGTAACGCCCCGTCACACAACCCTAGAGGAAGTTACAATTTACTAAATAAACGAACTAAATTTTTTTTTTTAAAAGTATAATTAATATGCAAGTTCACTACCCATTGCAACAACCTCTAAGGTTACAAGACTGAGGTTACTTACTAACCCATGAACAACATTAATGAACTGAAACCACAACATATAAATACTTATGAAATGAATAACACATACATTCCATACAAGATAAACTCATCAAAGAGAATTAAAGATACCATGAGATCTCTTTTACAATAAGATTACAACACTCATTCCCCGAATGAGGTAAATCCAGAAGCATGAATACGTATTACAAATTCCACCTCAATAACAAAGAGTGGTAATAAATAACAAGATTGTTGAAATGAGTAAGGCATAAAGATGACTGGATCCCACGAGCTCTCCAACTAGAAACCTCGTCAATATGAACAAGAAGGAAGCCAACGGAGTGAGATGCACACCACCCAACCAAGTGGAACCCAAAGGCCCACCCCTCGTGCTAGGAGATAGTAACAAGGTGCCATGACAAGACCAACTACCTCTAGACATAGGCAGGGACCAAACTGATTCAAACTGACACACGAACCACACAAGTACAACTCAAGATCAACGCACGTACAACTCAAATACAACACAAGTACACCAAGTACAACTCTAACACAGTCACATTGCTTCCAAGTATAATAGATTAGGTATGTTAGGAGAACCGAACACAAACCATCAAGTACCAACTACAGGGATACAATAACATCACTGACATGGATCACATTGCTTTAGATGACACTCAATTAAACTCCTTCCAAAGGTTACCCAGTTTACCTCTCATGGCTCTGGCCCCTAACGGAAGTCACTTTTCACTTTACAACACAAATACAAACCAATACCATGGAAAGCCCAAGAACAAACAAACAGATACGACGATCACTCCAATACCAGGAGGAAACTTAAGTCCAGTCCTCTCCAAACACTGGAGGAAATAAGCATAAAAAAACCACTCCTAACAAGGACCCACTATTCATATAAACCACTCCTTTCACAGGAGGCACAACACATCCCCGTTCATGGAAACCGGGTAGAACATTGACACAACCTCAAGTACTAACCAAGGGAGTCACAAAAGGTTGAACTCACAAACAACAATAACTCCCAAAATCTAGGGTCCACTGGAAGACTTACAAACAAAGATACTTAACCCATTACCTCAAACATGAACACAAAGAAATCAATCACACAAGCATTTGCAAGGAATAAACTAAATTTGGATACCTTAAATCCACTTCCTTAATATAACTCATAAATCTAATGACGCAATGAAACCAATTAAACAACGCCTCTTTCAGATAAGGAAAACATATAACCCAAATATTTAATCGCATAATTGTTCTTTCAATAATAATAAAATCAACATTAACTTCATTCATTCCAAACAGGTTGATACATGATACGACATCCACCTAATTTAAACCCCTTCCGAAATATTTTAAGAAACTAAAGACATGATTAACCCAAATGCTAATACAAGAACATGAAGAAAGTAATCACTGACGCAAGTGAAATATCTACCTTTGGATATACTAAATCCATTTCTTTTCAAAAAGATCTCACAAACAAAGATACTAATTGTCTTCATAGATTAATTGACTAATACAATCAACTGGTTCAACAGTTGTAGCGAAGAGAAATACTAACTTAATAACTAACTCAATTCCCTCGACTACTTTAAAACCCAACATAATCCTTTAATTGTTTTTTTTTAATAATAAGAAAATCAACTTTTTATACAAGCAACTACATCTTCTTCGAATTTCCTAAATCCACTTCATTCATTAAAATTCAATAGATTGTTGTCATAATAAAACATATTTACTAAGGTCCCTATAAGGTGAGTTTTAAACTAATATTTAATTTTTCAATCACAGGTAATTATGAAAATAATTATTTACTTGGTCATTTCAGACATACTACTTCACATCACCTATTTCTCTTTTCTGAAATAATTCATTTAAACATTAATTAATTTCTCTATTCAATATATTATCTGAAATCAAATAATTGTCTTTTCCCAAATATAATGTTCTAACCCAATCCACTAAAATGACTATTACACCTGATTTATAATTTTCTCATTTAAATCTAAATCAAATAAGTAATTTAAACTGTTAAACTATTGAACTTAAATTTAAGTTTCACAATTACATTTAACTTCAACATCATATAAAGCTATATTTTAATATATATGTATTTGAAACTCTATACACATATATTAAAATAACTGACACAACTAAATATTTAAAATTCTAATGATTCGTCTATTAACAAATTATGTTAACACAATTTATTCTTGTCCAACTATATCATCTTAATTCCATTATTTCTGCTATAACCTAGGATCAAGTATTTAATTTTCCCTGATTTGCAATTAATAATAATTAAATAACCTTTACCCCTTCAATTTTAAAATAAATCATTTAAGAAAATTATCTACACTCTTTTGAAAAATAAATCATCTAGAAATTAATTAATCATGATATAAAAATATATTATCCTTAATCCCGATGCTAACCTTTTCAAATAATATATTCTAACATAAAATTCCTTAATTTAACTATAACATCATGATATAAAATTTTCTCTAATAATTTACCCATGCCATTAATTAATTCCCCTTGATATATATAAATATATAATATTCCTATATTATAAAATATAATATTCAAAATATTATTTAATAATATTTTAATTTAGTTATATTATTTTTATTTTGTTAAATCTCCAAATGAAAACAGGGTAAGTTTTTTTGTTGATTCCCGTGCCACATTTTAGGGCACCATAAGCTTGGTCACGCATTTTTTCTTGTGGCAAGGGTCGGCGGCGGCGGCCATGTTCGGCCACAGCTGAACCCATACCTTGGGCCGACTGTGGGTAACACAGTCGGCTCCCCTAAGGGCACCGACTGTATTACACACAGCCGAGCCCAAGGCAAGGCATGGCCGACGGAAGTAAGGGTATTGGGGGCTCCGTGGAGGCTCGGCCTCCATAGCCATCCCCTGTATGGGGGCGGCGGTGGGGGCAGCGCCTCCCACAGTCCCCCCAAATACAAACTAAAAAAAATGAAACCCTTCCTTTATAACTGCGGATCTGGATTTCGCCCATGGCGATTTCTCCAAAAAATATAAATTTCAATTAATTATATATATATATTTTATATATATATATATGTCTGTATATATGTTAATCATATATGTATGCATATATATGTATATATAAAATATATATATATATATATATAAACATAATTTCAACATAATAGTATAATAGGAGAACCCAGAAAAAAACCAATTTCACATAGATTTAAACAATCAAATTTTCTAAAAGATTTCTCAAATTCTAGCATAGAGAAAAGAAAGGATAAGCTACAGGGATTTCAACATGAATTTAATTTTGCAATAAAATAAGTTTTAAATCCATAGTTTCCAAATAGTAAAAACATATTGATAATCATTTTCAAAATGAACTAAATTAAACAAGAAGAGAACCTGTTTCAGAAGATTTGAGAGATTGGCCAAATGGTGCAAGCTTTCTCCTCAGATCCAAGCTCCTTCCCCTTCCCCGAAGTCCAACTGGTTCTGGAAGTTTGATAAGATCCAAAACGGGTGCTATAATTCCTCTTCAAAATCCATTTCCTCCATGCAAATCCAAAACCCCCAAAAACCAGAAGTTCTTCCCTTCTCCATTTTTTCATTTCTTCCTCTCCCTCAAATTTCTCCCCAAAAAACAATTAATAGCAAACTAGAAAATTCTCTCCTCAAACCCTAAAGTCCAACTTTTGAAATTCCCTAATTTCCAATTTTTACCTTTTTCTCATTTCCAAAAATACCATTTAACATTTTTTAAAATTTTCAATTTAATTTCAATTCAAGGAAACTATAAGTACCAAAATGCATAAATAACTTCATTTTGACACAATTAATTTAAATTAATTAATAAAATAAATCAAATCCAAGATTTAATTATTTTATTAATTATATTAAATTAATCCATAAATAAAATAACATTTTCTCACAATATAATCGGATTAATTAAATCAACAATTTAATCACATAGTCATTTATTTTACTTTTCTAACTTGCAATATAATAAGATCAAAGCAAGAGAACAATAACATTTAATTCAACAGACCCAGACAAAACCATCGACACACACAAAACTAGGGTGATGGCTTGCCACAAGAAACCTAGCTACTATCTCCCAATCAACTGCCGTTGGCAATGGACACGCTCAGACCTGTGAAACTAGGTGGAGTCAGTGCCTTGTACCTGTCAACCTGCGAACAATAGAATATTGTACATGTATATCTGCATCATAGAAAACACATCGTGAAGAGAGAATCACGGAATCGCAGGGCGCTCACAAGCGAGTGATGCAGTCCCATCCCCTTCACCAATACAGTACTACTAACTGACTAATCTAACATCAATAATATAATCCAAACATGAAACATCATTAATTCCAAATATTCACAATGTTAATCTAAGCATGTCATAATAACAACACCTGAATAAATCACCATTACGCCAACATATAACAAGCACATCACTTTGTAGACAAAGATCAATTAGAAATCAAGTACCACAGTCCAAGCACTAACAGAAAACACAACATAACCAACAGGACACTACTCGGTCCCAAGGGCAAAATGAAGGGGTCTTACAATAATAGTAAGAAATAACATAAACAAGGTAATGAGTTGTTTGAAAAAATGACTCAAAGAAATGTGGTCTCATGGTGATGTCCATTACAATGAGAACACATTTCTTTCAGGATTTTTTTCAAACAACTCATTTCCTTGTCTATGCTACCAAATTTTTCATACATGTCTACCAAAGCATTTCATTAAAGTAAACTTAATTTTTTTTCAAAAAACTCACTGCCTTGTCTATGCTACCACATTTTTTATACATGTCTATCAAAGTACTCAAAATTTTGTTGACTATCTCATACATTATAAACCATGACCTGCATCACTATTCTAGTTTTCGTAATTGAATAATGTTGTTTTGAAGATGATGTAGGAAAAGACACCTCTCAATGTTCATAGGGAAATAGAGCATGGTACATATTCTGTAATTGAATGCTCGATGCATTTGATGGTGGTATGAGGCAGATTAGTAAATTTCAAATTACATTCATTTTTATAGTTATTTATTATTGAAAAACCAAATGATTATTGATTTGTAGTATAATTTCTATTTGGATGGTTTATATAGGACTTTAGAACACCACAACTTGAGCATGAAGATGTTTCGATTGAGGAGAGAGATTATCTAGTGGGGGTAAGTGATTATTTTGTTAAATATTTTATTTTTTATAATGTAATTTATATATATTATTGCCTATAATTTTTATTGTAACTAAAGCTCCATGATTAACTAAATAGGAGGAGAAGCCATCGATTTTGAAGTTGATCACTCTCATATGCATCTCCATCCCCTCGAAGATCAAAGGCCTCTCATGATCTATTTTCTTTACCTAGAGGGGAATCACTTTTTATTGCGTTCCTTTTTTGTATGCCTATATGGAATTTGTGGACATATATTTTTTATTGCATACAGCTGACATTGTATGTATATATGGCATTCTTGTAAGCCTATATGGCTATTTTGTATATATTTTACTTATATTGACATATATTGATGTATGCCTTTATGGATATCTAGTTAATACACATCCATTTTGATGATGGTGTCCATATTTGCATTAAATCTATGCTCTAATGGATATTATGGTTTACTTCAAATATTAAAAGTCCAATTATATTACATGCACAGTCTTCCTTTATATAATTGTAAATATGTAAAGTTTGGACATTATTCTCCTCTAAGATTATTGAACACTAAATCAGTCATATAAATATAATAATAAATGATGCAATCTAACAACTAGGTCTCGCTATCACTACACATCTAAGCCCATACTCTCTAGAATCATTGTAGTATGGTAAGGAAATTCATGTAATTATATAATGCACTTTCAAGTATGCAACTAAAAATCAACAAAATATTATTATATTTCATGTGTTCATGTGTATGATTCATGCTTCCTATGTATACTTCATGTGGGTATGTGTAGGATCATGATGGGCCAAAAAGTGGCAATATGATGGGTATGTGGCTGACGACTTTTATTTTACCCAAAATTGATGAAATGAAAAGGATTTTTAAAGAATATTCTCAGCTTTCCACCAATATAAATTATATTTTAATTTGAGTTTAATAAATAATTATTATTTATTTTCTATTTGAATTACAAATAAAGTTCTGATTAATAGGCTGATTGAAAAAAATCTATAGATTTTAAATGGTTTCACATTTTTTCAATCCAAAACATGTATCACATTCTATGCTTCACATACTATAGGATTAAAAAAAAAAATTGAATTTCATGAAGTTTTGACCAAGCTAAGGTGGTTAGACATACGAGTTTTTATATTTTCTAAAAGTTGTAATAAAAAAATCATAATTAATTATTTACTTGGAAAAATATTACAAAAAAATATGCATCACATCGGCACATGAGTCCTCTACTTATATCTAAAATATTATAAAAAAATATTATCATTTTATTGTGGTTAGGGTGGTCAGACAAACACCTACTTATTTCTTCCGTGAGATTTAAGTACTACTACATTGAAACTTCAATTTTTTAACAAATAGATTTTTATTTTTTTAAATAAACTTTGTAGTTTAGAAACTAAATTAAATTTAATACAAATTCTATTCTTACATATTTTTGAAATAATATCGATAACTTATTCAATTTTTTACATCAAGTTGCCTAACTCTGATTTTTCTAAATTTTTTGCCACTTAAGGACCTGTTTTTTCCATGATGATCCTTCACATACCCATCTATTACATGTATTCACATGTATGCTTCATGATTCTTGTGTGTAATTCAAATACTATGTGTATTCACATGTATGCTTCATGCTTCTTACGACACTTCATGTATTCATGTGTATGCTTCATGCTTCTTGTGTATAGTTCATGTGTTCACATATATGATTCATGCTTCCTTTGTATAGTTCATGTTTTCACATGTTTTCTTCATGGTTCCAATGTATAATTCATACATTATGTGTATTCACATGTATTCTTCATGCTTCACATATTTCTCGTATTCATGTGTATGCATCATCCTTCACATATTATATATATATCTATTTATTTGCTTCATGACTAGATGTATCTTCAACATGATTACTCCATGTGTATTAAAAACGTTATTTGTCAAAATTCTTTCTAGGTTGATAAGCACTAACATAAAATCCAAAGCATTTCATTTGAAAAATATACCCATAACATACTTGAAGAATTCAATTAAGAATAGAACCTTAGGAAATATTTTAAATAAATTAATTTAGTTTCTCATGGATAGTGATGACATGATTTAGGTTGTGACATTTTAAAGGTGAAAAGTTATGACCCTTCAAATAGGAAAGACTATGAACCTTTTATAATTAAGGGAGGCGACCATGCCTAGCATAGATGTGACCAACTAGACATGTTTCTGCTAATGGTTTGGCGCCACGAAGAACAAAACAAAAAGTAGCCTACCTTGCAACTTTACACTACATGCATTTGACAATTTTTGGAGCATTAGAAAAAATTTCACCACTAGAAAAGGGGTTGGAGATATAAAAAATAGAGAGAGTTTATAGTAAAGGGGCCCTACATGATCGTGCACCCTTAGACCAAATTTTTTGAAGTGTCATGGTTTTTGAGTAACACCTCATCCAAGTTTTCTACCTTTTCGCATTTTGGTCTCTTGAGAGATTTTTTCGGTGTAATGTAGTTTAGACTGTTCTAACATGTTAGGGTGTGTAAAAGGACCATTCCTAGAGTAAACCTACCTATGTGAATGTGTTGGAACATTCATTTTGGTCACACAATGAAAAACATGAAAGTTACACCACCTTGTAACTTTACACTACATGCATCTAACAATTTTTCCATCAACTGAAAACTTGACACCACAAGAAAATGACTCAGAGATATCAAAAAATGAGAGAGGTTACAATGACATTACTAACACAAGGTTACAATGACATTACTGAAATAAATATAATGAAACTACTAACAAAAGGTTACAATGCTTCCAAAATCACATAATCAACTGCATCACTGATGCGAACATACTGTCGACCTAGGAGAAGTTTCATCACAATGTTACATAGGTTATCCTGGTAAGTCTTCCTAGGCCCCGGTCCCCAACTCGAGTTATCCTGGTAACCTCTAACGACTTTCGGCCCCTCATGTAATCCAATGCGGAATTAGTTATCTTTTGTGGAGACAAGATAACGATCTTTCCGTTCCAGGCCTTCTCGTCTCAACCCAAGTCTTAACAAGCCCTTGCGTTCCTCAGTGAGGCATAACTATCTTATTAAGTGTTTGAAACTATGTGGTACTCTAATCAGTTAATTAAGTTATCATTGGATTAACTAACTTGCAATGAGTTATCCTAGCACCACTTTGTGTGTTGTCCCTCATTACAAGCCACTCCTCTAAGATGACACATGGAAAAAATCCACAACCCAAAGGTACACATGCGCTACATAAGGATATCACATCCCTAACCAAGACATACAGTCAACACATTCCCATTCGAGATAACCAGGGAACAAACTAGTTAAATGCACTACCCAAGGCAATCCCAAGGTTGACTACATAGTAGGACAACCCACAAACT
Source organism: Sequoiadendron giganteum (assembly GCA_007115665.2). Taxonomy (NCBI): domain Eukaryota; kingdom Viridiplantae; phylum Streptophyta; class Pinopsida; order Cupressales; family Cupressaceae; genus Sequoiadendron; species Sequoiadendron giganteum. The sequence continues at coordinate 512,617,432 of CM021100.1, forward strand.
TGAAAACCCAACTGGAAGACTTGTCAAATGCTAAGACCCACATTTTCCAAATGACCATACGTACAGATCAAAAACATGACAAGAATCAAATCTACTTTGGGTTCACTAAACCCATTTCCTCACTAGCATTCAATACTCAATGCATTAGATAAGCTGAATATAATATGCCATTTCAAAATCATTTTATTTCCACATTAGCATTTGAATGCATGGGACATTAACGAGTATATCAATAATTCAAAAAAAGAAGAATCCCTTGTTTAAATAATATATTGTTTTCCTTATTCCATAAAACCCATTAAAAAAAAGCATTCCCATTTAAACAATATAATAATATAATGAAATTCTTATTTTAATATGTTAATATTAAAACATTAATATTATTACTATTATTAAAATGCCTCATAATATTAAAAAAAAATATAATATTATACTATTAAATGCATTTTAATAATATAATAAATCATACTATTAAAATATAATAACAATTATAATATTAAAATATTATTATTATTTTTAACTTTTTTTTAAAAAGTCCTAAGGCACATGCCTTGGTTCACGCGCCAACCCTTAGGGTTGAATCGTGCAACCTTGAGGTGCGTGCGTAAGGATTACAGGTGGGAGAAGAGGGCCAGCTGCAGATTTCTTTCGGTGACGGCGGTTTCCACAGGGTGACCGTAGTGGGCAGCGTCGGCGAAGGTGCTGCTGCGGGTGGCATAGGTTGCAGTTCGCACTTGGCGCGGTGGTGAGCGGAAGGCGAAGGTCGGATCTGGCGGAGCCGACCACCAACAATGGTGGCGCGATTGTGCACTGCACAACCGACCACCATTGTTGGTGGTCGCGGCTGCGCAGTCCGCGCGGCCTCGGGGGTTGCTTGGCACGGCTCCCCCACTTCGCTTCCCATGGGGGCGACGGTGGGGTGAGCCCCCAACCCCCAACGAAGAAAAAAAAAATTAATATTTTTTTTTCAATTTATTTAAAATGACTTTCATTTTTTCAAAGGGTTTGTTTTTTTAAAATAAAAAACCAGCTAAAAATACATTTTTTTTTGAAATTTTGAATTTTTTTAAAAAAATTTGCCAGCATAACCTTATAAAGGAGAAATTATAAAAAGAATAACACAAGCATATATATATATACCCATTTTCATTCATCCAAATGAAGTTTCCATCAAATTAAAAAACCAAAATTGAAGATCAAACAAAATTGAAATAATAAATTATAAACAAAATTTTATTTCAATTTGAAAGTCTTTTCCAATTTTGAAAGTAAGATTTCAAATAGTTTTTCCATCCACACAAATGCCATTGAATTCAATTTTTTTTAACTAGATACAAGATGAGAACCTGTTTTTTTTTAAGTTGGGGTGAAGATCCTGTTGATGCCTTGATTCCCTTTTCAGTTCCTCAGATTCTTCAAGCTTTTAACCAAAACCCACAAAATTGAACAATTCCTCCTCTTCTTCTTCCAATTTTCTCCAAAAAACTCTATATCAAAACTTGTGAAGAAAAATTGATAATAATGAAAAATTCCTTCCAAAAAAAAAAATCCTACAACCACCCTCATCAATTTAAGAAAACAAAATAGGAAATATCTCATTTTTTAATTTTTTTTTTTTTAATTTCAAATTTTCTAAATTGACTTTTTTCAACATTTTCTTTTATTTTCAATTCCAACTCAAATATCCATAATTTCCAATATGCATAATTTAATTCATTTCAACACAACTAACTTAATTAATTAATCAAATAAATCTATTACAAGATTAAATTATTCATTAATTAAATTAACTTAAATCACATTTCTATCATATGACCAGATAAATTTACTCACTAACTCGACTACAAAATAATTTATTTTAACATTATTCTAACTTCCAAAATAAACTGAACCATGGGAAATTGAACAATATAAAATAACTGGAACACACTAGGACCGACGACACACTATGACCAGGGTGACGACTTGGCACGAAAATCCTAGCTACTATCTCCCAATCGAATGTCATTGAGAAATGTACATGTTCAAACCTGTGGAACCAGGTGGAGTCGATGTCCTGTACCTGTCAACCTGTGAGCAGAGAGTATATCCACATGCAATAATATGTCCTAAATAAGGCACACCGTGAAGAGGAAATCACAGAATTGCAGGGCGCTCGCAAGCGAGTGATGCGATACCATCCTCTTCACCAATACAATAGTACTAACTAGCACATCTAACATAGCAACATATTCAAAAGCATGAAACACCACAAATTTAACTAACCACTTATGCTAATTCTAAACATGCCATAATAACCACCTCAAAATATAGTACCATCACATCAAGATATGTCACAATAAAATAGGGATCAATTGTAACCAAGTACATAGTCAAAGTACAACATTCTTTTCTCACAACCGAGCAAAATAGAGGTGTATTACATCCTCCCCCTAGGGTCAGGCTTACTCCTGGAAGCCTGCGAACAAATAGGGATAAAGCTCCCTCATTCTAGCTGCATCTTCCCATGTGGATGATGTGTCATCCCTAGGATCCCACTGAATCCTAACCTAATCAATATCTCACCCTCGAAGGGCAAGCATTCTGCGCTCCACGATGGCCATGGGCTCCAAAGCCAGCTACCCGTCCTCTACCTGCAATGCATTGCAATCAAGGACATGAGAAATGTCTGGATGGTACAACTAAAGAAATGAAACATGAAACACATCGTGAATGCACGAGAGACTGAGTGGTAAAGCAAGAAGGTAAGCAACATGACCAATCTTCTCAAGTATCTCGAAAGGTCCAACAAAGCGAGGTGCCAACTTAGATCCCTTCCCATAATGGATGGGACTCTTTTGCGGATGCACCTGCAAGAAGAATCTATCGCCTACAACAAACTAATGATCCACTCTATGCGCATCCGCATACTTCTTCCTATCCTTCGTTTCCACCAAGTGCTCTCTAATCCTATCCACCTACTCCTCCATATCCTACAACATCTTAAGACCCAACACTATCCTATCCTTCAGCCGATCCCAACTCAAGGGGGTATGAGATGGTCCCCATATAATGCCTGGAATGGAGGCATGCTAATGGAGCTCTGGAAACCATTATTATAGGAAAACTCTACCAAATAGAGATAATCCTCCCATCGTGTCTGCTAGTCCATCACATACATATGTAACATATCCTCAAGGATCTGATTCACCCTCTCGGTCTATCCATTTCTCTCTGGGTGATAAGCTGAACTGAAGTTCAATTGTGTCCCCATCGCATGCTGCAATGATGTCCAAAGAGCTGAGGTAAACACTAGATCCTTGTTAGAAATAATCCAACGCGGAATGCCATGTAACCTCACTATGTCCTCTATGAACACTCTAGCTATGGACGATGCGGTATAGGATGAGCGCATAGGTGAAAAGTGTGCCACCTTTTTCAACCTATCAACTGTCATCATAATCACATCATGCCATCTTGAAGAGTTGGGTAAACCAACAATGAAATCCAATGAGATTATATCCCACTTCCACTCTGGTACTAAATGCTGTTGCAGGAGCCCTGCTGGATGCTGGTGTTCAGCCTTAACTCACTGACACTCTAGACATTGTGACACAAAATCTGTGATGTCTCGCTTCATCCCTGGCCAAAAGTACAACTGACACAAATCTGCATGCATCTTCTTCACCCCAGGATGGGCTGAATAAGGTGCACGATGTGCCTCAGTCATGACCAAGGTGCGAAGAATATCAGAAGGAGGAATGTATATGCATCTCGTGTGTCTCAATAACTCATTTGAATCTAAAGAATATCTTGAATGTCTGCTATCAAGAGGTCTACCTGCCTCTATTACTAACTTGACCTCTTGGTACCAACTATCTGTTGGAAGGGAAAAAAGAATTTGAATCCGTAAATCCATAGCTAGAGTCAACTCAGATATCTCATGTCTCCGTCTACTGAGTGCATCCGCTACGACATTCTCCTTCCCTTGGATGTACTTCACCTCAAAGTCATACTCACAGAGGAAATCCATCCAATGCCTCTGTCTAGCATTAAGGTTGGGCTGGGTGAAGATTTACGTAAGACTCCTGTGATCACTATGCAACTCAAACCTATGGCCAAGAAGAAAATGCCTCCATCTCGTCAATGCATGCACAACTTCCGCTAACTCAAGATCATGTGTGGGGTAGTTCAACTCATGATCCTTGAGTTTTCGTGACTCATATGCAATGACTCGACCCTCCTGCATCAACACTGCATCAAGACCCTCCAAGGACGCATCTATACAAACTAAAAAGTCCCTAGTCGGATTTGGTATAGCAAGTATCAGTGCACTAGTCAGCATCTCCTTTAGATTCTAAAATGCTGCCTCACACTTCTCTGACCACTCAAACTTCTTCCCTTTCCTCTGAAGAGTAGTGACAAGATATCCGATCCTCGAAAAACCCTGCAAAAAGTGTCTGTAATAACCCGCTAGCCCCATAAAGCTACATATCTCTGCCACATTCGTTTGCATAGGCCAATATGAGATCACTTGGATCTTTGCAAGATCCACTGAAATACCCTTCCTTGAGATCACATGCCCAAGATACCGAACCTTAGACTTGAAGAACCCACACTTTGACAGGTTAGCAAACAAATGATTAACCCTAAAACACTGCAATACCTACCGCAAATGTTCCTCATGCTCTACCATAGTCCTAGAATATATCAGAATGTCATCAAGGAGCACAAGGACAAACCTATCTAGGTATGTACGAAATAAACCATTCATCAGACTCATGAACACAAAGGGTGCATTCGTCAACCCAAATGATACTACTATGAACTCGTAGTGGCCATACCACATTTGAAACACTGTCTTATGGATATCCGAGTCAAAGATATGAAGCTAATGATATCCTGACTTAAGATCAATCTTCAAATACATCATCGATCCTAGGAAGTGGATATCGGTTCCTGATGGTCACTTTGTTCAACTGTCGGTAATCAATACATAACTAAAGTGAACCATCCTTCTTCTTCACGAAGATGACTGGTGCTCCCCATGGTGAAACACTAGGGCAAATGAAGCCCTTCTCTAACAACTCCTCAAGCTATAAACAAAGCTCTTTCAGCTCCTGGGTGGTCATGTGATAGGGAGCTCAAGAAATGGGTTTTGAACTAGGTATAAGCTCAATCATGAAGTCTATGTCCCTGTGAGGTGGCATCCCTGGAATCTCATCTAGAAAGACATCAAAATACTCTTGAAGGACATGATGACTATTAAGAGAGACTTTCTCTTCTCCACCACCTAGATCCAAGTCATCCACTATGACAACAAACAACTGGTAGCCCTTACATACACACCTTCTCAATTGCATAGCTAAGATGACCCTAAAAGAAATTGGCCTCTGGACTCCCACTATCTCTACCTCTCTACCTAAAGCCTCAATGCATCAAATTGACTTGTGTTGACAATCCAAGACTGCACTATGTGCCTCCAAGCAATCCATCCCAATGACGATGTCATAAGAACCCAAATGAATAACTCGGAGGTCCATCGTAGTCTGAAGAGGTCCAATCTCCAATCTACACTCTGGCACAAGGGAATGTGATGCAACTTTCACACCCGAAGCTAACTCTACCTGCCACCTATCAATTTGCCTTACTACACCCAGTATACATCGCGACACGTCTGATGTCAAAATGAAGGAGTCTGATGCTCTGAAATCAAATAAGATGGTAATAGGGTTGCCGATCAACATACCATATGACTCGATGACAGTGCCCTGATGCTCTTCTTGGTGGTTATCAACCACTGCAAAAACCCGATGCCCTCTGCTTGCATCGTCAACTATCAGCTCAGATGCCGCTGGTACTTGTGAAAACCCAGACGTGCCCCTGTTGGGACACCCTCTAGCCATGTGACCCTGTTGACCACATGCAAAACACTCAATACCTCTGCCATAACCTCTACCCCCAGATGGTGCGCTAGACTGTTACGCACTACCCATAAAAGTAGACTGTGAACTCTATGTTGGCTGCTCAAAGCTGAAGCGTTTCACACACCTTCAATTTATGTCCCCCTACCTCAATTGGAAACCTTTACGTTTCCCTTGCGATACGTGTTGCGGCTGACCACCTTGAGATGACCCCTACTGAGACCTAGGAGGTACACCTCCCTGAGGCTTCCCTCCTCTAGCACTAGATCCTTCCACTGAACTACTTCCAACCAGAACACTCATGTGACCTCCAAGTTCCATACTCAGATTCTCCTCCACAAGGCGTGCTTTCTCTACTCCTACCTCCATGGTATTAGGTTCAAAAAACCTCACACCACCACTAAGGTGAGCATTTAAGCCCTTGAAAAAATGGTGTAGCAACATACTCTCATCGTCACCAATCCCTGCATATTGTTTGAGCTCATAAAAGCATCACTCATATTGCTCAACAAATAAGGCCATTTCGCGCAAGGCATGAAACTCATCACCTCGACGCTGATGCCAATTCTCAGATAAGAAACGAGTTTTGAATCGCTCTAGGAAGATCTCCCAAGATACTGAGTGAATGCTAATATGGATCTTTTTCTCTTCTAGCCTCCACCATGTGGAAGTGAACCCTTTCAGCTGCATGATAGTGTAACGAGCTCTGGTGTTACTACCATATGGGTGCATGGAAAAACACCTATCCAGGTCTATAAGCCATGTCTCAACCTCTAAACCAGTACCTGATCCATCATATAATGGAGGATGTGCTCGGAGTAAGTCCCTCATTTGTGACTTAGACAGGGGTGGAACTTCCCTCACAACTGGATTAACCTGAACCTCAACCAGCCTCAAACCAAGGAGTTCCAAAGCCTCCTCAAGTGCTCTATGCACAACCTCAATCCCTGTTGGATCTTGCAGATGATTACCGACCCCTGGTGCATTCTAAGATGCATGTTCTTCCTCTTGGTCTAGGATAAGAGGAACTAAAGGAGGAGAGTCATGCTGACTCTCACCATGACCATCTATATGACCATGGCCACGCCCTCTACCTCTTCCGCATTTGGGTGGCATAATATTGCACATACACGTTAAGGTATTAAGCCAGATACTCAACTCAAAACCTAAACATCTAAAAGATTAATGGTTCCATCATAATCCGAGAGTACCCAATCTTTAAACCTAGGCTCTGATACCATGTGTAATGCCCCACCACACAACCCTAGAGGAAGTTGCAAACAACTACTTAAATGTACTAATTTTTTTTGTTTAAGTACAATTATTAAGCATGTTCACTAACTAATGCCAACAACCTCTAAGGTTACGAGACAAAGGTTATATAGAACCTCAACAAAAAACATGAATTTAAACCATGTCAATTATTTAATTAAGAAATAACACATACATTCCAATTAAGATAATTCACAACAAGAATAAGAGATATCTTTGGATTTCATTATTCATAAATAAACAACAAGGTTACAACACTCATTCCTCGAATGAGGTAAATCCAATAAACATAATTACAATTACAATTTCCACCTCAATAGCAATAAAGGGGTAAAAAAATTATAAGAACAACTAAAATGAAATCAAGCAAGAATTTTATCTAAAAACCACGAGCTATCCAACTGGAAGTCTTGTCCACATGAGAAAGAAGAAAGCCCAACGGAGTAAGGTGCACATTCCACCCAACCAAGTGGAACCCAAAGGTCCACCCCCGTGCTAGGAGATAGTAACAAGGATTTCTAACCAAGAACATCTACCTCTAGACATAGGCTAACACAATCAAACTGAAATAAATACAATGACATCACTAACACAAGGTTACAATGCTTCCAAAATTACATAATCAACTACATCAGTGATGCGAACATACTGTCAACCTAGGAGAAGTGTCATCACAATGTTACATAGGTTATCTTGGTTAGTCTTCCTAGGCCCCGACCCCAAACTCGGGTTATCCTAGTAACCTCTAACGACTTCCAACCCCTCATGTAATCCAATGTGGAATCAGTTATCTTTCATGGAGACAAGATAATGATCTTTCCATTCCAGGCCTTCTCATCTCAACCCAAGTCTTAACAAGCCCTTGCATTCCTGAGTGAGGCATAATTATCTTATTAAGTGTTTAAAACTACATGGTACTCTAATCATTTAATTAAGTTATCACTGGATTAACTAACTTGCAATGAGTTATCCTGGCACCACTTTGTGTGTCGGCCCTCGTTACAAGCCACTCCTCTAAGATGACACATGGAACAACTCCACAACCCAAAGGTACACATGTGCTATGTAAGGATATCACATCCCTAACCAAGACATATAGTCAACACACTCCCGTTCGTGATAACCGGGGAACAAACTGGTTAAACGCACTACCCAAGGAAATCCCAAGGTTGACTACATAGTACGACAACCCACAAACTTGAAAACCCAACTGGAAGACTTGTCCAATGCTAAGACCCACATTTTCCAAATGATCATACAAACAGATCAAAAACAAGGCAAAAATAAAATCTGCTTTGGGTTCACTAAACCCATTTCCTCACTAGCATTCAGTACTCAATGCATTAGATAAACTGAATATAATACGCCATTTCAAAATCAATTAATTTCCACATCAGCATTTGAATGCATGAGACATTAACCGGTATATCAACAATTCAAAAAAAGAAGAATCCCTTGTTTAAATAAAATATTATTTTCCTTGTTCCATAAAACCCATTAAAAAAAAACCATTCCCATTTAAACAATATAATAATATAATGAAATTCTTATTTTAATACGTTAATATTAAAACATTAATATTATTACTATTATTTAAATGCCTCATAATATAAAAAAATAAAATATTATACTATTAAATGCATTTTAATAATATAATAAATCATAATATTAAAATATAAAAATAAATTGTAATATTAAAATATTATAACAATTATAATATTAAAATATAATAAAATATTATTATTATTTTTAACTTTTTTTTAAAAAGTCATAAGGCAAGTGCCTCAGTTCGCACGCCAACCCTTAGGGTTGAATCATGTGACCTCGGGGTGCGTGCATAAGGGTTCCGAGCGGGAGAAGAGGGTCGGGCATAGATTTTGTTTGGCAGTGGTGGTTTCCACAGGGTGGCCACAGTGGGCGACACAGGTTGCAGTCTACGCTTTGCGCGGTGGTGAGCGAAAGGAAGAGGTCGGTGTGGGCGCGGGCACGAGCAGCGCTGGTGGAGCTGGCCACCAACAATGGTAGCGCGGTTGTGCATTGCACAACTGACCACCATTGTTGATGGTCATGGTTGCGTAGTGCACGCAACCGCGGGGGTTGCTGGGTGCGGCTCCCCCAGGCCACTTCCCATGGGGGAGGCTTTGGGGTGAGCCCCCAACCCCCAACAAACAAAAAAAATTTAATATATATATATTTTTATTTAAAATGACTATCATTTTTTTCAAAGGGTTTTTCTTTTTTAAGAAAAAAAAGCGAAGCTAAAAATATAGGTTTTTGAAAATTTGATTTAAAAAAAAAAAATTGCTAGCATAACCTTATAAAGGAGAAATTATAAAAATAATAACACAAGCAAGCATATATATATATATATATATATATATATATACCCATTTTCATTCATCCAAATTTAATTTCCATCATATTAAAAAACCAAAATTGAAGATAAAACAAAATTGAAATAATAAATTATAAACAGTCTTTTCCAATTTTGAAAGTAAGATTTCAAATAGTTTTTCCATCCACACAAATGCTATTGAATTCATTTTTTTTAACTAAATACAAGATGAGAACCTATTTTTTTTTAAATTTGGGGTGAAGATCCTGTTGATGCCTTGATTCCCTCTTCAATTCCTCAGATTCTTCAAGCTTTTTACCAAAACCCACAAAATTGAACAATTCCTCCTCTTCTTCTTCCAATTTTCTCCAAAAAACTCTATATCAAAAATTGTGAAGAAAAATTGATAATAATGAAAAATTCCTTCCAAAAAAAAAATCCTACAACCACCCTCATCAATTTCAGAAAACAGAATAGGAAATATCTCATTTTTAAATTTTTTTTTTTGAATTTCAAATTTTCTAAATTGACTTTTTTCAACATTTTCTTCTATTTTCAATTCCAACTCAAATATCCATAATTTCCAATATGCATAATCTAATTCATTTCAACACAACTAACTTAATTAATTAATAAAATAAATCTATTACAAGATTAAATTATTTATTAATTAAATTTACTTAATCACTAACTTAAATAACATTTCTATCATATGACTGGATAAAATTACTACTCGACTACAAAAGAATTTATTTTAACATTATTCTAACTTCCAAAATAAACTGAACCAAGGGAAATTGAACAATATAAAATAACTGGACCACACTAGGACTGACGACACACTATGACCAGGTTGACGACTTGGCACATAAATCCTAGCTACTATCTCCCAATTGAATGTCGTTGGGTAGGTGACACGCTCAAACCTGTGGAACTAGGTGGAATCGATGTGCTATACTTGTAAACTTGCGAGCAGAGAGTATATCCACATGCAATAATATGTCCTAAATAAGGCACACCGTGAAGAGGAAATCACAGAATCGTAGGGCTTTTGCAAGCGAGTGATGCAATACCATTCTCTTCACAAATATAGTAGTACTAATTGACACATCTAACATAGCAACATATTCAAAAGCATGAAACATCATAAATTTAACTAACGACTTATGCTAATTCTAAACATGCCATAATAATCACCTCAAAATATAGTATCATCACATCAAGATATGTCACGATAAAATAGGGATCAATTGTAACCAAGTACATAGTCAAAGTACAACACAGTACTAAAGCATAAAAGGGGAAACAATATTGTTCTCACAACCGAGCAAAATGGAGGGGTATTAAAAAATGGCTTGAAGATATTGAAAACCGAGAGAGGTTATTATAGAGGGGCCCTGCATGATCTCGTACCTTTAGATAGAATGTTTCAAAGTTCCATGGTTTTTGAGTAACACTTTGTCACAGTTTGCTACCATTTTTAACTTTGGTCTCTTGAGAGATATTGTTGGTGTAATGTATCTCAGATTGTTTTGACATGTTTTTGTGTTAAACAAGACCTTTCCTAGGGTAAACCTACCCATTCAAATTTATTGAAACTATTGATTTGGTTACATTATGAACACAACAAAAGTTACACTACCTTGCAACTTTGCACTACATTCATTTGACACTTTTTCCATCAACCAAAAAATTGCACACCATGCACAAATGGCTTGGAGATATCAAAAACTGAGAGAGGTTATTGTAGAGGGGACCTATATGATCATGTAACTCTAGATGGAATGTTTCTAAGCACCAATTTTTTTGAGAAACACCTTGTCAAAGTTTTCTACCTTTTTGGACTTTGGTCTCTTAATAGATATTGTCAGTGTAATTAAGCTTAGACTGTTTCACCATGTTTGGGTGTAAAACAAGACATTTTCGAGTGTAAACCTACCCATCTATATGTGTTGGAACTGTCAGTTTGGTAGCATGATGAATAGAATTAAATTTACACCACCTTGCAACTTTACACTGCATGCATTTGGCACTTTTTCCATCAACTAAAAACTACACACCATGGGAAAATGGCTTGGAGAAATCAAAAAATTGAGAGAGGTTATTGTAGAGGGACCCTACATGATTTTGTACCTTTAGATAAAACGTTTCTAAGTGCCACAGTTTTCAAGAAACACCTTGTCAAAGTTTGTTGCCTTTTTGCACTTTGGTCTCTTAAGAGATATCACTAGTGGATTATAGATCAGACCATGCCTACTGTAAACCTACACATCTAAACATGTTTGATTTGTCAGTTTGGTCACATGACGAATAGAAAAAAAGATATGACACCTTGCAACTTTACACTACATGCATCTGATGCTTTTTTCGTCAATTGAAAACTTGACACCATGGGAAAACAACTCAGAAATATCAAAAACCAAGAGAGTTTATTGTAGAGGGTCCCTACATGATCACATATTTTTATACATAATGTTTCTAAGTTCCATGGTTTTTGAGCAAGAACTCATTGAAGTTTGTTTCCTTTTTTCACATTAGTCTCTTAAGAGATCATTGGTGCATTGTAGCTTGAACCACCCTGACATGTTTGGGTGTGAAACAAGACCTTTCCTAGCATAAAACTACCCATCTAGACATGTTGGAACATTCAGTTTGGTCACACAATGAATAGAATGAAATTTACACCACCTTGCAACTTTACACTGTATGCATTTGATGCTTTTTCCATCAACTAAAAAATTTGACACCATAGGAAAACAACTCAAAGATATCAAAAATTGAGACTAGTTAATGTTGAGGGTCCATACATGATCTTGTAACTTTAGACATAATGTTTCTATGTGCTATGGTTTTCGAGAAACACCTCGTCAAAGTTTTATGCCTTTTTTCACTTTGGTCTCTTAAGAGACATCACTGGTGCATTGTAGCTTAGACGACTATGGCATGTTTGGGCACAAAATAGGACCAATCCTACCATAAACCTATCCATCTAGATGTGTCGGAACTATCGGTTCGGTCGCACAATAAATAGAATGAAAGTTACACCACCTTGCATGTTTTTGTCTTTTAGATTTCAACTCTCTCTCAAGAACATTAACCTGCTTTTCTTTGACACTAAAATATTCTTCTTATATTTTGATTCCTTTTCTAAGTGGTTGATTTTAGTATCCAGTTGTTTTGCTTGAATTTCAAGAACCTTTGAATTCATTTGTTCAAATCCACCTATAATATCAACTCTCACTTTCTTTTCCTTCAAATGTTTTTATGAAATAAAAAACCTCTTGATTTTATCCACTTCTCCATGTTTGTTTTCCCATTCCACATACTACACTAGAACCATCCTAAAATTGTTGAGAGCAAGAATAATTTCTTCACTCAATACATTATCTATCTCATTCACTTTGGTCTACTACTTTTCAATTGTTTTTAGAGTATATTCCTTTTTTCATTTCACACATTCTAGTACTTTCTACCTCCAGTTCTTTATAGCCATTTTCCCATTGCACATATCACACACGCACACACACCTTCCTAAAATTCTCAAGAGCAAGAAGAATATCTTCAGTCAATATGTTATCATCTCATTCACTTTGGTCTACTTCTTTTCATGTGTTCTAAGACCAGATTCCTTTTTTCATTTCATGCATTCTAGTACATGTTGCTCCAGTTATACATTGTCATGTTACCATTGCACATACTACACACCCATCTTCCTCATCTTCTCAAGAGTAGGAATAATCTCTTCAATAAATACATTATCTATCTCATTCACTTTGATCTAATTATTTTCAATTGTTTTTCTAGTTGATTCCTTTTTCATTTCATACATTCTAGTACTTGTTGCCTTTAGTTTTTGAATGTTTATGATGCATATACATTTCAAGATAAAACCTAGAAAATCCTAAAAAACACTATTCTAACCCGCAAGTATATTTTAATCAGTAACACTCATCTGTTGAGATTAAAAAACTGCACCAACACTCACATAGAGACTCATCACTATACCTAAATGGATCTTGAAAAAACTTACACACCACTAAGGAAACTACATCATGTCATTTTTACTTGATAGTTCAACACAACAAAAGACAATGAATGTAATTTTTATCACATAAATATATATTTATCCTTGAATATTGAAACACAAAAAAATATGGTGAATTCCATTTATCACATTAATATGCATTTTGACTTGATAGTGAAACACAACAAAAGATGATGATATGAGACGGGAATAGAAGTTTGGAGATGAAGTGATGGGTTAAATGGGATAGATTTTGAGAAATGAGGAGAAGGTATATATTGTTGAATAACATAATTATATGATGGTTGGGAATCTTGGTAGGCCATAATTTTCTTTCATTCTTGGGACCATGTGATAGGAATCCAAGAGAGGGAGACCTAGGAATGATGAAATGGAATGTGGATGATTAAGGATGATTGGGTAGACCTTGGATTTAAGATGATGGATGTAAAGGGGATAATTATAGAATTTATGGAAAAGGGATGATGATAAAATGGATGGAAAAGTGGATAATGATGAAAAGGGAGATACAAGACAAATATTGTATCAAGATAAACTAGATCATTGATTGATCATAATGGGGTTTTCTTAGACTAGAATTTTATAATCAACTAGGAAAGGCTTGGAGTTTCTCACTCAATCTTGGATAATCACTTGACTAACGCTTGGATAGAGGATGAATTTTCTTACCTAAGATTGGATAATCACTTAGACAAGGCTTGAATATACTTACTTAGGATTTGATAATCACCTAAGTAAGGATTTTATGGGGATTTTGATAACAAGGATTTGATGATGGTTGTGATGACTAGCTTATGATAATGGATGAAAATGCTAAGATGAGGGAAAGACGATATATTTTGGATGGATATGATAGAAATGGTTGATGTTTTAGGTGAAATAATGGTTGAGGAAGGGTCTCCCAAGTCTTCTCTAGGGTTACAAAGGTCAAGTTTTGAAATTGAGTTCTCAAGATGGCCAAATGGTGAAACTATAAGTATGCATATAATTTTCCCAATCTTCACTGTATAAGATGGAAATGGTTGATGTTTCAGGTTAAATTATTATTGAGAAAGGGTCTCCCAAGTCTGATTGAGGGCTGCAAATGTAAATTTTCCAAATTGATGTCTCAAGATGGTCAAATGGTGAAATCATAAATATGCATATAATCTACCCAATATTCACTATATATATGTGTAAAAATGCAACAGTTCAAAGAAACCAAACTTTAAGTTTAAGAGGGTCACTAATTCCTTCCTATGCCATATGAAATTTGGAACCAAAAAATAAGTAAGGTTAAAATATAGAAACAAAAGTTCTAACTATCAACTAAAATACATTAATATCAATAACATGACTTTACAAATTCAATGTGTATACTTAAAAATTAATACAATGAGGCATCTAGGTTTTTTCTACTATTTATTATGTCAAGTATTGCCTCATGGTCAAACTCACACACCTTCCACAAGGTCTTGTTCAAAGGTCTACCTTTATATTGTATTAAATGAACATTAGATGCCACGACAAGGTTTGAGTAATGAAAAATATTTCGATGCATATCAATATCCTAAAACAACCAAACATTAAAAATCTTATTTGGGTACCTTCTAAGCCATGTTCCAATAAAAACCATCGAGCTTGTAGGGTATTCAATGTTTTCTCCATATGTAATTGGGGCCTCCAATTTATTTTTGGCCTCAACACTTGAATGAAACGAGTAATAATCTATTCCTCTTCATTTTCTTCATCTGTAATAACTACGTAAGCATTCCCTACATTAATATGTGTAATAAATTAGATGAAATTAGTCAACATTACAAAAAAACTACAAAGTAAGATAACAATAGGAATTTCAAAAAAATGCAAGCAAATATATTACCTGGTTGAGCTAGATTTGATATGTGGTCAAAGTCATCTGATGATTCCATCTGTCTAAGTTCTAGTAATGTCGAGGGATGATACATGTCAAGTGGGAAAATAAAACTTAACAATTATTTGTCAACTCACTCGTTTGACTCACACTTATTCTAGGCTTGAATTGTACATGAAGGAAAAAAGTATGCCATCTCCACATATGAATACTCCATGAACATGCATTTGAGCTTCTAAAAGAGTGTAGCTCACTTGATCTTATCAGTGTACAAAAATTATCCTATGGTGTAATGTTAGTATCATCTATCAACCAAAAAATCTAAGAACTGAAGACTTACCTTCATTACCGAGACTTATCAAAGCATTACACAACTCAATGATTTATTTTGGATATGTCAACTTTTCATTGTATTTTTACTTTAACTCTTCTTATGCTATGGCTCTTTTGATACATGCTCCTGCATCATCATGCTCCCCCTTTCCATGCCTGACCTCACAAAAGTTCCACATATCCTGAGAAATTGTAATATTATGTAGCTTGCTACACCAATAGAACATTTGTGAGTTATTGAATTATGATGTATAGTTATCTAGCCATATTATATGTTTACTAAATGATATACCCCTTCTAGCCAAAGCATTGTAGAACACCTGAAAGAAAGCTTACATGAACTTTGTAGAACATGTGCGATCATCACTAATATAAAAATGATACTCCCTTATTATCTTTCTATCATCCTTTGTACTATCATTGGCATGAATGAATGCTATGTGCATAAATATAGAAACCTATGTGGAGTTGTAATATTGTGATTACACCTCTTTCTATGGTTAAGTAGACTATAGTTCTCTATAAATCTAATGACCAAAATAATGCTACCAAGAGGAAATATGTCCTTAAATAATTTAAATTGCAAGTCCAACCATTGAGCTCTCGGGGTATGCCTTGCATACTCATGCATGCTATATTATCACAAAATGAAGAAAAAAATTGTTACACTGGAATATTTTGAATAACCGAATCACACCTTTTTTCTTCTTTACCATCTTTTGTATTGTAGGCCACTATTTTATACTTTCCAAACTCTACTAGTTCATTTCCAACTGCATGTGTGCTTTCCATACATTCACATATCCGTATACATTGCAAGCCATGACAATGCTAAAAGCTGCCATCCAAACATAATTTGCTATAGAATATTTGACCTTCCTCTCTTTTGCATGAACTTGTTGATATGAAGTCTCTTCAAGATGTAGGTGGGGCATGTATGCCACAATCTTGCAAAAAATTGTTATTATGAAAATCTAAACATATAGCTTGATAAACATCAAAATGGTTAGAAAATTCAATACATAATCTACAACAAGAAGTAATATGTGTGTAATTTATTTTTACATAGAAAGGTTTTAAAATTTTAAAATATCTTTGAGAAATTTTAACTTAAGGATACATCTCTATAAATTTACCAAAAAATTGTGTTTGAGTCGTATGCAAAAAATTCTTTGGATGTGGCTCATGGTTTCAACTACCAATTCTCTTTCTTACCACATCCCTTTGGTTCAAAGATACCCTTATGTAATTCTTCCAAAATTCTTCAATTAGTGATCTCAATGCTTCAATAATTGGTTTATATTTTCATTGTAGTCTCCTCAAGATTTCCCATAGTTCTTTGGCGCCTTCCAACAACTCTTGATAAATTTTTTCTATTAATCGTCAATGCTTGACTTGTCTTTCTAATGATATGATATTTCTTCATTTGATTACTTACTATTTTTTATGTAATGACACGTTGTGTGACATTACTATCTTTTGTGTGTGATATGTTACCCACACTCTCATAAGAACACATTAGATTCTTCACAATATATTTTTCAATTGAAGCCTTTGATGTTCTCAACCCAATAATCTTCATGATAGACCTAAACTTTATACTTTGCATCATTTTAACAAATAGTTGATATCTTTCGATCTCATTTATTTTCTCAAAACACACTCTCCTAATCTTATTAGCATATCTTCTACAAGTGCACTTTGGAATATTATCTTCCATTTGCTGCAAAATATTCTTATCAATATCAATCAAGTACTTGGGAAATCTACACAAAATTCTAGGTGTTCTCAAAGATAAATTTTTCCCAACATTAGGAATTTCATCAATATATAAATGAGATTGGATAGATGGCATAGCTTCGATCGAAGATGGAATAGATGGCATACCTTGAAGTTGAGATAGGAAATATGGTGTACATCCTTCTTCACATGTGAGTGATGTACTTTCAACTCGAGATGTGATTGATGGTTTCCCTCCATCTTAACTTGTGGTAGAGGACATGTCTCAAACTATGGCATTCAAATCTCTCATAGTACAATTTTTTTGTATTAATTGTCTTGGTGTCACCAATACCATATCTCTCATTGATGGTTGAGGTCCCTCTTCAATTGGCATGTCTTCTACTATCATGTCTAATTTCCTTTTCTCATGAAGTTCCCTCATATTTTCTGCTTCCTTTGCATTCTTAGTTTCTTTCTCATCTTGTGTTCATTTAATCCTTGATCATTTTCTCAAGATGACAAAGAATTTTACCTATTGCATAAAAAAGAGATAAATATTAGTTACACCATAGTACTATGTAGTTAATAAATAAATTACAAAAATATGAATTTTTTCATGAAATTATGATACACATAATATGTGATAGTCCAAAAGATGCATGAGGGGCAACAAATTCCATGAAGAGGGTAGTAAAAAAGTGTAACAAAATAAATTAAATTCAATGACACATGTGTCATTATAAAATTCAAAAAAATCCATACAAATAAATGAAATATATGTAATTCAACCCTTCATACAAAATACATACAATCATCATGTAAAAAATTAAATGTCTCTCAACCATGATCAATAAATAAGTGCACTAAGATCACATGGCACGAGTTTGATGCAATCTTCAGAAAACCCATAAAATATCTATCACATATACAATCTCATCAAAAAATCAAATAGAACCTATACAACTTAAGGACATGTACATTATTAAAACTTAAAATAAAACTAATACAATCAAAACACACTATCATAAATGTTGCTAACCATGATGCATGGTTAGGAACACTAGACATATAAGGTAGGAGTTTGATGCACTGTATTCATTATGGAAGCTTGAATCCAAAGGCATGAAAATCAAAGGATAATATGTCATTCAACCTTAATGCACATCATATATGACATATCAAATTTAATCCATTACACACTAGAGTTGATGCCACTGAACCATGGTGAATGCCAAAGCACACTATGCATGACATAATAGTTTCATGTATATTAGCCATATAAGTAATATCATTATTCTCGATGCATAAGTGCACTAGGAAACATGATAAGACTAAATAGAATGTATGGTATTTGATGATTGACATAAAATCCTTATAATAAATTACACATAGTTAATATCATCAATCCTAATGCATAAGAACACTAGGAAAATTGTGGGGTATGTGTAGGATCATGATGGGCCAAAAATTGGCGATATGTAAGTGATATGATAGCCCATGTGGCTAACGAATTTTTTTTACAAAAAATTGATGAAACAAAAAGGGTTTCTAAAGGATATTCTTAGCTTTCCACAAATATAAATTATGCTTTAATTTGAATTTAATAAAGAATTATTCTTCATTTTCTATTTGAATTATGACTAAAGTCCTGATTGAAAAACGTCTATAGATTTCAAACGGCATCACATTTTTTGAATCTGAAACATGTGTCACATTCTATGCTTCACATACTATAGGATTTAAAAAAATGAATTTCATGATGTTTTGAACAAGTTAAGATGTTCGCACATACGAGTTTTTATATTTTTAAAATTTATAATGAAAAATTCATAATTAATTATTTACTTGGAAAAAAATTACAAAAAAATATACATCACATCAGGACATGAGTCCTCTACATATATATAAAATCTTATAAAAAATAATTATCATTTTATTGTTGTTAGGGTGGTTAGAAAGACACCTACTTCTTATTTTTTCCTTGAAATTTAAGTACTACTGCATTGAAATTTTAAATTTTCACCAAATAGATTAAAAAAAAAAAACCTAGTAGTTTAGAAACTACATTCAATTTGCTACAAATTCTATTCTTATATATTTTTGAATATTATAGATAACTTATTCAAATTTTTATCTCAAGTTTCCTAACTCTGATTTTCTAAATTTTCATCGCCACTTAAGGGCATGTTTTTTCTATGATGATACTGCACATACCCTATGTAGCTTTCGTGGTATATTTCCTTTCATCTCTAGCTGCAAAAATTGTTAGATATTCACCATATCAAACCTTAACCAACATTTTCATTTAGAATCTTTGTCATATATAAGTGAATTTTGCTAGTTTGGGGTGAAGTTGAAGTTTTTTCCTAGCCATAGAGGGTTTGACAACAAGTTTGCAATGATTAATTTAGAGAGTGTGAGGAAGATGAGGGAAATTTTGCAATAAAGGGAGCCTTCAAGGAGGTTAAAAGTGTTTTTTGTGGTCTTTGTGGATATAGTAAATTAAAACTACGATACCAAAACTCCCTAGAGACATACCTTCTACTAGTTATAGATAATAATATAATGACAATAGATCCTACAACAATGAGTTTAGTTGAGGAAATTGTAGAGGAAGACATTAAGGTTAGAGAAGGGAAGAAGGAAGAAACTATGTGGATATTGTAGCAATGCAAACCATGATTTGTTTGCTTTCCCAAGAGCTACATGATACTATAAGAGTAGCCAAACCACTACAAATAGTGAAGAATTGTCTAGGTTAAAATGTGCTAAGAGGGTCTAAGGTTATTGTTGATCATGAAAGCTTTCATGTCTTTGAACAACCTTATGGGAAATTTAGTGAATGGGAGACCTACTTGCGTTCCACTGAATAAACTCCAAGATTTTAAAGAATTCAACTCTTCCTTTATGTTTGGGAAATGGAGAGGGAAATGTATAAATGAAACTTAATGATGGTGATGCTCCAAAGATTTTACAAAATTTCAAAAACCCTAACTGGTTTTTACTTCTGATAAAGTGAACACAAAATGCCACATACCCTTCATTGTTGGAAAGAGAATGAGAAACTAAGGCCTATGTGTGCACATAGAAATCATTCAAATCCTCTCGTGGGAAGCACCCATTAAGGTTCGACAAAAATAGGGAACCCAAGCTTGAACAAGATGTTTTGAATCCTTACAGGACTACTTTACCCTGACAACATAATATGAAATGTAACATAAATCTAGGAGGAAAATGAAAGTGTATCATAACATGATTCAATCCCTAAAATTTTTATGAAATAGAAGCTAGTAAATGAGAAATATTTATCAAAATTGTATCAAAAAATAAGGTGACACAAAGCATTCAACATGTACAAAATAAAGAATAAAATATAAAACAAAGGTTGCATGTGCACAATCTAATAAATTTTTTCTTATTTTATTCCTTGATTTGACAAAATAACAAAAATGCTAAGGTCAGATAATAGACCCAAATAGTTTTCTTGAAATTGATTACAAAATTGCTTATAGAGAAATCAGAGTTCTATAAGAAATCTTCAACACCCTATTCTATCTATCTACTACTGCTGCTATTTCTACTCTTGAGGGGCTACTAGAAATTCCCTTTTATAAGAAAGGGGAAGCATACAAGCATTAACCACTCTCTCCCACCAATGATAAAACCCTAATAGGTGTCATCAAAAGACAACCTCAAAATATGATTGAAAACCAGATCTGATATGACAATAAAAATTGAGTTTCTTCAATAATGGAAATAGGTGCAACAACTCGATGAACTGGATGCCACAAGAGCTTCATGTGGATCTCCTTATTAGAATGAAGATACGAGGTTATAAATTCTTGATGAAATATGATCTGATCTCCTATAGGTAGTAATAGCATCATCAAAAGGAAGTTGGTCCTTGAAGCTATGAAGGAACAAAACATTTTTCCACTTGAAAGCATTCATGAATATATTGTTCCCCAAAGTGAACAAAATTGTTTGACAAAAGATAGGCGATGTGGCATGTTGATAGGTGTTCTTTAAAAATTGAGAGCAGCCTATGGAAAATCCCCAAGAGGTAGCCACGTGTCCTACTTCAGCCCCGAAAGGAAGACGATATTCAAAAGGTCGCACAACTAGTATGTGACACCATTATGAACCTTTTTGCCAAAATTAACTTGCGACCTCCAAAAATATGCATTGATACAACATGTGGTGAAGTGAATAATAAAAGACAAAAAGATAATGAGCTCAAGGTCAAAAGAATAAAGCGAACAAAAATAAACATAGTTAAGAGAAAAAATTGCTCCATAGCTTCTAGTGACTCACAAGGGGCCTTTGTTTATGGAGGCATGAACCGAGGGGAAGAAAAAATCACAAAAAGAGAATAAATATGTGATCCCTTAGAGTTTCACGAATGCAAAATGCAAATATTCCTAATCTTCATCAAAAGGAAGAGCTAATGAATGTAGCATGTCGAAAGCTTGATCCAAGTCGATTATCTCCTTAAAGGAGACTCATCCCCTTTTCGCTTGTAACACTCCGATGTGGAAGTAAATTTGAGCAAATGGGAGAAGCACCCTTTCAATATCTCCAGTCGTAGGTGGTGAGCTCAATTTTTGGAGTTCCATCTGGTCTTGCTACTTGCCTTTTAAAGCCTTCTTGAGCTGTTTCTCAATAAATATTGCTCCATCAAGAAAAAAATGAGCTAGGTAAACCCAATTAGAGAAAATATTTTAAATCCTCTCCCATTGCACTGACCTTCTTAGTTAGTGCCAGCTAGTAGTTCTTGCTCCATTGGGTAGCCTGGTTGCACATGATAAACTCATTTTTCTTCCTAGAAACTAATCTTTAGTCTAAGATCCCAATGCTCCCTAGAGTTTCCTCAATCACCTTATACAACTTGATTATTAAATTACCTAACTCAATAGAATAGGTGGTGGTTGTATGCAATATTTGGTAGACTGTTGGGCCAAACTTCATGTTCAACTCCTATCTATCTGCTATAAACCGAGCAGAGTCGGCTTTAGGTCCATCGTTGCAACCTTAATTATCTCCTAATGGGAGGAGAGAATCCCTTGTAGTAATAGGAGGAGTTTGGATCTTCATTCCATGGCCAATTTTGTTGAAATTGAGACTCCTTAGCCTTTATTTCCTCCTTTAGTTGATTGATCTTTGTCTAATCCCTTTGAAGCTCCTTTGTTACTTGAGACTGGGTATTAGTTGTTGATCATCAAAGCTTGCACCTCTCCGATAATCTTATGGGAAATTCAGCAAGTGGGGGACCAATTTGTGCCTCACTGAATATCTCTAAGATTTTTATAGAAAGTTGACTCTTCTCTAAGTTTGGGAAAAATAATAGAAGAAAATATCAATATAAAAGATAAAAAATGGTGATGTGCCAATGCTTTTACAACATTTCAAAACCAAAATTCATTTCTATGAATGATATATTAGACACAGAACACCACAACCCTTCATTTTTGGGAAGAGACCAAGCAACAAAGGATAAATATAAGCACATTGTAGTATTTCAAATCTTCCCATGGGAAGTGTTCGTTAAGGTCTGATCAAGCATACAAATTCCAAAAGTTAACATAAAAACATTCATAAAGTTGCTTAAACCCTCCCTCTTAATACAACATAACATGAAGAAACAATAACCCTTAAAGAAACTAGAGAAATTCAATGACATAATCCAATTTATATAGGCTATTACTTTGTCATATAAGATTACAACATAGAAATAAACTAATCAAACTATTCGACTTAATCATAACACACTATTCTATTCTGAAGAAAAATATAAAGAAGGGAACTTGACAAAGGCCATACCATGCACAGTTTCAAAATTTCTTCCAGATAGATCATACTTAAATATAAAATGAACTTTAAAACAAAGGTCGGATGCCAATCCGACAATAGTTTGAGTTAAAAAAATATAACATGCCAGAGAGAAGTATTGTTCTACTAACCTCACATGAAAATATTTCTATAACTAAGAAAAATAAAAGAGTTTATTTCCAAAAGGGAAAAATTCAGGAACCCTTTCCTTCTATTGCCACCTCTTATTTATAGTTGAAAAGGGAGAGAATCACCGCCAACTTTCCAAAAGTGAAAACAGCCAGATGTCAACATCTAATAGCTCATGATCTGATCATAGATCTTTATTAGGTCACTGCAATCTTTGCTCATCAATTCCCAACTTCCTCATTTATGTCACTTAGATATTTAACGAAGACTGCCATCCATAAACACTCAAATCCTAGGAAATGGCTTGGAAAAATATGGTTGACCAAACTCATGAGTTGATGACGCTGACTAAAAACTTCCAATTTGAAAACAAAGAAAACCCAACATGATTTGACAAACTCTAGAAAGATTGATTTCTTTTAAAAGCACAAACTATATGAAATGAAGAGATGACGTGTTGAGTGGACTGAGAGATTTAGAGTTATGAAGATAGCCTTAGACAAAACTCCCACCAAGTTGACACATGTCATCGCTTCCCTCTCAAAAGGAAGTCGATAAACAAAAGTCGTGTAACTACCACATGGTGCATTGTGCACCTCTTAGAACCACCTTTTCTTTAAAGCATGGATCATCCTGAAAACAAAAATGTATAAATGCTGAAAATAAAAAAGACACTAAGGAAAAATTTGATTCATAGTTTTGGTGACTCATAGGGGGCCTTACCTTGCAGAGACATGAAGCTAGAGCTCTAGAAGTTGCTATAGTTTGAGGAAGGCGAAATGTTGCACCTCCCCATCAAAATTGATGGGATAGATAAGAGTGTGAAGGATCGTGTATGCTTGATCTAACTCAAATACTTCCTTAAAATAAATGGCTCCTCATCTTGAAAAAACAACTCCAAGGTGATAAAAGATATGAGAAAGGGGAAAGATATCGTGCTCAATTTCATCAATGGAAGGTGTAGGGATTAAACCTAGGAGGTCTATAGAAGTCCAAATTTTTTTTTCTGATTGCATCAGTGATCTGCTCAACTGATAGGACATCCCCATCCAGTGACACAAGAGGAGACAACCCAAAACTAAGCAGAATATTGAAATCCCTTTTAATCTCATCGACCCTTATGTTTGGCGCTTCTTGTCTCTCTTTGCTCTTTGCTGCAACTTTGTGGTAGTGGACAAAATTTCTTGCTTTGCTTGAGGTGACTCTTCAATATGGAATCCCTGCATTTCTTAGGGACTCATTAGTAGCCACACATAGTCAGGAAATCATATTTTATGATTCAGTGACTTGGGGAGCATATATTTGTAGAATTTGGTGTGGTAGTAGGCCGACCTTTTCATTTAATTCCCGAGCATCCCTTAAAAACTATAGCGCTGGCCTAAGAATGGAAACCACAACTATGATCCATTTCTAGTGAATGGATATCAACTTCTTCAATATTAGGATGGTCCTAGACCCCTGTGTGATAGTTAACTCCTGATGGAAATGAAGCTCTCTTTCTCTTCCATTTTCTTCCATTTGATTCTTCTCTTGCGGTCATTTGTCAGTTCAGAGTTTAACCTTCTGATTTCTTGGTTGCGAGCTTGCAGAGCAGACATGACCTCCTCTTTCTCTTGCCTTATCCTTTCTGCCTCTACTTGGGCTTTTTGTAGATTTTCCAAAGCCTAAGATCATACATCGTCCAACTCTCTTTGTATGTCTCCATGAGTACCTTGGTACTCTACATTTGTCTGGCACTCAACAACAAGCTCAAATTTTAACTTTTCAATTTCAGCATATAGTTGAACTTGTTCACCTTGGGTCTCCTTGAGAAACTTTGTTACTTCTACTTGTTGACTCTGTACCTATCTTATGTGGGCCATCTTGTAATCTCTAGGCTTGATGTCTTTCTCAATCCTACTCGCTATTTCCCTTACATTTATCAACTCTACCTCACGCTTTTTAAATTGTTTGTCAAGCCTTTCATAATCAATATACACCACCTTTTGGGTAGCCTTGTCTAGGACCACCTTGTTATGTAGACGAGTTTCATTTAAATCCAAGCACATAGCTCTGATATCATAATCCTCCATTTGCATTTGATCCTCATGTTTAGACATGAGTAGCCTCATGGTAGTGATCAAAAGAGAATTTCACTCTTCATTGAAGCAAGCTTCAATCTTCTTGATAGCTGATTGTGTGGCGCTCTTTAACTACCTTTTATTCTTTCTGGCCTATCAGGCCTACTTGGTTGCATCGAAATACTCTTGGAGACTCTGAGGGGTATCAATGCTTTGTGCAAAAATGAAAGCACCTAGAGGGAGACCAAAAAGGGTGACAAAAGGAGAAACTTTGGATGCATGGGCATTTAGGGAAGAAAATGGGAGTGTAATCATGGAAAATGGTGGGATACCAAATTGAGATTGGGCAAGGGGAAAACTAGGCAGAGTTAAAAGAGAAATGGGTGGAAGTAGAGATGTTTACCCAGAAGTGGATGGACCTGGAGTGAGAAGAAACCTAGATGTTTAAGCTCTTTTAATGGGGGCCATGGATGGGGAAATCAAGGAATCAATAGTGACCGAGACAAATGTTGCTTGTTCGGCGTGCAGGGTTATTTCACAAGGTTCATTATTGAAAATGGATGGGGGTTCATTAGGGACCAAAAGATCAAGATTTGTGGATGAAGGATTTCGTATCATAGATAAGGGTGGAGGATTAAATAGAGATGTAGAGGTAGAAAGAAGAGAGGGAGCAAAAATTACTTGGGATGCGATGGTTGAAACACCTTGTAGATCCAACTCCTCTTCTTCTTCTCTTCTTGATGATACACCAGACTCGCCCAGATCTTGGACTTGCCTCCTCTTTGCACAACTTAAAATAGTATGCTCTAATCCTTTGGCAGTCAATCCTACAAAAATTTGGCCTTCGATAACCACATCAGACCTTTTTGGTGATTGTCGAGTTATTTTCCCTTTACTTCATGGAATGACGAAGGCCATGACTTGTGATTCCTTTTTCCTCGATCCTTTTATTTTGTTTGATTCTTGAGGCCGGGAAGCATGACACGAAATTTCCTCCTATTCAATCTTGTGACTTGTTGTTGGAATGCTACTATCAATATCAACCTCTACATCAAAAACCTTGTTAAAAATTTCATCATGTGGCTGGAAGTCTGTGAACAGGGCATGGGGTCACCTCATCTCTTGTTGGAACCTCCAGAAATCTTCCTTCTTCCTTTTCAACCATCCCAAGTACTTCAAATGTGTGTTAGGGGATTTTACCCACTCGAAGATTTCTCTAATACTCCACCTGCACTATATAGAAATTCAATAATATAGGTCGTTTGGATGATATATGAAACAAGTTGATATATACTTCTAACCTTTTCTAAGTCAGATTTCTTTTTGACTCAAAACACTCCTGACTCTCATGTTTCAAATTCGGGAGGTGCCTTGTCGAATTGTAGTCCCATGTGTGACAAATTAAAACCAAGCCTAAGATCACCAGTTTGTTGGTGAGCTCACCTTGTGCCTTCTACTTTTTTAGTATTACCTAACTGTTGGAAATGTTAAGGGGAAGTAGGTATAGCTTTATCTTTTTCCTTCTTATTCCATAGGTGTTGTGAGTAAGGGTTTTCTGGTGGAATGCCTCCAAAGAAAAAATCTATCAATTACAAACTTGGGAAGTCTAAAAGGCTCCCTAATAAATGTAAAATCCTCACCCTGGAAATAATCCACCTGGGTTTGTGAAGTCTTCATACATTGAAAGACCTCAAGAGAGAAATGAGCTGTAGGGAATGGGAGTTAATACTGTAGTACTAGCCTCACAAAATAATCCACAAACCAGTAGTAATCCGATGTTCTTGAAATCACATGATTCCATACAAAAAGTGTCTAGTAGAAACCCTCTGCATCGAATCTAAACAGTTACAGAGTCCTCTCCAGAAATTTAGAATTTTGATGCAAAATAAAGTGAACCAGGAAAGAAGAATACCTGAATTTATATTCAATATCATAGGTCCTCAATTGGTCCAGCATGCCTTTGGCTACTGCATCAATAGAGTCATAATATTTATGAACTTTTTCCGTTTTAAACATAAGATCCAAGGCCATCTAAAAGGGATGGACCTCTTCATCATCATCAAGGCCGTAAATCCATGCCATCATCGAGAAAATAGACTATGTTTCTTTCTTGATTTTTTTGTGAGCAAGAGGAAAATAAAAATAATCTTTGTCTAGTCTTTCCTTCATTTCATCTTCATAAAAGTTTTCCTTCCTGGGTGTTACATCCTAGAAACCTTCAATTTCTTCCTCATCAAAACGTTTGGCACCCTAAGTTGTAGGGATACACAACATATCCCGTATGGCTGCTGCAGAAATTATAACCTTGGTTTTTTACTGGTAATAACTCTTATCTCCTTATTGAATCTCTTGACACATGTGTCTACTAGCTCGGGGCATGGATGCATGGCGGGAAACATGAATTGTGGCAAGACATAATTCCATAGCTGAGATGCAAAATTTCTAGAAGACCCATGCTAATTCATTCTTTGGAACACCCCTTCCCTAAGGTTTTTGGAGTTAGTCACCAAATTTGGGTCAAAAACATTGTCAGTGAAATCCTACACCGCCCCTTTTTTTATACGATTATCTGGTTGCATTGACTTAGTGTAATCAAATTGCCATTCTTTAGGCACTAGGGCATTGGAAAATGAATTCCTCCCAAAGATGTCAACATAACCTGACCTATTAGATGAGGCTCTAGCCTTTTTACTAGATGTTGATGCTTCCACCATGGTTGTATGAAGAAATTGTAGCGAGCTTCTTCAACGAAACGATCACTTTGTTTTTGCTACTTAGAATTTTTTTTTGCATTTGGGTGAAGTTAATTCGTTAGCACATACATGTAGTTAAGGCTTTGTCAGTACCGTTGGTCCACTAAATATTGCCACCAAGGTGATGGATGTGGATTTGAGATCCGTATCCCTTGGGAACACCATAAACATTGAAAGAATGGAATTAGTACATTCTCCCCGTTGCCTCTTTTCTCAAATAAGCTCAAATTACCTTGGAGAGCATACTTTTAGCTATGAGAAATGTGCTTAATGAATGCAAGGTACCTATGAAAATACACACCCATTTAATTTGTCAAAATTTAACACGTTAATCTATGTATTTTCACATAAGTGAGATAGTTGGTGCTAATGATGGCAAAGGACACATGTCGATGATCGACCTATGTGAACATTTACTTCCAATGCCCAAATTTAATTTTTAGGACCCGATATCAGATTTTCGTATGATTTACCTCCTATCTTCTAGTTGCCTTGCTATTTCCTTTGTTGTCATCTAGCGAGAAATAGACTTCCCATTAGTTGGGTTCGCTAGCACATCCTTTCTATAAATAGCTATACCACCTTATTATAATATTCATTCAAAAAATAGCTTTTTAAGTTTAGAAAGCTTTTCTTGCTATCTCTGATTCCGCTATACTTGATGTTCTATCATAATTTCAGATGGCCTAGGTACTCATAATCGACTTCTACCATGAAGGCCACAATACGCTTTCATGGGGGAGGTCACCTACAAAAAAATTAAGCATCTAGTGAATAAGTGTGACCGCCTTGGCACCATTGCGTTCAAGTGGGTAGTTGGCCTAGACTATATTGATGATGAAAACCATATGAGAAGCAATTGGAATATAATTTCTTTCTTTGTTGCCTCCTTGCTTGACTTGGATGTCACCAAGCCCATGATAATTGAATTGTGTCACCAGATGTTTGACTCTATACTACTAGAAGGGCTTGGTGAAATTGTGCAAGTGGCCATCCCTGGTGTCAGTATTTTGAATGCCATGGACATCTATAGGCACATCAACTATGGGATGGATGTGCCCTGGTTTCCATTCCTTTCTAACTTCAACACAATAGACCTTGATGGGAATCACTTGTTGTCTCTTCCTGTGACCACTTACCTATTGTGGGAATACAACATGGAACATTTTTTAGGGCTCGTTTGGAGGAAACACTTTGAGTTCCTAGTATACAAGTGCGATAAGGAGAACTGAGACCCATGCATTGTGTCAAGATCACATGTGCTATGTTAATCCCCCTTCCACCTATTCAAAGAAGAAGAACCTGATTATGAGCAACTTTTTTGCATAACCATGACTAGAGGCCTAACTTTTACTATTTTCTACATGTTGCCTCCATTTTGCTTCCCTTTTTCTTTGGGGCTCTTTTTGGGTTTGTTCGATAGGGATTTAAGTTTTAATTTGAACCTCAGGCTGTGTTACACTATAAATTTTTGATGAATGTAATATAATGAAATACTTTTCTACTTCCTTGGTGCTTTTCTCATGGCTTATTCTCAAAATTAAAACATATTTACCATTTTTTTTACATATGCTACATAACTATGATTTTTTTTCTCTAAAGAAATTATCCATTAATGGATTTTTTTTAGATAAATAACATTCATCAGTATATCTAGAGTGTTACCCTTCATATCTTCTAGCTCATACACATTATTTTCCTTAAATTAACTGATACAAAAAGGTCCCTTCCATAATGCTTCAAATTTGGTATGTTGACCTAGTTTCGTAGTGAGCTCATCCTAATTTAGTACTAGTCTCCCTTCCCTGAAATCTGGGTTGGAAGCATATTTTTTGAACCATTGTTTTACCATATTTTGGTACTTGATCATGGCCCCATAAGCCTTTTCTTTGTCCTCCTCGACTTTGAGGAGTTATGCCAACGTTACCTCCATTCCACCGCTTTCTTTAACCTCCAAGGCCTTCAGCAGTTGCAAGGTAGGCATCTCAAGATCTATTTGGGTGTAATTCGGTCTGCCCACAAAGCAGCTCGTAGGTGTTTATGCTAATCCCTTTGCCGCTTTAACTCAATGCATTTGATTAACCTAATTAGGTTTTTGTTGGTCGTCTCCACTAGCCCATTCCCTTGTGGGTAGTAATTTGATGAGGTTTTAAGGTAGATCCCACATTTGATAACAAATATGACATCCTCAAACCTATAAAAACTCATGCATTGTCAAATATGATGGTTTTTGGTGAACCAAATCTGGTTACCAACTCTTCAAGGAAATTGATGATCTCACCTTTTGTAGCATTTTTAAGGGAAAAGTCCTAAATCCAACTTGTGAAGTTGTCGGTCACCATAAGGATCCACTTATGGCCAACACTAGAAATAGGATTTATCATCTTGACAAAATCCAAAACCCATTGAGCAAAGGGTTCCTCAGTTACAATTGGGCTCAAAGGTAAGGTGAAATTATTTATTTTTCCAACAAAATATTGGCATTGAGTACACGTTTTCACCAAATGGTATGCTTCAGAAAACATGGGTGGCCAATAATACCTATCTCGCATTATCTTTAAGGTGGCAGTCTTGGAAGAGGAATGTCCACCCTTAGGACTACAATGAAATTTGTTAAGAACTCTATGTGCCTATGGCTTATTGAAGCATTAAAGCAGGACACCATCATAATTCCTTTTAAACAAGACACCTTCAATTAATACATACCTCATGCATTGCAGTTGGTAGTATCACCTTTTGTGAGATGGAAGGTTGGTCGAGTCCTGCCTCTTTTGCATATACTATGCTTGATCCATCACCTAAGACTCATTAGACTAGAGCTGATTTTAATAAAATTGATTAGTCTCATTCTCAGTTATGGAACTCGATTCTTGAGTGAGATATTCACACAAACCTCTTCCACGAACCAGTTTGGTTTGTCTTATATCAATGTCATACTCTAGGATGTTAGTGATCTTGTTTTCTTTCTTCTCTTTTATCTCACCTTCGGTGATATATTCTCGCACACTGGGACGTGCGACAAGGATGGTGATTCTATTGGCTAAGACTAAGTTATACTTGCTTTTTTAATACTAAGGTATACTAGGATGTGCGGCAAGGATGGTGATTTTGTTTAGGCTTTTAACAATGGCAAAAACCTGCTTTTCAACAAAGTTATAGCTATATTTATAACCCTTACGAGTTCTTGAGTGAAATGTGATCGGATGCTCTTTGTTATTCCCTTCATCATTCTGAGTGAGTAGAAAAGCTATGCTATGTTGGTCATTGTACACATAGAGTATTAAATCTTTGGAAAAATCTGGGTTAGCTAATATCGAAGCGGGCCAAAGATAGCTACCTTTAATTGCTCAAAAGTTTCTTTTCCTTCAGGGGTCCATTTGAACATTAGGTTCTTCTTGAGCATCATCGTGTAGGTCTCATGATGCCTACAAAGTTTGTATTTAACAAATTGACAAAGTTGATCTTTGCTAGAAAAGACAACCCTTTTTGATTCACTAGTAGGGTTAACTACTTTATAGATCTCACCCTTTTAGGGTGTATTGCTATTCCATTCATCGATACTACAAAATAAAGTAGTTTACCTTGGGGTACTCTGAAAAGACATTTTTTGGGATTTAAGGAAATCTTGAACCGTTGACACTTCTGGAAAACCTTTTCTAGATGATTGAAATGATCATGTTTTGACTTTGAGAAGACTATTAGGTCATCCAGATATATTTAAATGATTTGATTGATCAATCCTATGAAAATAATATACATTGCTCACTGAAAAGTTGGACCAACATTTGAAAGTTCACCTTCCTTTACATATACCTGGTTATAACCAAATATAATTGTTGAGCAATGAGAACATTTCCAATCCGACCACATTCTATAGAATCTACTCCATTGATGGCAAAGGGTATTGGTCTTTGAGCGATGATTTATTCAAATTTATGAAATCAACACAAAGTCTAATATTGCCATTCATTTTTTGAATTCATACAATATTAGACACCTAGGTGGAATTCTTAATCAGATATACGTTCCTTGATTTGATCAATTTGGTGATCTCTTGTGGCATCGACGCTTTGCGCTTCAGATTGACTAGTCTTTGATTTTTATGAATGAGATTTGATCCTTTAAATAGGTCAATAGTATGCTGAGTTATGCTTGGATCATACCCTCTAAGATCGTCATAGGTCTAGGCTATGACCCTGTCATATATACAACACATATCTTTTAGTATTTCTTTATCCTTGTGTGGAACGTATCTTCTGAATTTTAACTTTTTTCCGCTCCTAACATTAAGCTCTTCATAATCTTTCATTTCTAGAGTGAACCTATGTTTGATATTTCTTGCGTCCTCACAACTAAAAATATTTTTGAGAGAAATTAATCCTTAAGAAAGCTTATTTCCTATCAAGTAGATAACTTTCTCTTCAGGAGATTTTGCTTCTAGCTATGAATAGTCAGAAGCTCCATCCAATCTCTGTAAAAAGGAGGCAATTTGAATATCACCATTAAACACTTTCCATTTTGATCATTGTTGGGAATTGTGAGTCATAAAATGATCTATACTACATTCTTCTTTGTTGTCAAATTGAGAATCAGTTCAAATTATGAGCCGATTGAAGCCATCCAATCAACAACACTATTTTGAGATCGGGGAATGACTTGCACATTAAAAGCTTCAAAGCTCTCAATCATATCTCATATTCGATGTCTATACGACTTCATTCTTATGTTCTTCATAGCAAATTTCCCATGGATCTGGCTCACAACAAACTTTGAATCTTTGAATGTGTGCATTCTCTTTACGTACATTCACTCCACAAGAATCGGACCATGGAGCAAGGCTTCATATTCCACATCCTTGTTTGAGCATGAGAACTAAAAGTGATAAGCCTTGAGGATCTTTGATCTTGTTGGGGACACTAGTCAGACACCTGCTCTAGAACTAGTTTTGCATTTGGTGCAATCAAAATATAGGGTCCATAGACAGTTGTCATCTAGATAATCATATTCCTCCTCATATTTTATCAATTTTGGGAAGACTTGATCATCATCAAAGATCATGTAGGTGCCCAGTCCCATGTCATGAAAATTGCCGAGTGGGTCAAAGTCGATGAATTGGTTGACAAGGACCTCCTCTTTGGTAGTCTAATCAATCGTGTCTTCCTCGTCCTCCAACATCTCTACACAATATCCCTCCCCTTTCCAGATGGAGGTATGTGCTACTTCAAAACATAGGAGTACATTGTCTACTATATATTCTTAATGTAAATATATAGACAAGAATTTCATATTTTCCCCATGCTTGGTCCTCAATATCAAGTTTGACCAATCAAGTTCTAAATATCTACCAAGCTTTGTAGTGAAGTATCTTGAAAGACACATCCCAAAGACCGAGGTAATATATATCACCACTACTTCTTGCATGACCATTTGAAATGCACATAAGAATAGTGTTAAGGAAAAATCTCTAATATGGCTGATGGTCAGAACCTTCTTCCCATCTAGTTGCATGATTCCTCTCTCAAGGGGCTCATACTTAAGCCTCAAGGAATCAACAACTTTCTTTGGCATGACCATTGTACTAGCTCTCGAATCAATCATGTTATTATGCAAAAGCTTATATCCCACAATAACTGTTAAAAAGAAATGTGTGGGTTTTGGCTTGCTTACCTCTTTATCTTTTTTATTGTCTACATCATTCACATAAGATACGAGTTTTGAAGCTTGAGGGTCCAACACAAGTCCTTTATCTTTATCTTTATCTTGATCACACTACAGAGTCACATCCATCTGCAATACTTGTTCTTCGTTCTTGAATGCTTCCTGAAGCAAAAAAATTTCTTCCAAAATAGATATGACATCCCACAAGGATACATTAGGGTATGTGTAGGATCATCATGGAAAAAATAAGCCCTTAAGTGGCGATGAAAATTGAGAAAATCAGAGTTAGGCAACTTGATGTAAAATTTTGAATTAGCTATCTATATTATTTCAAAAATATGCAAGAATAGAATTTGTAGAAAAATGAATGTAGTTTCTAAACTACTAGGTTTATTTAAAAAAAATTCTATTTGGTGAAAATTTGAAATTTCAATGCAGTAGTACTTAAATTTTAGGCAAAAAATAAGAAGTAGGTGTCTATCTGACCACCCTAACCATAATAAAATGATAATATTTTTTTATAAGATTTTAGATATAAGTAGAGGACTCATGTCCCGATGTGATGCATATTTTTTTGGAATTTTTTTCCAAGTAAATAATTAATTATGATTATTTTATTACAAATTTTTAAAAATATAAAAAACCAGATGTCTGACCACCTTAACTTGGTCAAAACTTCATGAAATTCATTTTTTTATATCCTATAGTATGCAAAGCATAGAGTGTGATGCATGTTTCAGATTCAAAAAATGTGATACTATTTGAAAGCTATAGATGTTTTTCAATCAGCCTATCAACCAGGGCTTTAGTCATAATTCAAATAAAAAATGAATAATAATTATTTATTAAATTCAAAGTAAAGCATAATTTATATTGGTGGGAAGTTGAGAATCTCCTTTAAAAACCCTTTTCATTTCATCAATTTTGGGTAAAAAAAATTCATTAGCCACATGGGCCATCAGATCACTTACATATCGCCACTTTTTGGCCCATCATGATCTTGGACATACCCATTAGCAAGTGCCTTCTTCAATTGTTCCACCACATTGAGTGTTTCGACTACCTAGGCCCCTGGGCCTAAATGGTGGTATTTATCTCATCTTCAGAGGAAATTGATCCATCGTGAATGGGCTCAACATCTTATCCAACTCCTTTGCTGACAACAGTGGAATTCATGGTTGCTGAGTAGGTTGCTATGGTTATTGTAACTAAGATCATCGTGGAGCCTATTGTACATATTCTCCTATGATATTTATTTTGGATCTTGTTTTGTAGTCTGACTGCACTTGTGGAGAACTAGTCGTTAGAGCTTCATTTTTGAATACTGCATCTTCTTCCTCCATCCATGAAAATAGCACTTGGTGTAGCATGATATCTAGTTCTTTTTCTAAGGAAATCCCTTACATTTGCACTCTAAAGAAGGAATTTTCCATTTCATAGGACTCACATTCTTCTACATTTGGGAGCACACCCTTTCTTCTTTGTTCTGCTATCTTCCTTTGCATATTTCCCCTCAGGCAATTTTGGGGCATGTGACAATCTTTGCATGCGAAGCACCATATGTTCTCATCTTCCACTAGGTTGCTCTGGAATGGGATTAAATCTTTACTCTAGTTGTCTTTGACCAGGCATAGTGATTGAAACTATCTGGTTTATAGATGCCATTTGCTTACCTCCTCCTCTTGAGGGTCCTTGGTACATGTTTTGCTGATAGGATGGCCTCCCTCCCAGATAGGTATGAGCGGCTTACTTTGGAGGTACTTCTTGCTACCACTTGGTGAGAACTAACTCGTTAGAAAAATACCACATAAGACTCTTCATATCATTGAGGTTCACTACTAAAGAGAAAGAACCTGACATGCTCGTCTGCATCGTGGGATACACGAACATGGATTGCGGCGTGGCCAAAGTCATCACTTGTGTAGCGGAAGTGCTTGGAGTAGCTTCTTCTTGAGAACTATTGGAGATTTCTTTGAATACAGGCATTAGAGGTCGAGGTGGAAGCTTTCCAATATCGATCAAGTTATTCTCCATGTGCATAACCAACTCGTATGGGTTGGGTAGGATATCTCCTCCCATAGATGTTATCATGACCGTGATGTCTAAATTAAAATCCTCCAAGTAGAAAATAAACACCATCGTAGCCAAAGGTTTGGCAGTCACAAGAATCCTTTTCCAGGTTTTTTGAAACCTAGCATTGAAGTCACTCATGGCCTCTTGTGGGGCTCTTTTGATAGTGATTAGTTGGTGAAGTAACGAAGAACGATCTCCCTTCTCTAAGAAGCGTTCGAACAACCTTTCTCTGAGTTTATCCCAAGAGTAGATAAAATCAGAAGCCAAAGATTGATTCCAATCTTGAGATTTTCCTTTGAAGGAGGTGGCCAAAATCCAAAGAGTGATATTCTCCTCCACTATGCTATGCACTCTACATACCTCTGCTATATCTTGGAGGTGTTTGGAGGGAGGTTTGAAGTCTTCTCCAATTTTTTTTTGTAATAGCCTTGAGGGCATTAGCGGGCATGGTAGGCCACATGTCTGGGGGATTAGATGGTTGTAGCAGACTACCACTATCCTAGGTTATGAAATTTCTAGGAGCAAGGGCAGGTATGTGAGCCATGGAGAACAAATTCCTATCAATGGGGTATACTTGTATTCTTATTTGGAAAATTCGGCCTCCAGGAAAAGTAGATAAGGCTCTAGATTCTAGGCTCTAACTTCTCATTCTATTACTCATAATAGGTGATATAGAACCTGTAAGTCTCCTTCTCTTAGGTACCGAAGTGGGTGACTAGGAGTACTGGAAATGGCCTCTTAAGGATGCTCTTGTTTGGACTTTGGGCATGAAATTTATAACTTCTTTACTTGGCCTGATTTAAGAAATATTTTATACTTCCAATCAGACATTTAGAAAACTACATGTACCATCGGGCATGGAAGAAAAATAACTGTTGATCATGAAAGCTTGCACCTCTCTGAAAACCTTATAGGAAATTCGACGAGTGGGGGACCAATTTTCACCTCACTGAATACCTCTGATATTTTTATTGAAAGATAACTCTTCTCTGAGTTTTGGAAAAAGAGTAGAAGAAAATGTAAATACAAAACATAAAAAATGGTGATGGACCAATGCTTTTACAACATTTCAAAACCCAAATTATTTTCTATGAATGATATATTAGACACATAATGCTACAACCCTTCATTGTTTGGAAGAGAAAAAGCAACAAAGACTAAATACAAGCACAATGCAGTCTTTCAAATCTCCCCATGGGAAGTGTTCATTAAGGTTCGATCCAACATAAAAATTCCAAAATTTAACAAAAAAACATTTAGAAAGTTGCGTAAACCCTTCCTCTTAATACAACATAACATGAAGAAACAATAACCCTTAAAGAAACTAGAGAAGTTCAAGGACATAATCCAATTTCTATACGCTATTAGTTTATCATATAAGCTTACAACATGGAAATCAACTAATCAAACTATTTGAATTAAGTTAAACACAATGTTCTATTTTGAATGAAAAATATAAAGAAGGAAACTTGACAAAGGCCATATCATGCATAGTTTCAAAAAAAATTCCAAACAGATCGTAGTTAACGTTCAAATGAACTTTAAAATAGAGGTCAGATGCCAATCTGTCAATAGTTTGAGTTAAAACAATATAACATTCCAGTGAGAGGGTATGTGCAGGATCATCATGGAAAAAACAGGCCCTTAAGTGGCAATAAAAAGTCAAAAAATTAGAGTTAGAAAACTTGACGTAAAATTTTGAATAGGTTGTCTATATTATTTCAAAAAAAAGTAAAATTAGAATTTGTAGAAAATTGAATCTAGTTTCTAATTTAATAGACCTTTACTTAAAAAAAAATCTATTTGGTGAAAATTTGAAATTTCAATGCAGTAGTACTTAAATTTTAGGGTAAAAATAAGAAGTAGGTGTCTGTTTGACCACCCTAACCACAATAAAATGATAATATTTTTTAATAAGATTTTAGATATAAGTAAAGGACTCATGTTCGGATGTGATGCATATTTTTTTATAATTTTTGGCCAAGTAAATAATTAATTATGAATTTTTTTATTACAACTTTTAAATTATATAAAAGTTCGTCTATCTAACCACCTTAACTTGGTAAAAAGTTCATGAAATTCATTTTTTTTTTAATCCTATAGTATGCAAATAATAGAATGTGATACATGTTTTAGATTCAAAAAATGTCACACCATTGAAAGTTATAGATTTTTTTCAATCAACCTATCAATCAGGACTTTATTCGTAATTGTAATAGAAAATGAATAATAATTATTTATTAAATTCAAAGTAAAGAATAATTTATAGTGGTGGAAAGCTAAGAATATCCTCTAAAAACCCTTTTCGTTTCATCAATTTTGGGTAAAAAA
>CM021100.1:512659379-512802691 GCA_007115665.2 Sequoiadendron giganteum
AATTATTTTGGAAGTCGTATAAATGTTTTCCTTTTTCCTTTTTGAGCATAAAGGCTAGACCTATATGATATTTGAGAACCATCACACTTCATGCCATATACGAAGGTTATCATTGAAAAGACATCCTGCAAGTCTTAATTAAATTGTGTAAATGCCAAAGGGAAGGTAGGCTCCTCACTATCAAGTCATCAACTTGTCTCGGTCCTGTAGAAGACTATCTTATCTCTCCTTGACCTGAAAAATCTTTCCATGTCTCTCTATGAGAAATGCTCAACCTCCATGCTAAAGGGGATACATAGCATATCCTTGATGGTTGTGAAACTAATGGTGATTTTTAATTCTCCACCCTTGATGACCCTATTTTTCCTATCCAACCTCTCAACATAGATATCAACCAGCTATGGGCATGAATGCATGAAGGGAAGTATATATTTAGGTAGAATACAATTCCAGAGTCCTAATTCAAGGCTCTCAACATTTCTTGCCTACAATCTGGTGACCCTTCTCTAGAAGGCCCCTTCTCATAGGCTTTTAAGGTTGCTATATAACTTTGGCTCGAAGATATTATCTAAGAAATCCTTGACTACTTCTGGTTTGATGTGTGTTTTAGGCCCTATGATTCTAGTATGATAAAAACTCTATTCTTTTGGAATATGTACGTTAGCATAGGAGAAATATCCAAATATTTTGACATAACCTAGTGGAGAGAAGGAAATTTTAGTTCTGCTTTTGGAGGATGATGCTTCAAAATCCATTATTGTATCCTTCAAAATAATTTTACAAAAAATTTCTTATGCACTTAGAGAAATTTTACTTCTACCAAGGGCTCACACTTAGAAACGTTTATGCTTTATCTTTTTAATTTTAATTGATTCTTATAGAGTAAATGCATGTCCATTGTTAATAGCCTCTTGAGTGCTGCCAATGAAGGAAATATGTGTGGAATAAACACTTGTATTCTTCATAAATGCAATCTTTGCTTTGGGAAGGGAATTAAGTACATTCCTTACACCATTTTTAGAGAAGTACAACCTTGAGAAGCAAGAAAAATAATTGGAACAAACATCTACATTAAATAAGCAGGAAGTGGCCTTTAAAATGGTCTTTTCACATGATGAA
This sequence comes from Sequoiadendron giganteum, assembly GCA_007115665.2. NCBI lineage: Eukaryota > Viridiplantae > Streptophyta > Pinopsida > Cupressales > Cupressaceae > Sequoiadendron > Sequoiadendron giganteum. Next base: position 512,660,499 of record CM021100.1, read on the forward strand.
GTTGGCTAGCAATTATGAAGGTGACAAACACATGGTGATAATTCGTATATATGGTCATCAATGCTAGCACCTACAATAAATTTTTAGAGCCTTGTGAAATTCCATATGTCTGATTTCCCTTTAGTTCTTTCCATCAACTTGCATTTCCCATTGTCTTTTTGACAAGAAAAGAAAATTCATTTATAGATTTTCTAACTCACTTTTTTATAAATAGAGTGCTATTCTCACAAAAATATTTATTAAGTCTGAAATTTCTCTATTTTGTATTCCACAAAGCATGGGAACTTCGATTAGACTCTTGAGTTGGAAGAACCAGGTGGCCTTTATAGGAGAGCTCACCAATGACAGAATTGAGAGGCTCCTAAAGATGAAATACTAGTTGACCATTATTGTGTGTAAGTGGGTGTTGGGGAGGCACTTCATCACAAATGAAAACAAATACCACACCAACACAGATATCATTTCTTAGCTCTTCAATTCCTTGTTGGACATGAATATTGCTAAGCCATGGATAGTACAACTCTATAAGGCCATGTTCTACAAAGAGTATTTGATTGGCCTTGAGGAAGTCATTGTTGTGGTGGTCCCGAGCCTTGACATACCCTCCTCCATGGACCTCTATTGACACATGAAAGATTCTGAGTTGGTGCATTGTCGTCCCTTGCTTTCTAGTTTTTGAATGATGATCCTTGATTGACATTTCCAATGAGTGAGACATGCTAGCTCCTTCCTCCTCCGCTTGAACAACATTGAGCTGATTTCTAAAATAGAATGGCTCACTACCTTAGAGCATTTGGTGTACAACCCCAAGGGAGTGGTGGTGAATGTTGATGACTGGACCCTAATTAGTTCCTATGGAGATGTGTGATGAAGAACTAGCTATTGTAAGCCCATGTCTTCAAAGATATCACCATGCTTTTTTCTCGATACGACTTGGAGGTTAAAATTCATGCTACTTTGTGCTACCACCTCCATCATTTCAGCTATAATGATGTACATGATTTTTGTTTGTTTTGAAAAAGAAGATTTATATACTTTGACTCTGAGCTTGTGAATCCCTCAAAAATAGGCCTCAACACCTAAAACTAAATGTAAGTTTTGTCTTATAAATATAATATAGCTTTTCATTATTTCTACACTTTTTTTATTTGTAAAGAGCATATTTACAAAAAAATTATTCATATGGTACATAAAGAGTAAATCTTTTAAGAACTCCAAGCCTCTAATTAAATAGTTTCAAATGAATACCATTTACTGGTATCCCCATTAAATTCCCATTCATATCTTTGAGCTCATATTCATTACTAGATTTAAATTTAGAAGTACAAAAGGGTCAATTGCATAAAGAGTCAAATTTGGCATGTTGGCCCAGTTTAGTAGCCCGTTCATCAAATTTTAAGACCAGGATCCCCTCCTTGAATCTGGGTCAGAGGCCTTTTTTCTTAAACCACTATTTGACCACCTATTTTCACTTTATCATGGCGTAAAATTCTTTTTCTCTTTTCTCCTAAAGGCTTAGTGGTTTGGCTATCCTTACCTCCATTCTCTCACTTTCCTTGACCTCCAAAGACTTTAACAATTGTAGCATCTGAATCTCCATTGATATGGGTAAGACCACCTCTTTCTGATATACTATTTCATAGGGAGAAGCCTTTAGGATTTTCTTTGGGGTTATCTGGTCTTCCAATAAAGCTACCAATAGGTTATTGTTCCATTCTTTCTGGTGTTCTAACTCAATGTACTTTATCAACTAGATCAATTTTTTGTTGGTAGATTCCCCTAGTCTATTCCCCTATGGATAATGATTTGACAATTTTTTTAAATAGAATCTATGCTTGAAAGAAAAATATGGCATCCCAGACCCAACAAAGGTCCATGCATTGTATAAGATGATGGTTTTAGGGGTATTAAACCTTGCTACTAATTCTTCAAGGAAGTTGATGATCTCAACTTGAGTAACATTCTTTAAGAGAACTACCTCCGTCCATCTAGTAAAATAATCAGTCGCCATTAAGATAAAATTATGTCCTAAGCTGGAGATGGGATTGATTATCTTGATGAAATCCAATCCCCATTGTGTGAAGGGTTCCTCATCCACGATCGGGTTTAATGGCATAGCGCAGTTATTTCGCTTGGTAGTGTAAAATTGTCATTGAGAGAAATTTCTCACTAGATCATGGGCTTCAGTAAATAGGGTGGGCCAATAATAACCTACCCGCATGATCCTTAAAGTGGTGGTTTTGGTGAAGAATTTTCCACCTTCCAAGCTACTATTTAACTCACACAAAATTCTCTCATCTTGTACCTTGTCGATGTAGCAAGGGAGGACTCTATTGAAATTCCTTTTAAATAAAAGGCCTTCAATCAACACATACCCAATGCCTTAAAGTCTATAGTATATTCTCTTGTGTGTTGAGATAGAAGGTGGATATTTTTTAGTCTACATGAATCTTATCCAATCAATGATCCAAGACTCATCTGACTCAAATTGGTTCACGAAGACTTGATTTTTTCATTCAGTTCTTACCTTGGGGCTGACCTCTTGGGCAAGATACTCACACAAGCCTCTTCCTCTAACTAGTTTTGTGGTTTTGATATCTACATCATATGCTAGGATCTTAGTGATCTAGTTGGTCCTTTTTTTTATGATCTATCCCTCTGTGATATACTCCCTTACACTAGGATGAGCAACAAGGACTATAATCTTGTTGGTTGATACAAAGTGTTAGAATTTTTTAAGACTCTTGACTATCACGAAGGTCTATTTATCTATAAAATTTTATTTGGTTTCATACCCCTTTAAAGTCATTGAATGGAAAATGATGGGGTGTTCTCCACTTCCCTCCTTTTCCTTTTTTGCAAGCACAAAGCTATGCTATGTTTTCCATTGTATACATACAATACAAAGTCCTTCGAAAAGTCCAGGTTTGCTAACACCAAAGTTATAGAAATTGCAATCTTGATCTTATCAAAGGAAAGTTTTCCTTCCTAATTCCACTTAAAATCTAGGCATTTATTCAACATTAGCATAATATGTCTCCCAATGCCTCTGAAATATGAGATGAATCTACTAAAATAGTTGATATTTCCTAAGAAATATAGTAATCCCTTTTGGTTGACTGGAAACGATAATTTTGTTATAGCTTTCACCTTATCGATGTCAATGGCTATCCCTTCCTTGGATACCACAAAGCTAAGTAATTTTCCTTGTGGCACACCAAATACACATTTTTTGGATTAAAGAAAATCTTGAATTGTTAACACCTCTAAAAGACCTTTTTCAGGTGATCAAAATGGTCACCCTTAGATTTTCAAAATAGTATCAAGTCATCTAGATAGATAAGGATGATATTATTGATCATATCCTTGAATGTGATGTCCATCACACACTAAAGAGTGGAACCTCTGTTTGGCAGGCCAATAGGCATCTTTGTGTATGTGAATGATCCCCATTTAGTGGTGAAAATCATTTTGTGCTAATCTTCTTTCAAATAGACTTGGTTATAACCTGAAAATTTGTCGAGTAGAAATAAAATTTATGACCATAACACAATTCACAAGATTTATTCCATTGAAGGTAGAGGGTAATGAGCTTTTAAAGAGCCCTTGTCTAAATCTAGGAAATCCATGGAAAGTTATATATTGTTATTCTTCTTTCAGACATGGATCAAATTAGATACCCAAGTGGAGTGTTTAGTCAGGGATATATGATCCTTCAATTGATCAACCTTGTGAGTTCTTGTTCCATTAAGGCTTGAACCTTCAAGTAAACTGGCATTTACTTCTATCAGATTAGCTTTTTCCCCTCGACCAGGTCGATGGTGTATTGAATTATGTTCAAATCATAGCCCTTCAGATGATCATAGGTCCAGGCTATGACCCTGTCGTGTTTGGCACATAAGGATTCCATCATTTCCTTATCTTTTTGTGGAATATTCCTCCTAACTTTTAAATTTTTGTCATCTCTAACATCGAGGTCATCATAGTCTCCTCCTGACTTTGAGCTTTTTGTCATCTCTAACATTGAGGTCCTCATAGTCTTATTTTTTTATTACGAATCTTCATTTACTCTTCCTTACATTTTCACAATCAAGAGGTTCTCTAGAGTGCTTAGACCTCATGGGAGCTTATTGATTTTGATTTGTATTATTTTTTCCTCATGAGCTTCTTTAGATCTTTACTACACCTATTTCGTAAATTCTCTTAATTGTCATAGGAATGCAACAATCTAGGCATTGTCTTCAAAGACCTACCAATTTTTATCATTGTTGGGAATAGATGGTTGGATAATGACACATACCATGTGTTAGCTTTTGGTTTCCTTAGAATCCATCTCAAACTATGATCCAAATGAAGCCATTCTATCTATGGCAATGTTCTGGGACCTCATAATGGCCTAGATGTTGATGGCCTCAAACCCTTCGATAAAATCCCACACCCCATGCCAGTAGGATTACATTATTATTTTCTTTATAGCCACCTATCCTTATACTTCCTTCACCACTATCTCAAAATATTTGATCACTCGCATCCCTTCAATGCCCATTAATTCAGCTAGCATCAGGCCATTAACTAGTCCTTCATATTCCACATTTTTCGTACATGGAAAATGAAAATGGAAAGTTCTAAGAGTCTCCAAATTGAATGGAGATACAAGGAAGATCCTAGCTCTAGATTCAGTCTTGCATTTGGCATCGTCAGAGTGCAAAGTCCATAAGCCATCATTAACAAGTTTTCGTAGATTTTTTTTTCCTTCACTAGTTTTGAGAGGGTGTTATCTTTGTCAAAGATTATTTATATGCATAGATTGGTGACAAGGAAATTAACAAAAGGATTAGAATCAATAAAATGGTTTAATATGACTTCCTCTTCTTGGATTTGATCACTTGTGGCCTCTTTATTCTCCAACATTTCTACACAATACAACTCTTTTTGGAAATGGAGTTTTGTGGGTGATCCCACAATAGTGGTTTACAATTTTTGGCCAAACTCGACACTAAAATTATTATTTTTTACTAAATCTTAACATTCGAGCACCTATATCGGCTAAACCATGAGGAATTTGAAGATGATGCAAACTAGAGTCTCATCACATTTTATCTGTAGATTCTAAATATATATTTTTCAATTTTTTTGGAATCATATTGCACTTCTTTTTCCATCTCCCATGAAAACTGGTTTTTTTTCAGAAAACATTTTAAAAAAAGTGACGCTCACCGTATACAACATAAATTTTTTTGTATTAAGGATAAAATTACAATTTTTTCGAATTTAGATTTGTAACTATGATATCTAGAACTTTAATTTGGTCTCATATTTTTTATTGAATATTTTTTCCTTATTCAAGTTTCGAAGTCAAACCAAATGCAATTCAGACATAGGCGGACTGTATACAACATAACTTTTTTTGTATGTATCGAAATTCATTTTTTATTTTTTTAATGGATTAAGGAATTTAATACCCAACATGAAGATATTTAAAAAAAATTATTTTAATAATTTCTATTTTTCCACATGTGAAAAACAAAGAGCTTGATTTTCAGTGAAAAACCTATGTTTAATAAAACTAAAAAAACATATACATAATAAAACCAAAACATATTAAAATTATATTCGTTGGATAGCTCATTCTGAGGACTACCATAATCATTTGAAATAAATTTTAAATGAATTTATTTGATCCCCCAAAAGGTAAATCAAAAGTGATTTTTTATCAGCATTTTGATACGTGTAAAGCAGACTCATTTATAGGTATGGTTTTAAAATAGCGAGGTTCCATCCATGGGGGTTTGATCAAATCCTCTTCAATGGGAATCCTCAAAATGAAATTTTTTAAGGCTTAAATCATTATATTTTCTAAAAATATGTGATTTCAGCAAAAATCAGTTCCTCTCAGAAATTGTAAACCATTATTTTGCCACCACCCTTGTGCGGCTTCGATGCTCATCACCACATCCTCTGTTATGTGTTTGTGATGCAAAGGCTCAGACAAAATTTTCATTTTTTCTCTATGTTTAGTCATTAATATCAGGTGGGACAAGTCAAGAGCTAGGTATCCACCAATCTTTGCTATGAAATCTCTTGAGAGGCACATTCAAAAAATATGGGGAATGTGGATTATGACTACCTCTTGGGTAACTATTTGGCTTGGGCAAGAATACAAGGTCAAAGAGAAATTCTTAATGTGACCTATGGTTGGGACATTCTTTCCTTCCAATTGCAAAATTCCCTTTTCTAGGTGTTCATATTTTAAGTTCATGGCATCAACTACTAGCTTCTAAATATATCGTATTTTTCAGGGAATGGTGTCACACCTGTAGCACATTGAAAGAAGTTCAAAAACAAATTCAAGCCGCCACAAATAAGTTGGGAATTTGTAAATGTAATGTGTAGGCTGAAAATTCAATAAATTGAAAACAATTTGTGGAGTTAGTTTGAATTCAATGTGTATGTATGTGGTTTGTTGGTTTGGATCAATTTTATTTGTGAATTTTAGAATTTAGTTTAATTCACAAATTAAATTGACAATATAAATGTAAATTGGTTGTGAGATGTGCATTTGAATGAATGGTGTAATTTATGAATTTGTGTAACGAGAAATGAAAAATTTAAAGGGGGCCTTTGACTATTTTCATTAATTGGTATTAGAGTTGGGAGTCCTGAGAGTGGAGAGGATCCACCAAGACCCACAGGTGTTGTGTGAATAGATCTCCAATCATGAGACAACTCACATGTAGAAGAAAGTGTGTGTTAAGTGGTTGAGAAGAAGCTTTTGAAAGTTGTTGCAGGTGTGTGAGGAATCCCGAGCAGCAAGAGAGAGAGCTTGAAGCCATAAAGAATGTGAGTTATAAAAAAAAATTAGTAGGAAAGATGGGTTGGGTCATGAGAAGGCCTGTGCAGATATTGTTTTGGGAGCAGTATTGGGAGAATGTGGAGGATGAAATGTGTGCAGTGATAGAAAAGATGGTGTGTGAAAAAGTAAAAAAAAATGTTAGAAAGAGCAGTGAGAAGAAGGTTCTCTTGACAGAGGACAACAAAAAGAAGAATAGAAGAAATGAGTGTTGCATCCCCAGATGGAAGGAGAAAGAGGAAAGAACAACCCCTATGGAGGTATGCGAAGAAACCAAGGTGGAATAAAATGAAGTGATTGAAACAATAGAAGATGTAGTCACAATGATGGAGTACCAAGAAGTTGCAGGTGATGGATATTTTCAAGATGTTGCAAGAACAAAAGAGAAAGAGGTAAAATTTAATTTTGTTGAATTTAGTGATGAGGAGGCTGAGTTGAATTTTCATATGGTTGAGGTGAATAAATAATTAGTTGATAAAAAGAGAGATCATGTGATTGCAAATTGGTGTATGTATAATTGTTTGCATATAAAAGTTGTGGAGGATGTTGCAAGATATTGGTGGAGGTGGTCAATTAGAGGTGGGTTTGAAACTAAAGAGGAGGAGAGGAGTGTGGAAAGCATTTGGGGGAGGAGGTCAGGCTATGGTAGATATGAGTCAAGGGGGAAAATGAAGAAGATGTGGTGTTGTTGGAGGGAGGAGGTGGTTATTTTGGCACGATGCTGGAAAAGGTGAAATAAAGATTAATTTTTAGCATTTGGACAGTGAAGGAGTTCACTGCAAGTTGATGGATACATAAAAGAGTAGTGCGACTAATCAAATCCACTATTGTGAGCCTATGCTCATAATATTTCTACCCAACATGTCTGATGCAAAAGCATCTGGGTATAGGTGTGATCTTGCATCAACCAAAAAAATATTTTATTTTCAGTTCAGATTTTGTTGAGTTGTTTTCTCTTGGACTATGAATTAACTTGGTCTCGATGGGCTTCATCAGTGATTAATTGACATGTTTGACATTTATTGTCAAAATTTCAAATTCACACTTCAATATTTTGAGGAGTCTAATTATGTGTTTAATTATGTCTTCTTTCAGATAATTTATTTTGTTTGAAGGCTTATAGATTTTCAGAGAGTGCAAAGAAGAAATTCAAATAATTTTAAGTTTATTCTTCAAAATGCAAAGAAGCCTCATTATTAAAGAATGAAGAGAAGAATATTATACTATTGGTAGTAGAAGATTGAGTATAAAAATTTAAAAAAAATGCGAGAAGAAGGCTGAGGTCAATTTAAAAAGAAAAGAAGGTGAATACATCATAGAGTTTTAAGATGTGCACAAAACAAATAAATAATTAAAAGAATTTCCTTTAATATAAATGCATATTAGAACGAACCGAGAGGAAAAAATAACATAAATTTGCATAGCCCATCATGGGCGTGAAAAGAGAGACAATTATTCTTTTTGACTATTTCTAGGAGAGGAAGAGAAAGGGTAGAGAGGGAAAATGAAACACCAACAATAGAAGAAGATAGGAGGCGTCTATTGAAGGGTCATGGTGTGCCAAAGAAGAAAAGGAGGAAAAGTAAAAACAATTCAAGGGGTGGAAAAAGAGACGGTTGTGCATAGATGGAGAGTCATAAAGGGTCGTGATCTCAAGAAAGGAAGGACCTTTGATGAAGTACATAGAGATAGTGAGGGTGCAAGATAAATAGAGGAGATGTGTGATTACAATAAAATGTTAGAAAGCAAATTGGTGTGAGGGGATGGTGTAGCAGATTGAAAGAAGTTCACAAAAAAATTGAAGCCGCCACAAATAAGTTTGGAATTTTCAAATGTAATGTGTAGGCTAAAAAGTCAATAAATTGAATATAATTTGTGGGGTTAGTTTGAATTCAATGTGTATGTTTGTGGTCTGTTGGTTTGAATCGTTTCTTTTTGTGAATTTCAGAATTCCATTTAATTGAAAAATGCAATTGACAATATAAATGCAAATTGGTCATGACATGTGAATTTGAACGAACGGTGTAATTTATGAATTTGTGTAACTGGAAATGCAATAGTGGAAGGGGGACTTTGACTATTTGCATTATGGATAGAAAATTTGAAGAACTTATACATTGAATCTTTAAAAAGTTTAGGAATATTAAATTTAGTATTTTGATTTTAGTTTTTAAATATGTAATTTATTATAATATTTACCTACATGATAAAAATTAATTTTTAATAGGCATGTATAAAAATGAATTTTTAAAAGTCACTTTTTTAAGACCATACCATGCACATGTAGAGACACAATAATTTGACTTCAACAAAAGTATTTTTCTAATTCCTTTTGGGGAAATATTTGTAACAAACTAAAGGTTTGTGAGGATATTGTTTGTAATTTTTTTATAACTATTTTTTTAATTAATTTTTGATTGGCCCTAATTGTTTTTTTTGAAAACCCTCATGTATGAACACCATAATTTGACCTAAACTAATCATTTTTTTACTTTTTTTCATTTTGGAGAGAATTGTTTGTATATTTATGTCATATATTTTTTTTACAAAAAATTTACAAATGAAAGTTATTAAAAAATAAAAAATCCTAACATTTAAGTTTGTGGACCAGTTTCCTTAGAATTTAATTATAAATAGAAAACATAATCCAATCATAAAAAATTACATATCTAAAAACTAGACATTATGATATATAATGGGTTTTGATTTCATAAACCAAATCTAAGAAAAACCTATGTTAGCTATATTGCTAAAGCAAGTTATTTCTTTGGATATTGCCTTAGTCTTTTAGTTGTAAGTCCAAGGCTAAGGCTTGGGTTAATAAGCCTTTCCCAAGCCTAAAACCAAATAAAAAAGTGTGTTGGGATTTCATTTTTTTAGAACAACTACCCACTTTAAAATGGGTACTCATTTTAAAAATAGAATGGGTGCCCGCTTTAAAATAGGTACCCATTCTAAAAATAGAAGAGTTGCACACTTTAAAATGGGTGTCATCTTTAAAATATATAACCATTCTAAAAATAGAATGGGTCCCATTTTAAAGCGAGCACTCATTCTATTTTTAGAATGGGTACCTATTTTAAAACAAACACATGTTCTATTTTTAGAATGGCTATCTATTTTAAAGTGGGAACCCACTCTACTTTTATAATGGGTACCTGTTGATGAATATGATCCCAATCTAAGGATCGGGTTCCTATTCCTGGAAGGGTACCCATTCTTGTCATTTTTTTCCAAAACTTCCCCTCTTTGTGGACCCAACTTCTTGCAGTTAACCTTAGTTTTCAATAGATACTAGAGGAAGGATAATTAGTCACCATCCCGAAGAATAAAAATACTATGTTCTTCCTTCTCTATCCATGAGTAGCCAATGAATAATCCTAATAAGATTCTAGATGATGTGAAAATTGACCCCCAAGATGAGCCCAATAATATTACACACATGTCTTCTCAAAAATATATCAATCTCAAGGTTCTTACCTTTTTCGAGTTGAGGTCTTTTAGTAAGAAAATTAGGAGAGGGATTATGGTTATATAAAGTGGATGTGGCTATGTTTACAATGGATAGATCAAGATCCTTAATGATGCACAAATAAAAATATAGGTAGTAATAAGGAGACCCAATAAAATAATATTAAAATTAAATATTCTACCCATTTCTAAAGTGATATGCATTTCTCTTGTGGGAAAAATTTCTCTTAGATGGGTTATCTTTATGTCAAATTCACCTATGACTTGCACACAACATAGTTCTATGGATAATCAAATACATCACAACCAATGAGCTAGATGGGGTTTTTCTCTCCATTTTGATGTTATAACTTATTATGCCTCCTCAAAATTGAATATTAAGATCCATGATAGAATCTATAATATTTACCCCAAAGTCAAAATAATTTACCTTGTTTCCTAGAATTTGAAACTATTTTTACAAATTGAGTTCATATTAGTTCACCTAACATTCTCACAACCTTAACTAGTGATATGAGAAAAAATTCTATATTCATATCCATATAACTAGAAATTAATAAATAGTTTTTGAAACAAGAAAAAATAGTTTGATAGATCATACTTACTATTTTTGCATTAAGGAAATTATAAGTGGATTATCTTGTCATGTTAATTCGTTCATAATGAGATGAAAATGTAATTTTTATGTTATGAATGGAAAAAGCTATTTTGTGGTGCTTTAGTAAGCTGAGTGAGATAATACCAATGTAGTCATTGTTTCTCTATTTCAAAGCTTCCAAAAAAATAAATATTGATATTCTATATTTTGGGAAATTGTCAATTTTTATTATATTATCATTATAAAATAAAATAATAATAACATCATTGAAAGAAATTTCTAGACCAGATAGGGAAAGATTTGGTGGATGAAATTTTGTGATTAAGATTTTTGAGAGGAAATGTATATACATTAACTTCTTGTGTAACTAGATAGTCACTATCATTGTGGATTATGAAAGGAAACTTCAAGTTAAGGTGGTGTATATTTTATTTTAATTCTAGTGATTTTTTTGTGGATTAGCTATTTCCATGAAATCGTCTTGTGGATTACACCTACTTTTTTTTGGTATTGTGGGTCAAGAAATATAAATAAATGTGATACTATCCTCCAACATGTTAGTAAGATTGGAGCTAAAAATATATTGAGTGCAAGAACATGCACAACATCCAAGGATACACATAATATATATGTACTATAAAGACAAAAAAATAGATTGCATTATTGGTGTGAAAGTATCACAATGGAGAGGATAGAAAGTGAAGATAATCTATCTCATGCCTTCTAACCTCAGAGAAAATTCCATCCTATTTGTTCTTAATAAATAGTAACAACAACATTTAGGGAATAATATATTATTTTGGTTGTGTCAAGATTATTTATTGCTCTAGTGCGGAGTAGATTCAATAATCACTCACTCTAATTTATCTAAAATAAATTGATTGGATAATGGGAAGTTTATTGTATTCACTATATAATTATTCTTATATAAGATATGTGAATGTGAAAATAATATACAAAGAAATATTTTCAAAAATATCTTATAACTATATGGAATATGTATAACAAAACTTAGAGATTTAAAGTAATTAAGAGGAAACAAATGAGAATTCATTTGGAATGGATTTTTTTATCCATATAAGATTAAATCCTTCTTGAATAACAATAATTTTGTATTGGTGATATGTTTTTGAATGTTTTTTAAACATTCTCTTAATAAATAGACATCTAGGCACCTCAAATCTAGTCAAATTATATACAAGAAGATAAAAAAAATTATTGATAATTTCTAATACTTTTTGTTTCATTACAAGCTTTCCTTCCAATAACAAGAGCTCATGTTTGAAAAATGTAGATTTCAAAAATTTCCTCTATGTGGTACCCATTCAAATTCTAGAATTCCCAAAAATCTTTACGTGATCCATTGGTATCCCATTAGCAGCTCCATCAAGTGTTAATTCAAATAGTCAAAGATAAGGCCCTGGAAATTGAATTTGTTTTTGTGTTGATGAATTTTCTAGTAAATTTTACAATTTAATTTGGGAATTTACATGTTAGATGATGCTAAAATTATATCAAGAAGCCTTGTACTACAAAATATTTAGGTAATCTTCTTAACCAAGGAAATATTAAATTTATTTCTAAAGTGACAACTCAATTTAATTACCATTTGGTATTTATAATTTGACTATACCATTGAATGTTTATCATAATACTTTCTCAAGCTATGAAATTTCTTCATAACCCTAATTCTTACAAAATTTGTGGTTGGATGAAACTAGACTTATCGAGAGAAACTATATTTTTAACAATATTATGTCTATTTGGAAAGCATGGAGTGGGTTTGCCTCTCTAAGTAGAAAATTATCTTAATCAAAATTAACTTTAAAAAAATTAGGATAAAATTGAATGGATTTTTTATTATATCTGTGCTAAGAGTTCTTTGATTTGTTATCCTTGTTTCTTCATGGTTTATTTCATTGATCTATCAACAAATATATTTTAGATTATTTTTGGCTATTTTGGATCTATTTTCAATGTTCTTGTTTCTTAAGAATTTCATTATTTACATTACTTCTAATATAAAACTCATCAAATTCATTCAATTTATTGATGACTCTTAGGTTCAACTTCTTAATGAAATTTAAGTTAATTATTATTTTTTCTCTTGTTTGGATGAATCATTATATTATATAGAAATGGAGTATTTAGGTATTTTTCCTTTTCTTGAATTACAAAATTTATAGCAATAAAACATAAAAAATGAATTGAATGGCTATGATGTTATAGATCACAAGAATCCTTTGCTGAAGGAAATCAATGGGCATACATATGATGCATCTTAGTTTAGGTTTGTTCTCTTATCCTTGTATGTGAAGGTGGGATGCATATCAAAATGATAATTTGGCTATAGGAAATAGGGTATAATAAAATTAAAACCCCATGTATCCTCTCTTATGGATCTTTATATGTCAATATTTAATTTGTGGTAGAATTTTAGAAAATTTAAAACTATATTGAAACTTAAAAAGATGTAATTCCTTCCATTTACCTCCTAGGTTAGACCAAAGGTGAGTGCAATGGGATTTCTCAAGTATGAAACCAAAACCTAAATCATATAAAATAAAATTACATGAAATTTTTCCCTTGCATGGACACAAGGGGCTACATCAATCCTAATGAAGGAAATTTTTAGTTACATGTCCATTGCTTGTAGTATAATAGTCTAGTAATCTTCAAGTTATCACTAACAAAAGTTTCAAGAATGACTAGGAAGAGGTACAAGTATCTAATTCTTTATGTGTCACCTATGAATTGTTGAAAATGTAAATAAAATTGTTGCAAAAATAAGAAAATTTATTTTAAAAAAGTAGATTTTAAGTAAGTTATGAAAATGAATGTTGTAGGTTAGAAAAAGGGAGGAGATAGAATGGAGCTTATTTCTTTGTAACTACCCATATTGACATAAAAAAGTGACCATATTTAACCACTCTATAAGTTAGCAAGGTCAAAAATAGTTACATACCACAACTATGAATGCCTTAAATAAAGAACATGAATTCTCTAACAATACTTATGCATACTAGTAAATTTATCCTTCAAAAGTTTATTGTGATAAAAATATTAGTTTCAATAGAAATTTAAGACCAATGAAAGTTCTCTAATCTACTCCTAGAAACTAATTGTTTAGCATAGCTTCTCAAACAAATAAAAGAAGAATAACAAGTATTATCTAGAAGGATAGATAATATTTTCTTATAATAATATCTTATAAGAATTGAAAAAAATCAAACCATTAACTTTATAAGCCTCCAAAATGATCCTTGGACCCTTTGATTTTATATTATATTTGATAATTTTCTTTTACAATAGTGAATATCTCTAAAATGAAAGAATAATATGTAAAATTTGGCATACATTTAAATAAAAAAATTTTAAAAGATACTTGAAATCCACTTATAATATGTAATGTGCACATTTATATTTTCCTATATATATATGAATGTATACACATAACTCCAATTTTATTAAATAGTAAGAAAAAATAAGAATATTTTTAATAAGTAAACCTCTTGATATCATAATTAAATAGAGTGTTTGATAAGATAAGTAGGGTTAGGGCCTCAATCCCATACAAATAAGAACCATAGAGCTATAGAACTCAACAAAATACACTGTGGAAAACAACCCTAGTTAGGAACAACAAAGATAAAATAGTAACAACAATACCAATGAGTCTACAGAACTTAATAAAGACTGATCACAACATGAATAGTCCACTTATCTATATAAAAAAGCATGCAATACCAGATCGAACATAACCACCATCTAGTAATTAGAGTCTCAAAGTCCACTAGAGTATTACTTAAAAATAAGAAAACTAACATGTGAAACTAGAAAAAGTCTTTAACAGTATTTTTGTAGGCCATACAAAAAAGGCACATATGCCAGATAAACATAACCAAAGCCACATAAAAGAGACATAAACTAAGAGTCTTCAATAAGACTCCAATTTCCTTGGAGTTCTTCCATCGCTTTAGTCCAGTTATCCTTGTAATCCTTATTATTTTTCTTGCTAGCATCATTCCTCTTCCCTTTTTTCTTCTGTTATTTCTTGATTTTACCTTTACTAGATATAGTTTCCATTACCGCCTTCTTCATTATAACATCCACCACCTTACATATGTTTTTTATGGATCCTTCCATTATCTAGAACCTCTTTGAACTTCTAGCCTTTTCAATTTATTTTTCCAGGTGATCCATCCAAACCCTAAGAGATTCAATTTTGGGGTTTAACTTATTGCTATCCCACTTTCACCTAATAGTGCACCCTTGTTGTGTAAACTCGGCCTATTGGTGAAACATTGGAAATATTTCTTGATTGTGGGTTTAGATAATGGAAGCTAACCTCTAGAGTAAGTTAGCTCTTATGGTATTCACCTAAACTACTTTCTTGTTGGGAAAAGGGTAAGAAAGACTGCATAAAAATGAACCTACTTTCCAGGGTGATATATCTGGTGGTACTTGTAAAATCCATGGGAATTTCCATAAATTTTGTCTCTTGGGCCTTTGAGTTTCCTCCATTTTGTCTACTTAGGGTTTAAAAATTGAATGAAGGGCTTAAACCCTAAACCCTTGGTGTGCTTTTGTTCTAAATTCATGCTGGCATCTTGTGCTTGCGTAGGCTTGACCTTTTAAAGTCATGACTTTATGTCTTTTTTTTCGTTTGCTTAGCCGTGGCCCCTTCAAATATTTTTTCATTTTCCTAGTTTGTGGGTTTTCAAGTTTTTCTAACCTATGTCATGGGGTTCTATAGTTTCGTAACCTCCTGACTTGGCGATCTCTTCATTATCGACAAGTCACGAGTTTTCCTAACTTCACAATATCTAACATGAGGTTTTGAAGTTCAAATTTTTGGCGACTTAGTGATCTATCTACTATCAACGATTCCCAGTCATCCAAGTTATAACTCATGTCTAGGTAGTCATGTGTTTACCAACCCCTTTACCTTGTCTTTCTGGTCGCTACCCCATTTGAAATATTTGATCTTTTCCTAAGTTGCGGGCCTAAATATTTTGTCTCCCCTAAGTCTTATCTCCTAGGGAAACCACCTTTTAATTCATTACTTATACACATGTGCGTATTAAATTTTTAAGTGTGCAAGTGGGCCCTTGATCGAATGGAGAATGGCGAATGATAAAGTGAAAGTGTTGATGCATCCTAGCCATTCCCTGCTAGCTTCATAGGAATAAACTATTGTTTTCTAAAAAGAAACGGGGTTAGTGGGCTTCTACTGCATGGCATGTACATGATGTGGGTCTTGTAGTCTTCAACCTTGGAAAAAATGGTGGTGGGCCCTTAAATTTTATGGTCCCTATTTTTTGGCATGGTGTGGTTTAATCTTGGTCATTCCTCGTGCACCTTGCATGAATAAAATAATGCTTTCCAAAATCTTGTGGGGTTAGCGGGCTGGTGATGTGTGTCTTTGGTGGGATGCAACAAGAAGGTGATGATGGTGGATGATGATGGAGGCTCATAGGTGGCACTTCCTGATTAAGTGATTGGATGACTCACATCATTGTTGTAAGTCATGTGGTGTTGTGATGGTTAGTCGAGCGACCAAGATTTAAAGGTTTTAAATCTAATGATCAAGTTTTAAAGTTATGGGAAATGGGCGATAGGCGTTGGATCTTGGTGTGATTAAGATAGATCGATGACCATAATACAAGATGTGATTTCCCAATAGTTAGTTGCTATTTTTTGTCGGTATTGACTATGCATTAATGGCGTATCTATTTGTCAGCTACCGGATCGACTCCAGATGGCTTTTGATCGAAGCTAGGGAAAAATAAAATCTCCTAATTCAAAAAAAAAAATTCCTTTCTTAGTTTAGATTTTCTTTCATGTTTTCCCTTTCCACACTACCACACGCCACTATTAATAGGAAAAACTATGTAGATGATTTATCCATTTGAAGGCCTTCCACCATTGTAGTGTGATGATCTGCATTAATGTATAAGGATACCCACCTTGGTCTTATAGAGCCTAAAGTGTAGAGGAGAGGCTTGGAAATCAATCATCTATTGTTCATTGGCCACTGACCTAGGGTCTCTAAGCATAAGGAGTAGCTACCCTTTAGGAGATGCTATACCATTAGGTGGAAACACCAATAGATTGGAAAGTCCAGTAGGGATAAATTTATAGGATCTAGTAGAAGACCATCTTGCCTTAACAGAGTCATTGACGCATCTGAGCCAACAAATTGGAAATAATGGAGAGAAAAAGAATAATATCTAGGTGAGCAACTGAATATATGCTCTGCCTCATTGAGGAAGATAGAGATTTACAAAGGGACCTACATACTTGAACAAGGAGGTTAGTGCAATTTTTTTGGTGTGTTCTTGAAGTCTGGTGCTCTATTGGTGGAGAGAACACAAAAATCTATTGATATTGGAAGAAGCTCCCTATTGCTTGAAGATATTTTCCTCTTTGAAAGAGGTGGAAACTTTGCAAAATATTCCATATCATCAGAAGTGTTGGTTGTAGCAGTTTTTAGGTATATTTCTACTACAACATTTTGTATGAAGGTCAATAATTATTTTTGGTAAATATTGTCCCTTATTAAGTCCTTCAAGGAACTATTTCAAAAGGGAAAATAGAAGTTGGATATTTTGTAGCTAGTTGTAGAGGGTTAAGACTAAAAATGTACCATCAAATGGATTCCACCTCTACTAGTTATTCGGCCATATGTGAACCATGGTAATATCCTCAAACAAAACATTTTTCTTTGGAGATATATAACCCTCTGAATTTTAGTAAATTCCATGGTTATCCACATTCTATTCCAAGAGAGATAAAGGAGTATTTTTCTAAGTTTATTGGAAATTTAGAAGAATTAGCATCAAGACATTGGCAAGATTTCATTGATTTGTTAGTGGAATTTTAGATAGAGGAAGAGGACGTTGTCATGAAGTTATTTGTCATAAATTTATAAGATGATTCTAAGGACTAGTTTTAAAATCTTCCTTTTCATTCTATTTGTTCATGGTGTGAGTTTAAAGAAATATTCACTAATTAGTTTGGTGACGTGGATAATAGTCATCTATCTAATGGTAGTTCTTTGCACAACTAGGAAGGTGAAGAAGAATATGAATTTGAGGTTGAAAATTTATCACTTCTAGATGAATTATGGAATATAGAGATATATGGGGATGAATCCCCATCTGATTTTCATGACAAGTTCATGGAATGTTTGTTTGCTATACCAAAATTAGAAAGGCCAGATGAATCAACCTATGTTGATTTGTTTTGTGAGAGACTTGAGCCCAGAATGAATACAATTCCACAACAATGGAAGCCTTCAGGAGTTAGAGACATTGATGGTTAGATTTCATTCATTGATAACATGATAGAGAGGCATGTAGATCACTTAATTTATAAAATGTGTGATAGTACTTATTCTAGGTGTCTGGTTGGTATAGAAAAGAAAAATTATGCATCTTGTAGTGGTGAAGATTCTACTTTTTAGAAGCCCACACAAGAATTTTGTGTAGATGTACCTCTTTCCAATGATGAAACAATGAAGATCGAGATTTTTCTCTCTATATCAGATGAATGTGAGAACATGTGTGGTGATGTTCAATTGGAAGAGAGTAGTAATGATGAGTCTAATGATGATTTCTATTTGGATAGCCTGGGATATAACTCTGCTAGTTTTTGTGGCAGTAGGGAAGAAGAAGATGTGTCTACAATGGGTGATGAACAAGAGGTTGTTCCCTTTTTTGATTCCCCACATTCTTTTGTACCTGGTTTTGGTTTTGAAGTTCCCACTGAGTTTGTGCATGAGGGTAGCATAGATGCAGCTATATGTGAAGAAGAAAAGGAAGAAGTAAGTGTTACTACAATTGAATATGTTATTTATGATGAGTCTACACTTGAGGATTATGATTGTGTAGATCATATGGATGCATATGAAGATTTATTTTCAGGGGGTGCAACCCATAGTCTTTCTCATGAGAAGTGGGCTTCAATTTTTTCATGGAAAAGTGATGTTGCTAAGGTAAGTTCCTCTGAGGTGTGTCATAGTTTAAATTTTTGTGACACATTTGCCTCAACATATTGCAAAGAGGATGAAAAAGAGAGGCAAACTGAGGGGTATAGCTCTTCAAAAAAAATTCCTCATGACCTAAATGGATGTGTTGATGAGGTCTACATCAAAATTGATGACTCGAAGCATGCTTCTTGTAGTTCTGATGAGTAGCAACATGGGGTTAATTTTTTGGCTGCTCATGTCCCTTAGATGCTTGGGATTCAAAGTTTTCAGTTTGACTTATCTTAGGATGAGTTTCCCTCTCCATGTTAGCGTGATGAGATGGAATATTTTTTTGTTCCATGTGAGTTTGAGGCTTTTTATTTTAGCCTTGATTCATGTGAAGTGATTAGTAGGTGTGAAGAGATTTGTTATGGTGTTGATTAGTGTTCTCATTTTTTTTCACCATGTACAAAATTAAAAAAATTCAATGGGTGGAAGTGAGATGGCTTATATCATGTGGCTACCATGTAATAGTAAAGAAAAACACAAAGAAATTTCTCACTTGTTCAAGGGTAATCACATTTTCTTTTATAGGAAGAAGGCTACTTGTGTTGCTATGGTGTGACAAAAATAATTATTGGTTAAGGGAGGTTAGGTCCTTTAACATATTGTTGTTTGACAGGGGAATATGTTGATTCCCCTTTTTCATTTTTTTCCTTGGGGATATCAAATGATGTGTTTTGTATTAGGTGTACTTCATTGCCTAATGGCTTCTTGGTCTGCTTCTCTAGAGACCTAAATTTTCACTTTGTTCCTCTTGAATAGATGTCCCCAACTGGAGCCACTAATGGTACTTGTCAAATCCATGGTTATTTCCATAAATTTTGCCTCCTAGACCTTTGAGTTTCCTCCATTTTGTGTACTTATGGTTTGAAAATTGAACGAAGGGATTAAACCCTTATATTGTCAAACCCTAAACCCTTGAAATTCTTTAGTTCTAAATTCATGTTGGAATATTATGCCTGCTTAGGCTTGACCCTTTAAAGTCATGACTTTATGTCATTATTTTTCATTTTCCTAGCACTGGCCCCTTCAAATATTTTTTCATTTTCCTAAGTCACAGGATTTCAATTTTTTCTAACCTATTTCGAGGGGTTCTGCAGTTTCATAACCTCTCGACTTGGAAATATCTTCATTATTGGAAAAATGTAGGTTTTCCTAACTTTGCAACCTCTGACATGTAGTTTTGAAGTTCAAATTTTTGGTGACTTGGTGATCTCAAGCTACTATCGGTGGTTCCTGGTCATCCAAGTTATAACTTATGTCTACGCAATCATGCATTTTTTGACCCCTTTACCTTGTCTTTCCAGTTGCTACCCTATTTCAAATATTTGATCTTTTCCTAAGTCGTGGGCCTAAATATTTTGTCTCCCCTAAGTCTTATCTCCTAGGGAAGCCACCTTTTAAGGCATGACTTATACACATGTGAGTATTAAATTTTTACGTGTGTAGGTGGATGCTTGATTGAACATCGAACGATAAAGTGAAAGTGTTCATGTATCCCAATCGTTCCTCGCTAGCCCTATAGGAATACAGTATTGTTTTCTAAAAAGAAGTGGAGTTAGCGGGCTTCTATTGCATGGTGTGAACATGATGTGGGTCCTACAGTCTTCAAGCTTGGCAACAGTGGTGGTGGGCCCTTAAATTTGAAAGTCCCTATTTGGTGGTGTAATGTGGTTTAATCTTGGTCATTCCCCATACACCCTGCATGAATATAATAATGCTTTCCAAAATCTTATGGGGCTAGTGGGCTTGTGACACATGTCTCTAGTGGGACCCAATAGGAAGGTGAAGATGGTGGATGATGATGGAGGCTGACAAGTGGCACTATCTGATTGAGAAATTGGATCAATCACATCATTATTGTGAGTCACGTGGTGCTGTAATGGTTGGCCAAGTGACCCAGATTTAAAGGTTTTAAATCTGACGGTCGGGTTTTAAAGTTATGGGAAGTGGGCGATAAGCATTGGATCTTGGCGCGATTAAGATAGATCGATGAACACAATTCAATATGTGATTTACCAATGGTTAGCTGCTCTTTTTCATGGGAATTGATTATGTAGTAATGGTGTATCCATTTCTCAACTACCAAATCAAATCCAAATGGCTTTTGCTCGAGTTTTTTTGCTTCTTCCAAGGCCAAAGTGATTGTTGAGTGGTGCCATTTATTTCCTAATGTGTTGCAGTGTTTTTGGTTTACATCAGGTTATGTTCTTCCTAATTTGATCATGGATTTCCTTGGGGTTCCAAGCCTATTTTGAGAATGCCATCAATGTTAGAGTTTTCTCGAGGTGTTAGAAGCATTTATGGCTAGTTGTTGCTCTAGTTTTGGGGGGAATTCTTCATGTTTGAAATTCAATAAGATTTAATCCTTTTGGTAACTCTAATTGAGTTATGGTTATGGTTTTAATTCAAATTCTCAGTTAGTTTGGCACTATAAGGGAAAATTTTATTGTTTTGGTATTGTTTGAACTTCTACTCTTTGATGAGTGGTTTGGTGTAGTGTTTCCGTACCAAATTTTATTTTTATGCTTTCTTTAATTCTTTTCTTTGAGTCAAGTTGAATAGGGTAAGTCCTTTGGACATAGATATATAATGTAATGGGATATACTTTGTAATAACAACAAATGATCATCATACAACATTTTTATTTTTCTTCATTATATATGTCAATCTGTATGTTTTCCAAATATTGTATACATTATCTTTTGAATCAATATAATCAAGCGTTGTGTTGATGCTTCAAACACATTTGTTGTTTGAGTTATGTTTATTTTTTCCTATCATTCAAGGAGTGGTTTAATTTCTTGCATCGAGATAAGGAGGGTATTGTAGTGTAGTGTGGATGACTAAGAATCATGTTGATTGTCCTTTTGTTGGTTTCCTATTGCAAGGTAGTAGGATTATGAGAAGCCATGGTTGGTTTGTTGTAGGAGTTTTTTTCATTCCCGACTCTATGTGGATTAGGGTCAAGGAGATTCACAAAGTTTGAAGCTAGGGCAGACTTAAATCTCTTAATTCAAAAAAAATTCTTTCTTTCTTTATTTATTTAGATTTCCTTTCATGTTTTCCCTTTCCACACTACCACAAGCCACTATTAATAGGAAGAGATGTGTGGATGATTTAGCCCTTTGAAGGCCTTCCAACATTGTAGTGTGATGATTTGCATTAATGTATAAGGATACCCACCTTGGTCTTGCAAATACTAAAGTGTAGAGGAGAGGCTTTCCAATCGATCATCTCCTATTCGTTGGTGATTGACCTAAGATCTTTGAGTATAAGGAGTAGACACCCTTTAGGAGATGCTAGACCATCAGCTGGAAACACTCACAACACCAAATGATTATCTTCAAACTTGCACAATTTCTTTTACACACAATTTCAATCAATAACACAACTTGACATGCACAACTCAATACTCATGTTTTTGCATCAATATTTCATAAGGAGGATCTAATGCATACAATCCTAGAAGGAAAAAAATTATTTTCACAACTTGAATCACTTGCATCTAACATAAATTATAACCTATAAATACATATACTTTTTTCACAAAGGTGCTACTAATGAGACACAAAGACAAGAAATGAGGAAAATTCACAAGTAATTATATCAATCACTCAAATACACACAATAGAATGAAAGACTAAGAAGTAAAAAATACTTATTTTCATTGATCTTCAAGGTGTAAACTGCTATACAAGTCTATCAAAATGAGTTACAAATATTGTCTTCTGTTAAAAAAGGACTTCAAAAGTCACAATGTAGACAAAAGATAATGATAAGAACTAACTTCAAAAATGAAAATTGAAGTTACTATATCCTTTCCCAATCATTTTCACCAAAATAAGGACCACAAACCCTTTGGTCGTGCATAACCAAAAATCCTAAAAAATAGCCCCCAAACTCCCTCCAAAAAGGCCCCAAAATGGAGAAAAAGTCAAGCATTAACCTTACCCATCATAAAAACATGAGAAACTACTCCTAGATGCTCTCATTCCCTCCAAAAACCAAGTCATAAGCATTCCTACATTCCCTCCACATGTCATTCAACCTCCTCAACCTTCCTCTATGCTTGCATAAACATAAATCTTTCAATAATATCCCCTATGACTTATCTTTAGAAACAAATGCCACTCATTTTGCATTTAAAATAACATTAACTAAGTGGTTTGTAATTGCACCACTTAGATAAATATTTCACATTCCAAAATTAGATTCAAAATAAAAGAATCAACTCAACAATGCTTTGAAGGTCAATACAAAAGTTTCATATGTTCAAAAGGGGACACACCCTAATTTCTATACATATGACATAAGGTCAAGGTATTAATTTTATTGAAAACGTTTTAAAGAAAAGGAAAAAATGTCTGAAATTGTCAGCATACATTAGGGTTAAGAAAACCCTAATGAACAAAACTTGAGCAAGACAATACAATGAATTTCATTTTACATTTACAAGCTCTGGAAGTTTCCATCCATTGAAATAGGGTTCACCTAGAGCTTTTCTTGCATCTTCATGGTGGTAATCTAGAAATTTTTGAGCTCCCATGAAGGCTTAAGCTAGAAAATTTTCAAGACCAATCCTAGGTAAGCCATTTGTATGCATAAACTCTCCATTTTTGTTTCATTTTCTATAGATAAAATGATCATTTCAATATTTGTGCTTTTGTTCATGCTTAGCCATGAAATACATACTTTATATTCTCTATAAAAAGAAAATAAAAATCTCAAGTTTCTTTGTATTGTGTAAGTTTATAATAAAATGTATATTCTATTGCATATTTTTCTCTCTATGGTACTTCCATGGAAACACAAAGAAGTTTTTTATTTGCAAAAGACAATGAACCCATAAATTTTTTGTGCCAAGTGAACACTTAGGAAAAGGAAAATATTTCATTCTTATTGAGAAATTTGCAAAAACCAGTGAGGACTTAGGGTTTATATGTAAATGTATTATGTGTTTTCCATTTTATTTGCACAATGCAAATTCATATGTTGAACCCTAGCCATAATCATACTAAGATTTTTGAACTTTATTTAAGCTCGAGCTTGAATTACCCCTTTGCTTCTTTCTAGAATAAGAGATGAAACCCTGGAGATTTTTGAAGGTTGTTTCCTCTTCATAGAGGCCATGGTCCTCTTCATATCTCCTTCTAAAAAGAAACAGTAAACCCTTCTCTTGATTTGTGTTCAGTAACTTTGTGGTTGTGCTGCTACATCAGGACTCTATCCTCATTTCTTGAAAATAGCATCAAAGTCTCATAGCTATGAAGGTTATTTTGATGGCTCCTCAATATTTTCCATATACAAAGATTTCTATCTATGGATACTTTCATTCTGAATTTAAAACTTCAAGAGTTTTCATTGCACCTTTGTTTTCCCCTGATTTGAAAGCATTATTGATTTAGCATTACATGTTTTTTTTGCATGATATTATTTCATCTATCCATGTTATGATGCTTTCATGACACTATTTTCTCACTTAAGCAGAGGGTAGCATGCTAGGCTCAACCCTTGTGGGGCCCATTTCACTCCACATGCTATAATATCAAATTAAAATACTCTAGAAATGATAATTTGACCTATACCTACACAATGAATAAACATGTTAGATAAAAATAGTGAAGCCAAGAGCTTCCAATGATGCTTCATGATTTGATAATACTCCTCTACTTTTCTTTGATACTTATGATGTTGCAAACTATTTCAATGCCTTATGAGAATGGACTCTATGTTTTTTGATGTAGCATTGGTAGAGAATATGCATCCTAAGCTCTAGCACAACTTTCTTCATCTTATGCAGGCATTTCAAGTAGCAACAAAGCAACTTCTCGAGCAACTAAGCAAGAGGAAGGATGTACAAGGATGCAACAATTTAACTTGGGGTTTGTTATTCAGACAATGATGGATCCGTACTCTTTCCATATGCTCTTTCTTTTCATTAATCTTCAAATGTATAGTTTATATATTATAATATATTGAAATAGTTATTCCCATGGCTTGTGTTGGACACCATACATTTTTAATTATCAATAAAGACAACATTTATGCAATAATTTGTGTAATCTTTCTCTAGTATACATTTGCACAATAAACTACAAGATATTTGACATTCTATTCAGCACATATGAATGAAAATTTTAGCAGAAAATAATGTGAAACCTTTACCTTTTATCATCATGTAATCACTCAACTCTACCCGATTGAGCTAAAAGAAAAATCAAGTAACATTTTTGGTGGCATCTACTAAATGTTTTCCTGCTAAACATCCCCACTAGTTTCCTGGACTTTTCCATTGGTCACAGAGTCAATAGGAACTTGACAAGACTTGAAAAACAATCTTGCATATTGTTGTAACTCATCAAAATAGTGCATAACACCTTCAAACCTTATGCCATCCTACCAAAAGACTCAGAACAAACTTGCTAACTATGAAAAAAAACACTTAGAGGAAATGAAAAACTAACCAAGAAAGAAACTAACTCAAACAAAACCATTCATTGGTTGGGCGAAGTAGCCACCCTTTCTATATAATTTACAATGTTTTACATGCTTGAGGACAACTAGAAAGAGATGAAATAGGGATAGAAATTCAACAAAGTGTTGTAATACCTCTTGAAAAACAAAAAAAAGTTCACTAATCTTTTCATATGGAATAAAACATTCATGTCATGAGGTAGAAAAGTGACTTGAATATTCTCTTCCTTAGTTGTACCTACATGCTTGGGTGCAAGCAAGATAGGAATATTCTTGTTGAACTCTATTCTACCTAGATGCCTAACTGGGCATCCTTTAGAAACAGTGAATTAGAAACTCTCCATGTTGGTTTCCTTTTCTTTGACTGCTTCCTTGACATCATGCAGAGTGGCATGTTTTAGTTGATGTTTTTCAAATGGAAACAAAGTTTCTTCATCTTTTATTTTGTGTTGTTCACAATTTACTGATTAAGAAAATGTTATCTTGCCATCAAGATTTGAGAAAAAAAAATTCAATGGTTCTTGAAAACATGTTTTCCCCAACTTGTAGCTTGTTCTCCTCATGCATGTCAACATTCAAGGGCTTAAAAAAATTGTTGTTTTCACTTTTTTCTTAGTATTACAACACATCATTAAGATTATTTGTGTCTTTTAGTTGTTCCAAAATTTATGTTGATGTTAACATGTGCAAGCCTTCATCTTGTTCAACCAAAGAAGGTAGCCCAGCAAACCACAAGGTAGATTCATCCTTCTCTCCACCTCCTTCTTACTTCTCATTTGGTTGTCTCATATGATTTGTTGACATAGAAAAATTATCATATTTAGCAAAAGATGGGAGTTCATCAAACAAAAAAATCAAAATTTCACATTCAGCCCCTATTACTTCCTTTTCAACCTCCTGTTCTATTTTATTATTTTCATCACCCTCTTGAAACAATTTTAATTTCTTCTCATCCACCTCATGTGTAAGTGTGTTGGGTGGAAGTTGCTCTTCTCTTACCTTAGAAAAATCCTCTTGCTATCCTAGCCAACTTATTGAAATATTTTCATCATCTTTTACCAAACAAGGAGGCTAATTAGTTAGAACATTCAAGGATTCATCTTGAAAGGTCTTTTCTTGTTCAATCCTTTTTTGTTCTAATCGGTAATAATCTATAGGTAAATGCAATGGATTTATATTTCTAATATTCTCCATGATGAGTGAACTATCTTGATCAATGGGTCGCTTTGTAACTATACTAGGTTGTACCTGATTACTTTCCTCAACTTGCAAAGGATGAAGGCTTGTGAAACTTGGAATTTAAAGTGTAAGGGGTTGATTTGAAGAGTTAATAATTTTATCTTGCTTGAAACTTGGAATTTTAATTGGTTTAGATTCTCCAACCTTTTCCTCTTCTTGGTTTTGGATTTATATGAGAGGAAAGGCCTTAGCAATATTTCCCATTTTGAAACTAGGAATGCAAGGGGCTGATTGGGTTTCATACCTCTCCACTTGTGCAAGAAAGTTTTTCATTTTTTCTTCTTTGGCTACAACTTGTATAGCAATAAATTCCTCTTCATACCTTTGTGCCTCCACCTCCATCTGATGAATATGAGCTTGAGGAGAAAGCTCTTCATGTTGCATATTATATAGTGTTTCTCTATCTATTTTTGAAATTTTCCTTTGGAAATTCAACATCAAACTCTTAATACTACCCAAATCAGTATCATTTTGGGACTAACTAGGGATTTTGCATGTTTGATTTAATTCATAATGGGTTTCACAAGGTTAACTATAAACATGAAAAAACTACAAACAAGGATAAGCAAGAGTGGTTTGAAAATGTTCTTGCTAGTAATGATGATTGAAATGAGAAAAAGGGTTATTTGGAAGCCAAAAGCCTAAAATTTCATGAAATGCAGGAGAATAACCATTGTGGTGTTGATAACTAGATATTTCAAGGTAAAAAATGAAGCATAGGAATGTATAGATAACAAATTTGAAATGTATATAGACAACAGGGTCTTGAAACACTAGGATGTGAGGTAGAAAGCCAAATAGAGTCACCATACTCTTAGAAAATACTTCCAAATGATAGAAAACTAGCAAGTAGCACCAACCTCATTAGTTGCATGTATCTAGACTACTAAAACTAGTTGATATGTAATTAGAGTCGCCATGGTGTTGTTTGTACTACCTCCAAAGGCTGATAATACTGAGAGAAACACCAAATATCTTAGTATTTTGATGACAAGTTCATCAGACTAGTCCCATCGGACATGCCAAAAACTATTGTCTCCTAATAGTGCACCCTTGCTGAGTAAACTCATCTTATTGGTTAAACATTGATAAGATTCCCTAGTTTTGGGCTTAGATAATGGAGGCTAACCTCTAGAATAAGTTGGCTCTTATGGTATTCACCTAAACAACTTTCCTATTGGGAAAAGGGTAAGAAATATTGCATAAAAATGAACCTACTTTCTGAGGTGATACACAAAATGATTATCTTCAAACTTGCATAGTTGCTTTTACACACAATTTCAATCAACAACATAGCTTGACATGCACAATGCAATAATCATATGATTTTGCATCAGTATTTCATAAGGAGGATCTAATGCATAGAATCCTAGAAGGAAAAAAATATTTTTACAACTTGAATCACTTACATCTAACACATCTTATAACCTACAAATACATATACGTTATGCACAAAGGTGCTAATAATGAGACACAAAGACAAGGAATGCAAAAAATTGACAAGTAATTGTATCAATAACTCAAATGCACACAATAGAGTAAAAGACTAAGAAGGAAAAATTACTTATTTTCATTGATCTCCAAGGTGTAAACTGCTATACAAGTCTATCAAAATGAGTTACAAATATTGTCTTCTTTTGAAAAAGGACTTCAAAAGTCGTAATGTAGAAAAAATATAATGATAAGAACTAACTTCAAAAAAGAAAATTGAAGTTACTATATCCTTTCCCAATTAGTTGCACCAAAATAGGGACCACAAACCCTTTGGTCATGCATAACCAAACAACCTAAAAAATAGCTCCCTAACTCTCTTGAAAAAGGCCCCAAAATGGAGAAAAAGTCAATCCTTAACCTTACCCATCATAAGAACATGAGAAACTTCCCCTAAATGCACTCATTCCCTCCAAAAACCAAGTCAAAAGCACTCCTACATTCCCTACACATGTCAGTCAACCTCGTCAACCTCCCTATATGCTTGCATAATCATAAATCTTTCAATAATATCCCCTATGACTCATCTATAGAAATAAATGCCACTCATTTTGCATTTAAAATAACATTAACTAAGTGGTTTACAATTGCACCACTTAGATAAATGTTTCACATTTCTAAAATCGAATGCAAAATAAAAGCATCGACTCAACAATGCTTTAAAGGTCAATACAAAAGTTTCATAAGTTCAAAAGGGGACACACCCTAATTTCTAGGCATATGAAATAAGGTCGAGGTATTAATTTTATTGCAAAAGTTTTAAACAAAAGGAAAAATGTCTTAATTTGTTAGCATACATTAGGGTTAATGAAACCCTAATGAACAAAACTTGAGCAAAACAATACAATTCATTTCATTTTTACATTTACATGTTTTGGAAGTTTCCATTCGTTGACGTAGGGTTTACTTGGATACTTTCCTACATCTTTATGGTGGTTATGTAGAAATTTTTGAGCTCTAATGAAGGCTTAAGTTGGAAATTTTTTAAGACCGAGCCTAGGTAGTTCATTTGTATGCATAAAATATGCATTTATCTTTCATTTTCTATAAATAAAGTGTTCATTTCTAGCTCTGTTCTTTTGTTCATGCTAAACCATGGAATGCATACTTTCTATGTTGGGAATTCATGTCTCAATTTCTTGTTTCAGACCTCTTCATTTCCAGGTCTTGGCAAAAATTCTTTTGTTCTAGCGTTTACCGCTTTACCGTGACGACTAAGGTTGGCTCTAGTGGTACTGCGGTGCATAGCTAGAGGTTACCATTGCACCGCAGATAGTCAAGTGACTGAGCTTGGTGGCCATGGTAAGACCGCCCGTGGCCTAGCTAGTGGTTACTTTCGTAGCATGGACAATCAAGTGACTAACTGCGGTGGCTGCGGTAAGACCACCAACGGCCTGGCTGACAATTACCACTGCATTGCGGACAATCAAGTGACTGACCATGGTGGCTATGGTAAGAATGCCAGTAGCCTAGTTGGCGGTTACCGCCACACTACAGACAGTCATGTGACTAACCGCACTGGCCGTGGTAAGACCGCCAGCGGCCTAGCTGGTGGTTATCGCAGCACCGTGGACAGTCAAGTGACTGACTGCGGTGGCCGCGGTAAGACCACCAATGATCTGGTTGACGGTCAATGCTCTACTGCGGGGTGGCCTGTCGGCCCCCACGGTAGTGCGATTTGACTGCCAGTGGTCCCACATACCGGCTACCGCATTACCGTGGTTAGGATCTTTGTTGTCAACGGTAGCGCGGGGAGGCTTGAACAAGGCACACAAGTTTGACCGAGTTGGACTTGGTGGCTAAAGTGGTAGACGAATGAACTATTGACATGTGGCTCAGTGTCAAAGCATTGATTGGTTAGAAACCAAAGAAGTAAATGCAAAAAGTGCAGGAAGATTTAGGCTGGCGATCAGGACCCGATTTGGGTGGTGGCATTAATGCGTGGGTGGCTTGATGCAGGGAGATCAACATGGGCTGATCTATTGCATGATTGGATGTCTGATTCTTGAACTTGATGGATGGTGATTGGTTCATAGAATTGAATGCTTTTATATGACTGTTTAAGTTGGGTACAAGAAGATGTACTGGTCAACCAAGAAGGAGAGAGGTCGATGAATGAGTGATTCGAACTGTATGTTTTTTGAGAGAGAACATTGTAACAATAAGAATAAAAAACTATAAGCTATTGTGACTTGATCAGAGAAGACTGAAGATTTTTGGATTTAATCTTTTATTACAGTAATACAAAATTGTCTTGCTTGGTGTGGTGGGTTTTTTACCTGTAAAGGTTTTCCCACGTATATGTTGTGTCAAATCTGTGAATGCATAATTTGTGTCATCTCTTTTATGCTGCATGTATTTATCTCAGTAGTATAAGAAGGTATTAGAAACTTATTTACAACTATCCTCCTCTATTGTATTAGTGTTAAGGGAAAGTTTCTGCACTATTGGGTCATTAGACTCACCGCATTTTTCCCTTCAAGTGGCATCAAAACTTGGCCAATTATTGTT
Source organism: Sequoiadendron giganteum (assembly GCA_007115665.2). Classification (NCBI taxonomy): domain Eukaryota; kingdom Viridiplantae; phylum Streptophyta; class Pinopsida; order Cupressales; family Cupressaceae; genus Sequoiadendron; species Sequoiadendron giganteum. The sequence continues at coordinate 512,691,171 of CM021100.1, forward strand.
ATCCTTGTTAGGAAAGTCAGTTTTTTGTGCTAATACTATTTTCAGTGGGAGTATTGTTGTGTTAAACTTGTTTCTGTTTCAGATGGCGAGTACATTAGGTAGAGTAGAGATTGAAAAATCTAATGGCAGTAACTTTGAGTTATGGAAACTCAAGATAGAAGACTTGCTTGTGGATAGAGACCTCTGGATTGTAGTGTCTGGAACTATGCCACAAAGTATGAAGCAAGAGGATTGGGATCTTGTTGATAGAAAAGCATGAGGTCTTATAAGACCGAGTCTAGCCAATTCTGTGCTCCAGAACATCCATGAGAAGTCTGCAACTTTATTATGGAAAAAGCTTGGTGATACTTATCAGGGAAAGTCTTTGGTAAATAAGTTATTCTTGAGGAATAATTTGTACTCCTTGAAGATGGAAGAAGGTGCATCTGTTGTAGACCATCTAAACTCATTTAACATGTGTGTTACTCAGTTGGCATCTGTAGGTGTAAAGATTGAGGAGGAGGATCGCTGCATGCTCCTATTGTGTTCATTACCTGATAATTGGGATCATCTTGTGATGGCCATTGGAAGAACCATGACTGATTTCAAGATGGAAGACATTGTTGCCTCTTTGTTATCTAAAGAGATGCAGAAGAAGTCTTCAGAGATGGCCAAAGAGGCTCTTGTTGTTTGAGGTAGACCGAAGGAGAAAGGTAAAAAGAAAGACAAGAAGTTCAAATCCAAATCTGGAGGGAGATCAAAGTCTCTTGGTAAAAATTCCAAGGTAAAGTGTTGGAACTGTGGGAAACCTGGTCACATCCGAAAGGACTACAAGGAGAAGAAGAAGAAGAATACTTCTAACAATGAATCTTCTCAAAGTGATGCAAACACCTTCATTGCAGCTCTGGCAACTCAGGCATTAGATGATATCTAGTTGGTTGACTCAGGCACATCCTTTCACATGACGTCCCATAAAGAATGGTTCTCTAAGTATGAGAAATATGATGGTGGAAAGGTGTATCTAGCAAGTGATTCAACGCTAGAGATATTTGGCAGAGGAAGAGTTAGAATTCAAATTCCTGATGATAGATTCAAAGGGATTGGTGGCATACTTCACATTCAGGTGTGGCTAAAAATCTTCTCTCTATCAGTAAGTTAAATGATGTTGGTGTAGAAGTTTCTTTTTCAAGAAAAGGATGTAAAATGGCTAGAGGTGCAATGGTGTTGGCTAAGGGTGTTTGTACTGGCACTCTGTAAAAGTTGGATGCATGTTTTGTTCAAGTGAATAGCACCTTTGTGAAGTCAAGTATTGCTACTCCTATTGAGGAAGATGAAGACTCTTCTATGTCTGAAAATTCTTTGGAGGTAAAACTCCCAGCTGAGAAGACTATGTTGTGGCATCATAAACCTGGTCACATAGGTGAAAAAGGTTTAAAAACCTTGAAAAATAAAAATCTTGTAGAAGGGCTTGATGATTGTAACCTTGAGTTCGATTTTTGCGAACATTGTATCTATGGAAAACAACACCGTGTTTCCTTTTACTCTTGTCCTCATAAATATTCTGGTATACTGGATTATGTTCATTCTGATGTGTTTGGTCGAGTTAATGTTCCTTCATTGTCGAAGTCTAGATATTATGTTTCATTTATTGATGACTTTTCGAGAAGGGAATTTGTATACTTTCTTAAAAGTAAATCAGAAGTGTTCAGTTGGTTTAAAGAATTTAAATCTTTGGTAGAGAATCGGATTGGAAGGAAAATTAATTGTTTAAGGATAGACAATGGCGGTGAGTTTTGTTCTGTAGATTTCGAAAGGTATTGCACTAATCATGGAATTAAGAGACATAATACCACACCTTACACTTCACAGCAGAATGGAGTTGCTGAAAGGTTGAACAGGACACTGATGGAAAAGGCAAGGAGTATGCTGAGAAGTGCTAGTTCAGAGCAAAATTTTTGGGCTGAGGCTGTGGCTACAACATGTTATCTGATAGATTGTTCCCCTTGATCAGCTCTTTTTGATAAGACACCTTTGGAAGCACGGTCTGGTAAGAAGCCCTCTCTTAGACATGCTCATTTTTTTGGTTGTGAGGCATATGTTTATGTGCCAAATGAAAAGAGATAAAAATTGGATAACAAGGTTGTCAAGTGTATTCTCATCGGCTATGGAGTTTGTGTGAAGGGATACAAGCTTTGGAACCCTATTATTGAAAATGTTTTGTACAAAATAAGCATGATATTTCATGAGCTGAAACCTTCAGTAAGTGATCAATAGCTTGAGACAAATCAAAGAGACAAGAAGAAAGAGGATGTAGCTGAGATTCCCCAAACTCGAGAAAGGGAAGAGTTGCATGGTGTACCTGAGACTGAGGAGAGTTCAAGCAGCTCTGAAATTTTTGATGATGAAGAACAACCTCATCCTATAAGAAGGTCTACACGAGAAAAAAGGCAACCTGAAAGGTATGGTTTCTCTATGTTAGATTCAAACTGTGTTTATGCTTTAATTACTAGCAATGATGAGCCTAGGATTGTAAAAGAAGCAATCAACATGGCTGATTCAAGTTCTTGGCTAGATGCCATGAATGACGAAATGGATTCTTTGAAAAAGAATGATACATGGGATTTGGTACCACTTCCTAAAGGGTGAAATTATGTTGGCTGTAAGTGGATATTTAGAAAGAAGACAGGTCTTGATGGTAGTGTTGAGAAGTATAAGGCATGACTGGTTGCAAAGGGATTTTCCCAAATTGAGGGAATTGATTATGGAGAGATCTTTTCCCCTGTAGAAAAGCTGACATCCATTAGATTTTTATTGTCATTGGCACCTGTGTATCATTTTGAAATTGAGCAGATGGATGTGAAGACAACTTTTCTCCCTGGTGAGCTGGAAGAAGAAATCTACATGTCCTAGCCTAAGCATTTTGTTGAAAGAGGTAAACAAAATCTGGTTTGCAAGTTAAATAAACCTCTTCATGGTTTAAAGCAATCTCCTAGAATGTGGTAATAGAAATTTGACACGTTTGTGTTAATTGGATTTGTGAGATCAAAATCTGATCATTGCATTTATTATAAATCTGAGGATGATCATGTGCTTGTTATTACCCTATAGGTGGATGATATGTTATTCATAGGAAATAGCAAGTCTATGATTTCTGATCTTAAATCTCAGTTCTGCAAAGTTTGAAATGAAAGATCTTGGTGCAGCAAGGTACATACTTGGAATGGAGATAACTAGGGATAGAAAAAGAAGAAAGCTTTGGGTCAGTCAGAGTAAGTATGTGAAGACAGTTTTGGAGAGGTTTAGCATGGATGATTGCAAGCGGCTAGTTGTTCCAATCATGCAAGGAACAAAGCTATCTATTGAAGACTACCCAAATTTTTCCACTAAGATGGAGGACATGACCAATGTGCCTTATGCAAGTGTTGTTGGAATTTTGATGTATGCTATGGTCTGTACAAGACCAAAAATTTCTCAAGTAGTGGGAGTTCTAAGCTGATTTATGGCAAATCCACAAAGGTCTCATTGGGATGTTGTGAAGAGAGTGTTCAGGTATTTGAAGGGGACTTTAGATTTTTCTCTATGTTACCATGGAAATTTGGTTGCATCACAGAGAGCACTCAACATTCAAGGATATTTGGATTCAGATTGGGCAGGGGACATAGACAACAGGCGATCCATCAGTGGATACACTTTCATGCTTAATGGTGGATAAATTAGTTGGATGAGAAAGCGACAGGCTGTAGTTGCTTTATCCATGACTGAGCTAGTGTACATGGATGAAAATCATGCCTACAAGGAGATTGTTTGGTTGAGGCGATTATGTTCAAACATTGGTTTTGTTGCACGGAAAATCACTATTTTCTACGATAGTCAAAGTGCCATATTTTTGGCAAAGAATCTGACATTCCATGTTAGGACCAAGCACATTGATGTGTAGTTTCACTTCGTGAGGGATATGGTTGAAGATGGCAAGGTCGGTTTGGAACAAGTGGGAACCTTGAAGAATGTTGTAGACACTTTGACGAAGCCTGTGAGCACAGACAAGTGCAGATGGTGTGTAAAATTGATCAGCCTTAGGGCCCATGACATATAGTAAATTTTTTAAAGTCTTGAGGAAGCTGGAAATCTTTGCCAAGTGGGAGCTTCTTGGGAATTCATGTCTCAATTCCCAGTTTCAGACCTCTTCATTTCTAGGTCTTGGAAAAAATTCTTTTGTTCTAGCCTTTACCTCTTTACTCTGGTGACTAAGGCTGGCTCTAGCGGTACCACGGTGCCTGGCTAGTGTTACCGCCGCACCGCGGACAGTCAAGTGACTAACCGCAGTGGCCGCAATAAGATCGCCAATGACCTGGTTGGTGGTTACTGCCACATTGCACAAAGTGAAGTGACTGACCATGGTGACCACGGTAAGACCACCAACGGCCTGGCTGGCAGTTAACACCGCACCACAGACCGCGATGGCCACAATAAGACCCCCAATGGCCTGGTAGGCGGTTACTGTCGCACTAGGGATAGTCAAGTGATTGACCGCAGTGGCCGTGCTAAGAACGCCAATGACCTGGCTGGTGGTTATCGTTGCATCACAGACATTCAAGTGACTGACCACGATGGTCATGGTAAGACTGCCAGTAGTCTGGCTGAAGGTCACTGCTCTATCGCAGGGTGGCTTGTGGGCCCCTCCGGTAGCGCAGTTTGACCGACAGCGGTCCCACAGACCGGCTATCGTGTTACCACGGTTAGGGTCTTTATCATCGGCGGTAGTGCAGGGAGGCTTGAACAAGGTGCACAGGTTTGACCAAGTTGGACTCAGTGGCTGAAGCGGTAGATGAATGAACTGCTTACACATGGCTCAGTGTCAAAGCGCTGATTGGTTAGAAAGAAAAGAAGTAAATGCAAAAAGTGCAGGCAGATTTAGGTTGGCGATCAGGATCCGATTTGGGTGGTGGAATTAATGCTTGGGTGGCTTGATGCAAGGAGATCAACATGGGCTAATCAATTGCATGATTGGATGTTTGATACTTGAACCTGATGGATGGCGATTGGTTGATAGAATTGAATGGTTTTGTATGACTATTTAAGTTGGGTGCAAGAAGATGTATTAGTCAACCAAGAAGGAGAGAGGTCAATGAATGAGTGATTCGAACTGTTTGTTTTTTGAGAGAGAAAATTGTAACAGTAAGAATAACAAACTCTAAGTTGTTGTGACCTGATGAGAGAAGACTGGAGATTTTTGGATGTAATCTTTTATTACTGTAATACAAAATTGTCTTGCTTGGTGTGGTGGTTTTTTACCTGTAAAGGTTTTCCCACGTATATCTTGTGTCAAATATGTGAATGCATAATTTGTGTCATCTGTTTTATGTTGCATGTATTTATCTAAGTAGTATAAGAAGTTATTAGAAATCTATTTACAACTCTCCTCCTCTTTTGTATTAGTGTTAAGGGAAATTTTCCACACTATTGGGTCATTAGACTCACCCCGTTTTTCCCTTCATTCTATTCTCTGTGAAAAGAAAATAAGAACTCGAGTTTCTTTGTATTGTGAAAGTGTAATAAAATGTGTATTCTATTGTGCATATATTTCTCTGTATAGCATGGCCTCACTGGTTTTTGCAAATTTCTCAAAAATAATGAAATACTTTCATTTTCCTAAGTGTTCATTTAGTGAAAAAAAAATTGGTTCATTATCTTTTGCAAATACAAAACTTCTTTGTGTTTCCATGGTCTTGACTTTATATTTCTTGCAGGTATCAAAGGCTCGTCTCACTTTATGGCCGAGTTTCTACATTTTTTACATAGCTAACTTGAGGGTTTTTGGTTTTTTATAGCTTGGCCTTAGGGTTTATATGCAAATGTATTCTATGTTTTCCATTTTATTTTCACAATGTAGATTCATATGTTGAATCCTAGTCATAATCATACCAAGAGTTTTGAACTTTGTCTAAGCCCAAGCTTGAATTCCCCTTTTTCTTCATTCTGAAAGAAGAGATGAAACCCTTAGAGGTTTTTGAAGGTTGTTTTCTCTTCTAAGAGGTTGTGGTCCTCTCCATATCTCCTTTTGAAAAAAAAGTAAACCCTTCTCTTGCTTTGTGTTCAATAACTTTGTGACTGTGCCGCTACATCAAGACTCTATCCTTATTTCCTAAAAATTCCATGAAAGTCTCATAGTTGTGAAGGTTACTATGATGGCTTCTCAATAGTTTTCATATATGAAGATTTATAGTTTTAGATACTTGCATTTTGAATTTAAAACTTCAAGTTTTCATTGCACCTCTATTTTCCCTTTATTTGAAAGCATTGTTGATTCAACATTACATGTCTTTGTGCATGATATTCTTTCATCTATCCAAGGTATAATTCTTTCATGACACTATCTTGCTCATTTAAGCAGAGGGAATCATGTTGGGCTCAACCCTTGTGGGATCCCATTTCACTCTGCATGTTATTACATCAAAAGAAAATACTCCAGCAATATAAATTTCACCTATACCTGCATAGTGAACAAACATGTTAGATAAAAATAGTTAATCCAAAAGCTTCCAATGATACTCCATGCTTTGATGATACTCCTTTGCTTTTCCTTGATACTTATGATGTTAAAAACTATTTCACTGCCTTATGAGAATAGACTCTAAGTTTTTTGATGTAGCATGTGTAGAGAATATGGGTCCTAAGCTCTAACAAAACTTTCTTCATCTTATGCTGGCATTTCAAGCAATAACAAAGAAACTTCTAGAGCAACTAAGCAGGAGGAAGGCTAGACAAGGATGCAACAGTTCAACTTGGGGTTTTTCATTCAAGAAATGATGGATCCCTACGCTTGCCATATGCTCGTTCTTTTCATTCATCTTCAAATGTATAGTTTATATATTATAATATATTGAAATAGTTATTCCCTTGGGCTGTGTGGGACACCATACATTTGTAATTATCAATAAAGACAACATTTATGCAAAAATTTGTGTAATATCTCTCTTGTAAATATTTTCATAATAAACCGCAATCTATTTGATATTCTATTTTGTGCATATGAATGAAACTTTTAGTAGAGAATAATATGAACCCTTTACCTTTTATCACCATGTAATCACTCAACTCTACCTAATTGAGCTGAAAGAAAAATCAAGTAGTAATAGTCCCCATACATAGGGCTTCCCTGAATTTGAGGGTGCTAAATAGGGTTTTCATTCTCTTCCTCAGTAGTTGGATTTTTATTATTTTGCTTCATTTCATCTTCTTCTTTAGGCTCATTTCCCTTGATTTCCACATTGTATTCATTCAACTCATTGTTATCCCCTTCCTGATCTTCACTTTCCTCCTCCTTTTCTTCATACTCAAAATCCTCATCCTTCGAAAAATCTATTTCACCCAGGCTATCAAGGACTACTCTTCTTTTGAAGAGTGAATACTCTCCTCTTGGCTACCTTTTTTCCCTTTTTATCAACTCATTTTTCTTTGGAGGAAACTTTGGAAATTCAAACCGACCTCCTTACCCCAAGGGGAACTAAGCCACAGTCGAGGCTAGTGTCCATGTCATCAGAAAAGGTGATTGTGGGTTTTTTTCTACTTAGTTTCTTTGGGTACAACCTTCCAATGTTTAATTAGACCAAAGGAAAGTGGGGGGGGATTTTATTTTCTCCAGAGTAATTTTAAGGAGATCCTCTAGGGAAGGCACATCACTAATAGGAGAAGGTTTTTTAGTCTTTTTTTCCTTAGACACTTTCTTAGTGGAATGAGGCTTGCTCTCAATTAACTTGATGTGTACTGACCTATTAGGGTTCTAAGGGTTTTCAAGAAGATTAACAACAAGGGGTAGTATAAAAAGTAGTAGCAAGGACATATTTATAGATATCCCTAATAAGACCTTGGTGCAAGGGGATTAGCCCCATTTTTCATACTTTGCTAAAGGGATGAATATAGGAAGAAGGGGAGGTTAATATTTTCCAAATGGTGGACATGATTTAAGATGGAAAAATCATAACCATGAATAGACATGAATACCCCTTCTAGGTTAAAATATTTCATGATAAACACTTACATTATGATAAGGAGTTAGTAGCTTCAATCTTGAGTACACATTATGATATCTCTTGGCTTTCACCTTCACCTCAAAGAATTTATCAATGAACTCTTGGTAATTTCCCATGCTCATCTTCACCTCCTTTTTCCCTTCATACTATAGCCCCATGGCTTAAGTGATGAACTTAGTAGTAATAGTGAATTGTAACCCACTAATTTTGACTTTTCCCTCACTCTAGGTGTTCACAAAATTATAGTTGAGGCTTTCATTATACCCCTCAATGGCTTAAAAAAAGTGGGTGAATCCTATCCTTTTGAACATGCCCCACAATTATTCGTTTTTCTAGAGGGTGTAAAAAATCCTAGGTTCAATCCTTTTCCTAGGCCCCCATGATATCTTCACCAAACAAATTGTCTTTTCGAAGAAGTAGGTAATCTTTCCATAAACCTTTTATGTGAAACAATGAAATCACAAGCACAATGAACTCTTTAGCATTTAGGTTTAAACTAGCATCTTTCATTTGAGAAAGATTTTGTTTGAGCTCACCATCAAATATGATAGGAAGAGGAGATTTGGAAGGATCGTTAAGATATATATCACACGTGTCTCTCATGCCCTTTTTGGAAATGATGAAATTTAGAGCTTTAAAATGGCTATTAAGTTGGTAATCATTTTGCATGAGTTTACAAGCCAAGACTACAAGGGAAGTTTCATTTCAATGGGTTGTCAAACGATATTTAAAATGAGTCTTAGTGGGGATAATTAATTTTTCATACACCTTAGGATACCATACTATAACATCAAACCATAACTTGTTATTAATGTCTCCTTTCATCATTCCTTTAAGCTTCAACATTGAAAAATTGGGGATGCTACTATAATCATTAGGGAGATCCCAAACCGTATAGGCAGTAATACCCATAATAATAATAAATTGGGTGACCTTTATCACTTTCCTATTATCATGAATATGCATTACGTGACCCAAAATTATAAAAGAATTATCAAAATTCATCACCATCATACTTTCAACATGGGATTATATGTTGCATCATATTTCTCTTTATTAAATATATCCTTAATATGAAATGGAAGTAAATAGTAATCCAAGTAGGTCCACATCTTATTCTTAAGTCCCTCATTTTCCATAACATCCACATCAAACTTTCCTTCCCTATACAAGTGACAAATTTTGTAATGTTGAAAAGTTTTGAGAATTTTTCTGTAGCCATCCATAACATATCTCAACTCCCAAGGAACAAAAATATTCTCCTTAAGGTTACCAATTATTAATTTGGAGTCCCATGAAATTATGACCTTGGTGTAGCCTTTCTCTTTCATGTGGTTTAAACCCTCCCACATAGCAATTGCCTCAACAATATTTGTAATAACCCATTCTAATTATTACTTAATTGTATTATTGGAAATGACATTATGAATATTTAGTTCTAAAAAGACATAACTAAGTAGCTATTTTCAACCATAGCAACACATGTCTAATTAAAATGATTCATATACATATATATATATATATATAATATCAATGTCAATTACAATATCCAAGTTGACTTGGCTCATAGGGCCACAAAGTCAATACAATGTATAAAATTTTACATCAAGGTTACATTATACACCATGATAGTCTTGAAAACATCCAAGGTTTCCTCTTGATGCTCACCTCCACTAGTGGGTATAAGAACATGGTTGAAGTGCTTGAATGCCCAACCATGAAGCTTACACTTGCCTAGAATTCTTCCAACTTGAAGAATACCTGACCCTACACAAAAAATTTAGCAAGAGATCAATCTGGAAGGTGGAATATAGTGTGTGCACATACATCAACATGCATCTCTAACTAAGATTATAAAAATGAAAGATCTATTCTAGGAATGGTAGAGAGTGTTATCACAAATTCCATACATACATAATGGGCTAATTGATTGGCCAAGCATAAAAATAAAGTTGCAACAACAAACAATAGGTTTTTGATCATGCAAAAAGATACTCTCTGAACTCCATTTTGGCACCTGTCCGAGAAGGTAACTTTCAACAACATAGTTATCTCTTAGCAACATCTACCCTGAGGTGCTCTAGTCTACTTAGGTGTTGTTATATTAATACAAGAGAGTGTTCTTTAGACATACATATCTATGGAAAAGTAATTTAGATTAATTATTTCCTCAACTTAAAGTTAATCAAAAAAGTTATTCAAATGGAACTGATCAATACACTATTCATTATTTTCAAGCACATGTCACATGATTACATTCAACATAATTTTAGTATTCATTTAACAATAAAAAGATAAGTAAAAAAATAAGGTATGTCACAAGTATGTGTATGTATGTAGATGAAGGTCTTTGTGCATACACATATATGTGCCAACTTAACTTATTAATTTGTACATAAATTCTGAAATAAAAAACATTATATCAGATTGCTTCCATACAAATAATGTTATAGATTAACATGTAGTTTGTCAAAAATAAAAGAAGTAGAATTGAGAACAAGTCTGTTTGAATAGCTTCCATATACTGATATGTTATTTGTAACAAAATAAGTTGTTTACAACAAAACAATGTTGTTTATAACAAAACGATGTTGTTTGTAGCTAAACAAATACTCTTTATAACAAAGCGATGGTATTTGCAATTAAACAAATACGGTTTATAACAAAACAATGTTTTTTACAACTAAACAAATACATTTTTTAACCAAATGATGCTATTTGCAAGTAAATAAATATTGTTTATAACAAAATAAATATATTTATAGCTAAAAAATATTATTTATAACAAAATGATTTTGTTTGCAGCTAAACAAATATTGTTTATAACAAAATGATGATGTTTACAAAATTTTACAGTTTTAGTTCCAAGTTAACCAATGCTTCATTTATTCAAGTCTCATCCAGGGACCCTTAGCTATTCAGAAAATCATAGTCAAAGGTCTAAAAAGTAATAACTTTTATCCTTATTTTTTTAATTCAAAGGTCTATCACTATGGGAACAATTGTCTATAAATATACATAAAAAGAAAATAACCAAACAATACTAATATTGTTCCTTGCAAAGTAATACAAAATTGAAATGACATTATGGTCATTTTAACAATAGTAATATTTTACACACAAAATGGGATCAGTCCTATTTTTGCTTTGGTTTTGAAGAACCCACATTCATTGATATAACATATTTTTGGCACTGTCATTCTATGGAATGAAAAACAGTCAGTTGAATTTTGTTCAATATATAACAGTATTAAGGTCATAGACTAAGCATGGCAACCCACAACCTAGTTTCATTCAACCAAAGGGTGAATTTGGGTTCATTCACTAGGAACAATACCTTGACATACTTAACATGCAAACAGAAGGATAAAATGATACCTGGTTTTTCCTTCGTCCTCTATAGACGAGTTGACAAAGAATGTTTGACACAACAATATGGTAATAACAATAACATCAATAAACAATGGATCAACAAAATCTCCATCATTGTTCTTAATAGGAAAGGAAACGTGGGATGCCAAGGATGCTATCCATCATTCCCAAAGTAGTAGCCATGGTCATCACATCCAAATGGTGCAACATACTGAAGGTATAGCTCACAATAAAAGATATAACATAAATAATAAAGTGGAGGTTTTTTCCCTTCCTACCCTTAAAGTGGGTTATAACGATTTAAGAATCGTTTCATTCCTATTCAAAGGTTATCGGTTCCACTAATTGGCCATGTGAAAGGATAAGAATAACACATGCAAGAGATAAAATAACAATGGCGATGACATAAAAACTCACAGGGTATTAAGATAATTGGCTTCCATACTGATAGAGAAACATGCACAACATAAGTACAAACAAGAATGGCCAACATGGTCTTCAATAAAAGATACAAGAAATTTTTAAATCAAAAGAATTGCATATCAAGACCATCGAACATGATTACTATGATTCAAAATAATCATTGAAAATATGAAACATACATTTCTCATCAATTAACTACTAAAAATGTAACATTTTCAAAGAAATTCCATTGAATACCTCTATTTTTTGGTTGATTTTCTCTTGGATTTTTCCTCAGGAAATTGTCGAGCAGCCTGTTCTCCTCTAGTCTTTCTTGATACTATGTTAACAAAATTGTATCTTTCAAATTTTTCCCATCCACTCTACTAAAGGATCCATTTTGAATCTTAATGGGTATTGATTTTTAGGTACCCCAAACTTCAAATTTAAATATTTGTCATAAATTTGGTTTTAGGCCACGATCTTATGAGATTTTTCTCATGATTTTATTTGAATCATATCAATATGATAGTGGTAATTTTGATTCCAAATTTATTTCTTAAGGAATATATATATATATGTGTGTGTGTGTGTGTGTGTGTGTATATTATATATATACATATATTTTCACATATTTGTACATATATTTATATATATGTATATATAAATACATACATATAAGTATGTATATATATATGTGAATTTGTATAAATATTATGTACATATATCAATATTTAGATAAGAAAAAACTCTTATTTTATTTCAAACAATAAATTTTTTGAGTGAAATGGTTTTCTTATTCTTTATATAAGACTTTTTGAAATAATGTATACATTCATTTATGTGATATGGCATGCTATCATTTCTTTTAAATTCTCAAAACATAATATCAAGATAGACAATTAAATAAGAATTCACATGTATTTCATGTTGTTTTTGGTGTGTGCACCCAGATTCCATCAACCTTATCATTTGATTCGGTTAAACAATTCTACTTCAACCATTTTCTTGTCCTTCAACTTGTCCTCTTGCAATTGCACACACTTGCACTTACATAGCTCATTAGTAGCGTTCATTAATGATAAAGTATAAGATAGTTCAAAATATCACATAGTCAATGATAGTTAACTTCTTTCACACTATTTTCAAAAATATCAAAATTTTCATTCAACATATTGAATTTCCTCAATAATTTAATTTATAATATTATAATTTAAATGCAATAAAAATTGGGTTATGACATGCTTCCCCTCTTGGAAGACACATCTTCCCAATTTCTCTTAAATAAAAATGTAATAATATATGTCTATTTCAAGATCATATCATATTGTTCCAAGCCAAAACACTATAGTATTCAGTCCAAACATTTTCAAACAAAATTTATCAAACTCTCCTTCTAAGAAAGCAAATGTGGGAAGGAGCAATCTATTTCTTCCGCTTCCTCCCAAGTAGTACTATACTCTAAATACTAGTCCTATTGGACCTTAAATTGAGAAATATCTCTACTCCACAACTTAATGTTGTATGTATCCAAGATTCTAATGGGCTCCACTAGCACCACTCTTGGGTCATGTACCTGTAAGGATTTCCAATTAAACACATGAGCTACATTAGGATGATATGGCTTAAGAAAAGAAACATGAAACACATTATGAAGTTGAGCTAGAGTAGGTGGTAGAGAAAGTCTATAAGCAACTACATTAATCACTTCCAAGACTTTAAACAAACCCACATATCTTGAGACCAACTTGGAAGACTTTCAAAAGGAAATGGAACTTTTATGAGGCTTGACTCTTAAGAAGACTTTATCCCCTACTACAAACTATCTAAGAGTTCTATTCTCAAGTTGGCATAACTTTATTGTTGACCTGCCACCCCCTTTAGTCTACTCTTAATGACTCTCATTTGTTATTCCATATCCTTAAGATTTTCAGGTCCTACTATGATCCCGTCTTCCAATCTATCCCAACTGATAGGTGCTCAACACTTTCATCCAGAAAAGCTTCAAACCGTGTCGTACTTAGGGATGTGTGTTAAGATTTAGTGTAAGAAACCTCTACCAACATTAAGTATTCTTCCCACTTATGTTGTTGGTCCATGCAGTACATTCAAAAGAATTCTTTGACTACCTAATTCACCCTCTCTATCTACCCATCAGTCTGAGGATGATAAGTTGAGTTGAAATTCAACTTGGTTCCCAACACAACATTCAAGGTCATCCAAAATCTTGAGGTCATTCAGGTGTCTATATTAGAAATTATAGTCTCTAGCACTCCATGTAAATGGAAGATGTCTTAGACAAATTTATTATCCAAGTTCAATGATCCATCCTTAAGTTTTCTTGGAATCAAGTGCACAACCTTGGTCAAATTATCAATCACAACCAAGATAACATTATGTAGATTCTTACTCAGAGGCAACCCTTGCACGAAGTCCATATTGATCACCTACCATTTATACTTAGGTATGTTTTGAGGATACAATAGACTTGCTGGGTTTGCATGCTCAACCTTGACTAGATGGAACTCTAACCATTTGGCTACATACTCTACTACATCCTTCTTGAGTTTAGGCCAAAATTATAGATTTTTCAATTATGTGATCATCTTGGATACTTTGGGGTGTCCTGAATAAGGTGCATTATGAACCTCTTCTAGAAACAACTTCCTTATCTCTCTAGAGTCCAGTATGTACATTGTTCTTTGGTATCTCAAAATTCCATCTGGTTTTTTCTCACACCCATCAAAATAATGATCAGATGGATTCTCTGCTAGGGAATTGTTCACTCTTTTATAGTTCTTATCCCCTAAAAAATGTTGTATCACCTATTGTCTCAAATTAGACCTTGTCGATATCATGGTTGTTAGATATCTTAATCTACTAAGAGCATCAACCACTTTGTTCTCTTTTCCTTTTGCATACTCAATTCTGAAGTCATACTCACTAAGGAATTCCAACCACCTTCTTTGTCATGCATTAAGGTTTGGTTGAGTAAAAATATATCTCAATCCCAAATGGTCTATCTTGAGCTAAAATTTCTTCCCCAAGAGATAATGCCTCCACATCTACAAGACATGAACTATCACAACCAACTATAAATCATGCGATACATAATTCACCTCATGTTGTTTAAGTTTCCTCAACTCATATGCTACCACTTGTCCACCCTACATTAGTATTGCTCCTAATCTCTCACTTGAAGCATCTGTGATTATAGTGAATCTCTGATAAGGATCAGGTATGGTCAACACTAGTGTTTTCATGAGCCTCTCCTTTAGGAGTTGGAATACCTATTCACAATTCTCAATCCACTCAAACCATTTTTCCTTCCTTTGGATTAATGTGATTGGAGATGCAATTCGGGAGAACCCTTGAAATTTTTTTCTTCAGTATCTTGTGAGGTCCATGAAGCTACAAACTTCTGACACATTTTGAGTCACGAGTCATTCCATGATCACCTTTATCTTTTTAGGGTCTACAGAGACTCCCTCATCTGAAATAATATGCCCTAGATAGTGCACGTTATCTTGATAAAACAAGCATTTGGATAACTTCCCAAAGAGTTTCTTTTCTCTTAGCCACTGTAAGACTATTTGCAAGTGTCTATCATGATCTTCAATATACTTTGAGTAAACTAAGATATCATGAATTAAATTAAAAAATATTTATCCAAACAATCTCAGAACACACTATTCATGAGGTTCGTGAAAGCTGCAAGTGTAGTGGTCAACCTAAAAGGTACCACAGTGAACTCATAATATCCATAACGAGTTTGAAAGGTAGTATTCAAAATATCTTCTTCCTTTATTCTCAGCTGATGGTATCCTAACTAAAGATCAATTTCAGAGAAAACCGTCACTCTGTTCATCTGGTCAAACAACTCATCGATCCTTGGGAGTGGATATCAATTCTTGATGTTCACCTTGTTCAACATCCAATAGTCTATATACAAATATGAGGTTCCATTATTATTTTCCACAAAGATAACTGGTGCTCCCCAAAGAGACACATTGGGTCTTATGATCCCTTTTTTTAACAATTCCTTTAAATAGGCCTTCAACTCATAGATTTTGGTGGTAGTCATCTGATCAGGTGCTTTGGATTGAGGATTAGCTTTTGGTACATGGTAGATAGAGAATTCAAATTTCCATTTCAGAGGTAACTCCATGAGTTCATCAGGGAATACATCTTGAAACTCCTTAAGAATAGGGTGTTCATCTAAATATAGTTCCTTTTTGTCAAGGTTACTGATATGCAAAACATAAATAGAACATCCCTTCTAATGATCCTTTTTGAGCTACATAGCAGAGATCTAACTAAGCTCTAAGGGTCTTTTCATCCCACTGATCTTGATTGGGTTCCCATAATCATCTAGGTAATTAACTACCTTATCCTGATAGTTCACTATAGCCTTATGCTCAGTTAGCCAATTTATGCCCAAAATTACATCGTTTGAGCCTAAGGGTGCCACATACAAGTTGACTTGGGTTTGGAAGGTTCGAATCTCTCTTGCTACAAAAAAATACATGTGTCTACCATTTGCTTTGCTCAGATTCCATATTGGACTATCCATGAGTTTTCCATGTATCCAGTGTAGAATAGTCCAAATAACTAAGAGGGGGTTGGATCAGTTATTATAAAACAATTTTCTTTTCCTTAATTAATCTAGAGAAAACCCGAATCAATTAGATAGCAATTGAACAGATATGAACATGAAAGAACTTAAAAACACGATGCAAAAAGAACACCAAAATTTACGTGCAAACCCAAGATGGAAAAAACCATGGAGAATGTTAATTCGCAATTATAAAACACCAGTTAAGGTGACATTGGTAAAGGTTATTTTTACAAGGCTCACTACCAAAATGCTCACTACAAGTAAGGCTCACTATCGGTGAGCTCACTCCCCAGCTATTACAACCAAAGATAAAAAGGCTCGCTGCCAAAAGAGGGAAGGCTTACTGCCTTCAAAAAATGGCTCACTACCAAAAAAATGATGAAAAGGGAATCCACCATAGAAATAATTGTCACCAATAGTCACACTAGAAGAAACTCATTTCCTGTTGTCTCCAATATACTTTCACACAATGCTTGAACTATTAGATTCACATTCACCACACTTTCTTTCATTGAACAAGATCAACTTTTACTTATAGCAATTCATGCCTTCATAATCTTCCCAAGTTGGCCAAGCACAATTCCATTTCATGCTTCCATAAACTCCTAAGTCGGTCGGACATAATTTTAATTAGGTCACCACAAAAAAATTCTCATGGTGGAATGGAATTAAACATGGACCACACATAACCTCCTCGCTCAAATAAACACACTACATATTGACCATGATATTCGAAACAAAGGAGTAGGATATACACATTACAATGCAAGAAATGTTTCGGGACATGCTAACCACTTTCTAGATTCTTCCAAACCCAAAAGAGTGTATCTCATTATGTTGCAAAATTTATGGGACTAGGACAAACATGACTAAATATAGATCATCACAGCACAACATATAGAGTACGCCAATTCGAATCACCAAAGCAATAAAACAAAACCTTAATCAATCAAACAAAATATTTTGACATCAATGACAACCATTAATTAAAACAATCAACAACATCACATTCCAACAATCTCCCCCTTTGTCATTGATGGCAACATTCATACATGATAAACCAAACAAATCAACAATAGCATCAACATCATCAAGGAACCTCTTTTCTTCTCCCCCTTTGACATCAAGGACAAAGGAAAAATACTCCCCCTGAGAAAATTACTCTGCTCCCCCTTTGCGGAAGCCACCAAACATTGATCTAGATAAGAGTGAGCATATAATACCCTAGACCAATGCACACCCTCGTGCAAATTATTGTAGACCCGGATGGGGAAAAACCCCTAATTTCTATTGAGGATACTCAAAAGTATCTTTGCTCAATGGTTTTGTGAAAATAATTGTAATCTGCTCTTTTTTGGGTACATATTCAAGTCTTACCTCATTCTCCAATACCTTCTCTCTCAAGAAGTGATATCTATGGATACATGCTTCGTTCTAGAGTGTTGTACCAAATTCTTGGAAATTTTTATTGCGCTAGTATTATCACACATTATTGAAATTGGTTCATCAAATGGTATGCCAATTTCCTTCAAAATTTGTTTCATCCACAATACCTGAGTGTACCATGAGGATGTTGCAATGTATTCAACTTCAAGATTAGATAAAGATACTTTATCTTGTTTCTTGCTTGACCAAGCAACCAACCGGGAGCCAAGGAAATAAGCTCCACCACTTGTTCTTTGCAAGTTATCAACACACCCTACCCAATCAACATCAGTATAGGTTGTCAAAGTAAATCTAAATCCTTTGGATACCATAGCCTGATATCTTCTATACCCTTCAAATATCTAAAGATCCTTTTACTGCAACAACATGTGATTCCTTTGGTTGTTACTGAAATCGAGCTTCTAAACAAAAAACATACATAATGTTTGGTCTAGTAGAACTCAAGTATAACAATCCTCCAATCATTGACTTGTACATACTTGCATCAACTTTAGGTGAATCTTCTTCTTTTTTCAACTTACATCTGGTAAAAATAGGTGTACAAACCAGTTTGGAGTTCTCCAACCCAAAATTCTTCAATAACTCTTTGGTATACTTGGATTGTGAGATGGAAATTCCTTTGTTGTTTTGGTTTACTTGGAATCCAAGAAAAAAATTCAACTCACCTATCATAGACATCCCAAATTATTTCTACATTTCATTTGCAAAGTTTTCACACATATCATAGTTTCCTCAATAAATTATGTCATCAACATAAACCAAAACAATCAATATTTGGTCTGAGTGAATTTTGTAGTATAGATTATTGTCAGCAAATCCCTTTTGAAATCCTTTTCCAATCAAGTACTTGTCTAATCTGCCATAACAGGCTCTAGGAGCTTGCTTCAATCCGTATAAAGCTTTCTTCAGCTTGCAAATAGCATCGGGGTCATTTATGGATTTAAATCCCTCTGGTTTCTCAATTTAGACTTCTTCCTTTAGTTCTCCATTCAAGAATCTAGATTTACATCCATTTGATAGACTTTGAAATCCTTAAAAATTGCAAAAGATAGGAATATTCAGATCACTTCCATCCAGGTAATAAGGGAATATGTCTCTTCAAATTCAATACCTTCGATCTAAGTATAACCTTTGCAAACCAATCTTTCCTTGTTTCTCATTAACTTTCCATTTTTTCCAACTTGTTCTAGAGTACCCACTTTGTTCCAATTACATTTTTGTCTTCTGGTCTGGGCACAAGTTCCCAAGTCTGATTTTTCTCTATTTGATCAATCTCTTCTTTCATTTCCTTCACCTAATTATGACCATTGCATGCTTCTTCCACAATCTTTGGCTTAGCTTTTGAGAGTAGATCCAGTAACACTTGCTCTTGGGCCGCTTTTCTTCTTGTGATGATTCCTTTAATTTTATCTCAAATAATGTAATTTTCTGAATGGTTTCTCTGTTCATACCTTGGATTTTTGGTCGAAGATGTCAAAGCCTCATTTGTCTCTTCTTCTTCTTTCTTATCATTTTCTTCTTTTTCATCTGAGTTATTTGATTCATATTCAATATGCTTGCCAAGATTTGTTTGAACATCTTCATCTACTTTCACATTCACACTTTCAACTATCTTGTTCAGTCTCTTGTTGTAACATTGGTATACTTTGATTCTTATTGAGTAACCCAAAAATATACCTCCATCAACTCTAGTGTCAAACTTTCCAAGATTGTCCTCATCTCTTCGGATGTTGCATTTTCTTCCAATTTTTTTGAAGTACTTTACTATGGGAGCTCTTTCATGCCATAGCTCATATGATGTCTTTCCATATTTCCTTTGAAATAGTACTCTGTTAAGAGTGTATATTGTTGTGTGTATCACTTCTCTCCAGTGGACCTATGGTAAAATTGCTTCCATGATCATTGTTTGAGTTGCTTCTTGAACTGTTTGGTTGATTCTTTCAACTACACCATTCTACCGTGGTGTTCTAAGGGAAGATAGTTGTATTTTAATGCTACATTTCTCACAAAACTTGTTGAATTCATGAGAAGTGAACTCTCCTCCTTTATCAAATATTAAACACTTGATTCTCTTGTCAACTTCATTCTCAACTCTTGCCTTGAAAATATTGAATTTTTCTAGAGCCTCTCATTTTTCTCTTAAAAATGTGACCCAAGTTAGTCTAGAATAATCATCTACTAATAACATGAAATATTTCTCACCTTGAAAGATTCTTGTTCTAGTTGGACCACATAGGTTACTATGTATAGGGCCAAAAATCCAATAGATGATGCTTCTTTTCCTTATAATTTTCCTTCTTGACATCCTTTGCAAATAATTTTGTCTGGTTTGGTCAGTCTTGGCAAATATCTGACTACCCTTGTTGAACTAATCCTTACCAAGTTGTCGAAGTTGATATGACACATCCTCTAGTGCTAGAGACAATTGTCATTGCTCTAAGAAAATATGAATCTCTTTGTAGCTCCTTCCAGTTGATACATATTCCCACTTGTTCTTTTTCCTACTATAATAATAGTTCTAGAACTCTTTCGGATCTCACAACCATCATCCTGAAATATAACATTATAGCCATTCTTGCACATTTGTACAACAATCAAAATATTATGATATAAACCCTTCACATAGTAACATTGGCAGTGTTATGTTTTCCATCAAAGGTAATAGAACCAATTCCAACAATATGTGTTGTTTTATCATCTCCAAATCTAACAAAAACTCCATCGTATTTCTCAAGCTTTACAAACTTACTTTTATCACTGGTCATATGATTCGAACATCCATTATCAATCAACCATTCATCTCTATTTATTTTGATAAATAATGTAGCTTCAGTGTTATCATTAGATTCTAGATAGATATTAGAGATATCAAATCTAGGTTTATCCTTTTCTACCAAAAACAAACAATCCTCATGATCTGATTCATCATCTAAAATATTGGCATTCTCATTAACATAATAGGCCTTCTTATTGAACTTTTTAAATATTTCACTTGTTCTTTTCTCTAGACACTTATTTGCTAAATGACCAATCTTTCCACATCTAAAGCATTTATGAGGGAGCATACCTTTGTACTTGTCAATACCTTTCTTTAGTTTTCTTATGAATTTTGCTTCCAACTCATCTAAACTTTCACTATCTAGATCATCTTTTGTTTTTGTGGCTTTGAAGGCTATTTCAGATTTATCCTTTTCTTTTCCAAAATTTCTCATCTCAAACATGGTCAAGGTGCCAAATAGTTTCTCTTTGGTGAATTTCTTTCAATTATAAACTTCCTCAATAGCTAAGATCTTGTCATTGTAGCTCTCTGGTAGGGTCATAAAAATATTCTCCATAACATCTTCATCTGTTAGAGTGGCTCCCTTGTTTTTGACTTCATTTACTGCACTTTCAACTCTCTGAAAATAGCTTGCTATATCATTACCTTCTTCCATCCTCAAATTTTCATTTATGCAATTAGTAGTCAACTTCTTTGATAATTTGACTCTATCATTTCCTTCATATATTTCTTTCAACTTTTCCCAAACATCATAAGTAGTTTCCAATGAAATAACTTTTGTTAACTCATTCTTAGACAAAGCACTAAAGATTGCATACCTTGCTTTCTCATTCTCTTCATAGTTTGAAATCTCATCCCACTAGAAGGGCCATTTTCCAGTTGAACATATTTTGTCTCAATAGCTTTCCAAGTTTTGTACCTTAGAGAAATTAGGTAACCTCTCATCTGCACTTTCCAAAAACTGTAGTCAAATCCATCAAACACCAGAACTATTAGTTCAAGTGCGCCATCAGATCTACCCTAAGTGGTTAAGCTCTCCTTCGAGGAACCGAAGCTCTGATACCAATTGTAAAATAGTCCAAATAACTGAGAGGGGGGTGAATCAGTTATTATAAAATAATTTTCTTATCCTTAATTAATCCAGAGAAAACAAAAATCAATTAGATAGAAATTAAACAGATATGAACATGAAGGCACTTAACAACACCATGCATAAAGAACACCAAAATTTATGTGGAAACCAAATATGGAAAAAACCACAGAGAATTATAATTCTCAATTATAAAACACTAGTTAAGGTGACACTTGTCAATGTGATTTTTACAAGGGTTCACTGCCAAAATGCTCACTATAGGTAAGGCTCACTTTCGGTGGGCTCACTGCCTGGCTATTACAATCAAAGAGATAAAGGCCCACTACCAAAAGAATGATGAAAAGGGAATCCACCATAGAAATGACTGTCACCGACAGTCACACTGGAAGAAACTCATTGTTTGTTGTCACCGATATACTTTCACACAATGTTTGGATTATCAAATTCACATTCACCACATTTTCTTTCATCAAACGGGATCAAATTTTATTTATACCAGTCCATGCCTTCATAATCTTCCCAAGTTAACCAAGCACAATTCCATTTCATGCTTCCATAAACTCCTAATTCGGGTGAACATAATTTGAATCAGGTCACCAAAAAAACATTCCCGCAATGGAATGGAATGAAATATGGACCACACATGACCTCCCCACTCAAATCAACATGCTACATATTAAACCTAATATCTAGAACCAAGGAGTAGGATCTCATTATTTTGAAAAATGTATGGGACCAAGACAAACATTACCAAAGATAGATCATCATAACACAACATCCAGAATGCCAATCCAGATCACCAAAGCAAAAAAATTGTACCTTAACCAATCAACCAAGATATGTTGACATCAATGACAACCATTAATGAAAACAATCAATGCCATCACATTCCAACATCTAGACCTCTAATGGGTATCTTGTATATTACTCTAGGGTCTATGAAACATTCAATAGCTTTGGTATCAATTAAAATAGAGATAGTTCGGCCATAGATCTTACCCGTCAACTGGATTGGCAAAGCCTGATACTCTATCTGCTTGTTATCCACTCTAGCATGGATTTGATGATGTTGAGACTATTGATAGTTTCCTTCCCTTCACAAATTTGACCACTGTTGCCAATTTTAGGAATAATGATCACCTCCACAAGTATAGCATCCATCATGAGGCCCTTTGTGATCTCTTGGCTTGTCCTCTCTGAAGCCCTTCTACTTTTGGTCATCTTTTCCTTTATTATTATTTTCCTTCTTGATCTTTCCGCCATTAACACCTTCAACTTTCTCCTGCAACTCGCTTCCCCTCTTGAGATTATGGATCTAATGGTTCTTTTCTCCTTTATGAAACTTCTTATTCCCAAACCGTGAATTAGGATTTGTATTATTGTGGCAATTGAATGACTACTATAATTTCTACTCTTTTTTGGTGGCCTTTAAGAAAACTTCATTCATGGTGAGAGGATCATGCTTGTCCACTTCTACTCCAATGTGAGGCATAATTCCCAATATGATCTTTCAGATACAAAAATGATTGTCTCCTTGATACTGTGGCACATACTTCAGTAAGTTAGTGAACTTTTCCCATTATTCGGTCACAGTCATACTCCTCTGAGTTACGTTTTGGAATTTTTTCACCTTCTTATTGAAAAGAGCTATGATAACCATCCCTTCCTAAACAATTGGAGAAATAGTTACCAATTAATCTCAGTAGGCTAAAGATTCCTTTCTAAATTTTCATTGTCCCACCAAGTAGATGCTTCTCCTAAAAGTTGATACATAGCCCATGCAACCTTAGTCTGATCGGATAGGTTACAAAGTCCAAAATATTTCTCCATCTCAATGATCCATGTCTCTACTCCTACTCCGATGGATTTACCATCAAACTTAGGTGGCACTACTCTTTTGAGATCTTTTCCTAGTTCTTTCTCAATTCGACCTCTAGGGCCTTCACCTGGACCACCATTTCCTTGATTTATTTCTACATTCTTGTGAATGCAGTCCTCGCATGCCACTTAGACCTCACATTCTATGTGATCTATTTGAGCCTCTTTCCTGTTCAGAAGCTCTAAAATCCTTTCCAACATATTTTTTGGTCCATTTTCTAACTCATTATAGAAATGTACAAGACAACCGAGAGGGGAGGTGAATCAGTTGTATGAAGTTTCCTTAGTTGTAAACTTAATCAATTCCAATTCATATTCAATCTATTATTAAATGTGAACATGAAATGCAAATAAGAAAAATCAAAACACAAGAGACACCAGATTTACATGGAAAACCCAATGAGGGAAAAACCATGGTGAGGATTAACTCACAATATAGTATTAATGCAATACCAGATACAAAGGCTCACTGCTAGAGGGCTCACTTCCCAAATACAAAGGCTCACTACCCAAGTTAAGGGCTCACTACCTTAAGAAGGAATCATTATCTAGAAGGAGGCTCACTACCTATAGAAAATGAAAAGAGATAAATAAAGATAGACCACAAGGGTTCCACACACTTCACAACTTGATCAGAATATTGTAGACACCATCAACTCACTACCTTTAGGAATCTAACACAATAAAGTACTGTTGCCTCAATTATCTCTTGCACACACTTATTTTCACACTTTTTTTTCCACTTCTCTTGCTTGAATCGAATGATGGATGTATGATAAATTTTATTCAACTTGATTTTATTTTATACCATCTTCAACCCTAGAAACATTCTCCAGGGTCGGCTATACAATTTCATTTACAAATTCAGACTAGGTCGGCTACTACATATTCCCATGGTGGATAAGAATGAGAGAGGACCAATTACATATTTAATTTAGAACCCAAATAACATCTTGGATCCAACAAACACTAATTTGATGTAAAAACTTAATGTAACATGTAGACACTAGGTCAGCCAAACCTAATGAAAACACCAATGAAATTTGAAGTACAAGCATCTCAAGAAAGATGATCACATGTGGATCACTAAACATGGTTCACAAAACATTTTACCATCTCTGAGAATACCTCAGACACATCCATATAAATTATAGCAAACTTCATTCATAGAGAACTCTTCAATAGTCCAACCGGGCCAACCAACAAAACACAAGAGCTCTAGAGCAAGTCTTCTAGAGCGCCAAACTACAAGCAAGCTTGTCAGAACGAAAAAACCATTAGAAATAATTATCTCCCAAATCTGAAAGTTCTTAAACCAAATACCAGAAGACTGTGGAGCCAAAACATTTCTCCCTGTCTACAACCAGATAGTTCTTCCAAACCAGTTCACACACCAATGAACATATCTTTTACTCTCTATTGAACCATAAGCTAAAAATTGAGAAATATTATCCATTGAAGTTTATGAACACATCTACAGATCCACACATATATAGAATCAACATAGAATAAATTCAAAGCACAATACCAGAGCACACTCAGAACACACTTCAATACTGCTTTCATTATTTCTAAATTTTTCTCAAAAGAACTTGGCAAAAACACAACTTAAACTTCATAGATATACCTCCATGTACTCTAAGAACTTCTACAGTATAAATACCATCTACAATTAACCTAAACTATGTTGACATCAATGAAAAAATTAATGACAACACCATCAAACACATCCATACTTGCAACAATCTCCCCCTTTGTCATTGATGGCAACACATGATGTGAAAAACCATAACAAACAATATACATGATTTTTAGAAGCGAAAAACTCCAAAGTATTAAATTTTCGCATGATCTCTTTCCCCCTTTGACATCAATGGAAAAGGAAATTATTTCCATATAAATCTTTGTTCACTCCCCCTTAGGAGTACACCTACATCACATACTGGCACAATGTACTTCTCTTCTCACCCTGAGGAGTAGACCTCAATCATCAGTATAGAACAAAAGAGTCCATGAATCCACTAGACTGAGGCACCTCAATGTGCACTTAGTTCAAAGAAGGAGGGGAAGTAACCCCTAACTTCCCTCTAAGATACTCAAAATTATCCTTCAGAAGGGTGTTAGGGGGTATGTCATCAAATTATTCCTTGATAGGTGCATATTCAAGTCTAACTTCATTCTACAATACCTTCTCCCTCAAGAAGTGATACTTGATAGATATGTGATTTGTCCTAGAATGCATCACTAGATTCTTCAAAAAAATTATAGCACTTGTATTGTCACAAAATATAGAGATAGGTTCATCACTCACCACACCTATTTCCGTCAAGGTTTGCTTCATCCAAAGTACCTTTGTACAACATGATTTTGCTGCAATATACTATGCTTTTGTAGTGGATAAAGAAACTAAATCTTGTTTCTTGCTCAACCATGAAACTAATCTTCCTCCAAGGAAGAATTGTAATGCCTCGCCTTGCAACCCTAAAAGAAGTTGTAATTAACAACTTAAACGAACCAATTTTTTTTTTAAAGTGTAATTAACATACACATTCACTTACTAATTACAACAACCTCTAAGACTACAAGGTTGGGATTACTTAAACCCACACATACATATTACTTATAACCATAGCATTATAAACTTTATGAAATAAACATCATACATCATAAGAATACCACATAACATAATAAGATAAACATCCAAGGTACAATCCCATCAACATTAACTAAATCCAATAGTTACATCACTCATTCCCAAAATGAGGAAATAGTACAAATGTATTACAATTACATAATCTCCACCTCATAAACATAAGAGGGATAAAATAACTTATACAATCTGAAATATTACTAAGCAAGAATAACACAAGAACTCAAGTTGTCCATTTGGATGTCTCACCACCAAGTACTGCAGATAGATGGGGACCCAATGGTTTTGGTGCATGTTCCACCCAACCAAGTGGTACCCAAAGGCCCACCCCCCATGCTAGGAGATAGTAACAAAGTAACATGGACAAAGATCTACAACCACTAACCAAAAGTAGACTCATACTGACTCATACTGATATAACCAAACAAATGAACTAAACAGGTACAACTCAAATACAATACAAGTACAAATCAAGTACAACTCAAACATCACTGACATAGGTCACATTGCTTCCAAACATAATATTAATCAAGTATGTTCAAAGAACCATACACTCAAAAAAATAAACAACTATTGTCCTAGATAGAGTGCCATCGCAAGGTTTGTCATGAGATCTCCTCTGAGCATTCTTCATAGGCTCCAAAAATCCTGGTGGCCTCAACCGAATCCTGACACTCATACTCACTCAAGTGGAATCAATTACCTCTCATAAGAACAAGATAGTTGATCTTGCCATTCCAGGCCTTCTCACTCATCCCAAGTCTAAACAAGCCCTTGCATCTATGAGTGAGGTAAAATTATCTTGATTAGTGAGAAGTCAGTCCTAATCATCTAAGTACATTAATTTAATTATCACTTGATTAACTCACTTCTGAAGGTTACCCAGTTTACCTCTTTGGGCTCTGGCCCCTAACAAAAGCCACTCTTCTAATGGACAACACACAACCAAACCAATCACCAAGGGAAACACAAGTGCATACAACTGGATTAAACAACCACTCCAAATCTAGGAGGAAACAAATAATAGAACTCACTCCAAACATCTTGGAGGAAGTAAACACATAGTCCACTCCTTTCTCAGGAGGCAACAAGATGAAGCCACATAACAAGGTCACTCCATACAAGGAGACACAGATCCCATAATCCGCTCCTAAACCAAGGAGGTGCAAACATCCCCGTTCGTGAAAATTGGGTACTAACATAGACACAACCTCATGCACTACCAAGAGAATTCACAATAGGTTGACATCACAACGACAACCCTCACAAACAACAGACTATCTGGAAGACTTATAAACTAACAGGTATTCAACCCATACTCAAAGCATAAACATGAAAGACATAATCATTGAAGGCAATAGAAGAAGCTACATTTGGATACTCTAAATCCATTTCTCATTTCATTACGTAATTCATTATATCGATAAAACTGAATTAAGAATTCATCTTTTCAAATAGAGGAGAAATTACACTAATATTTAATTCTCTAATTGCTCTTAACAAAATAAGTATTTCTGACTATAACTCAAAATATTTCGCTTTAAATTAAATAACCAATTGCCCTTGCAAATTAAATCATTATAAAATTAATCAAATTAACATTTGGTCTCTTCCATAACTTATTGTATTAAAATAAGATCAATACTTGGACTATAACCCAATATCATATATATATTTTTCCAATTAAATCAGACTAATAATTGGACCTTTTACACATGAATTTAAATTTCACAATTAAATTTTAAATTATGCATTCTTTAAATCAAATATTTAACTCCTTCAATTAAACTTTAACATGTCATTTTAAAATAAACAATAATTTCCCCATACGTTTATAATTTTAATTCCACTAATCTAATATACAAATTTTATTTAAAATAATATAAATAAATATAATATTTTAACATTATAAATTATAATATAAAATATTATTAAATAATATTTTAATATTATAATAACAATACATAAAATATTAATATTTATAAATATCAATTTATTATTATTTTATTATCAGAACAGCCATGGGAAAATAACTTAACAACAGTCTCGTATTGACAGAGATAAGAAAATTTCAAGGTGCAGAAACCCTTTAAATTTCCTGACAACCCAGTTTGTGTAAGTGGAGTTATACGCGACGCAACCAAACCATTTTACCATGAAAAATATAACTACCCTGCGGATTTTAAAATCTGATTTTTAATAATAAACAGAGGGTTTCATTTTCTAAAAAAAAAACATTCTAAATGCATCGTTCAATCTCTATGTTTGATTCCAATAACAAAGTAATTGATTTCTTCAAATAATTTAAATTCAACTAAGGTTTTCACAATTTTCACTCAAGAATTTTCACAAAGCAAAAGCTGTAAATTTATTTGATTATTTTCTTCTAATAACAAATTTATTTTCTAAAACAGATTTAACAAACAAATCTTTAATCAGTACTATTTTAAAAATAGTCAAGAACAATAAAACACAAAGAGGAAAACCTAGATCAAGAAGCTACAGGAATAGATTAATTTCTGATGCAAGCCTCCTCCAAAGATTTCCTGAATTTTCTTCAATCATCCAACGAATCCAATCCAAAACCCAACAAATGCAAACAATCTTTCCTCCAATCAATTCCACAATCAAAACTTTCTTCAAACCCTTCTTTGTGCAAATTTTTCCAAAATTTCTTCTCTGCTGTAAAAATGAATTTTTCCAAAAACTTCTCTCCCCAAAATTAAGACATGCATTCCTTATAAATCAAAAATACCTAATGCAGCCCTAATTCACATTGAATGCAAAAATTAAATTTAGATCTTAATTTCATTTCCCATTTTAGAAAACCCTAATTGACTTTTAAAATACAATCTTAACTTCCTTTCAATTTCTTTTGATTTAATTAAATTTAATGCAACCCAATAGACCCACTTAATTAATTTCAATTATTTAATAACTAAATCCAACCCTTTTGAGATTAAATTTAATTAATTAAATAATTTAAATTTAATTAAATTTAATTTCAATTTCAATTTCAATTTTCGAAAACCCACTTTCAATTTAAAATGCAATTTCAAATAATAAATTAATTTCCAAAGTTGAAACTCATTTCCCAAAAAAAACATTTAATTATAATTTCTAATTTAATTACCACAAATTAAAATAAATTTTCAAAATTTAACTTTAGTTCTTTTCTTTCTTTTAATTTTCTTGCATCACATTTAATTAATTAATTTAATTATTTAATAACTAAATTCAACCCCCTTGGATTAAATTTAATCAATTAAATAAATTAAATATAATTAATTAATTTAAATATAAACTTTTATCCACATTGCATGATTTAAATTATATAACCATCAACATGATTTAATGCAATTATTCAAAACATCTATTTCCAAAACAAGAATCTTTCAGAATCAAATAATATTAAAATAAGGTAAACTATAACTCAACAACCAAGGCTGACGACATACTAAGGCTAGAGCGTAGACTTGACACATGTTACCTAGCTACTATCTCCCATTCAACTTAACCGTTGGATCGACACGCTCAAACCTGTGAAACCAGGTGGAGTCGATGTCATGTACCTACAACCTGCAACCAAGTAAACAACATAATATATCTAGCATATAATACACACCGTGAAGAAGAAATCACGGATTCGCAAGGCGCTTGCAAGTGAGTGATGCGAACCCGTCCTCTTCACCAATACACTCATCCAGGACTAACATAGTTATCATAATCAATACTCACATATAAAATCTCATGTTAACTCTACTAACATCATTAAACCATTAAAGCATGTGAACCAATAATCAGATCAACACATCACACAATAGTAGTTGTCGCTCAATAGTAGCGATCAAAATATTATAACAAAATGTATCCAGTATCAAAGTAGCTACAACTAAACATAGCATAAAACAAACCGAACAAGAAGCAAAACGGAGGGGTATTACAAGAATGCACCACCACTTATACTCTTTCGATCATCTACACATCCAGACCAATCTGCATCAGTGTAGGCATTGAATGTGAAACCATTGTCCTTCGGATACCATAGCCCATAATCTAGAGTTCCTTTAAGATATCTAAATATCCTCTTCACAACTGTAACATGTGATTCCTTAGGTTCTGCTTGAAATCTTGCAACTAAACATATTACATGCATGATGTCTAGTCTAGTAGTAGTAAGATACAATAGTCCACCAATCATAGATTTGTACATGCTCTGATCAACTTTAGTAGATTCATCATCCTTACTCAGCTTGCATCTAGTTACCATAGGGGTACAGACCAGTTTGGAATCATCCATTCCAAAATTCTTTAACAATTCCTTAACTTACTTAGATTGTGAAATGAATATCCCTTTGTCAATTTTATTTACTTGAAGTCCAAGGAAGAAATTCAATTCACCAATCATAGAAATTTCAAATTCTTTTTGCATCTCTTCAGAAAATTTCTTACACATACCTTTATTTCCACCAAAAATGAACTCATCAACATATACTACAATTATCAACATCTTTTTTTTCTCAACCTTGAAATAAATATTATTTTTTGTGGACCCTTTTTTGAATCCCTATTTTTTCAAGTATCTATCCAATCTAGCATACCAAGCTCAGAGAGCTTGCTTTAGTCCATATAATGTCTTCTTTAATTTGCAAACCATGTCTAGTTTGTCTAACAGTTAAAGACCTTCCGGTTGCTCCATATATACTTCTTCTTCTAGTTCTTTGTTTAGAAATGTAGACTTGACATCCATCTGATATACTTTGAAGTCTTTATGAACTGAAAATGCCAAGAACATTCAAATGGCCTCCGTTCTTGCTACAGGTGCAAAAAATTCTTCAAAATATACTCCTCCAACCTGTAAATATCACTTGCATACAAGTCTTGCTTTTTTCCTTACCACTTCACCATCTCCCTTCAGCTTGTTTTTGAATACCCATTTTGAATCAATTGCATTCTTGTTTGTAGGTCTAAGGACTAGTTCCCATGTCTCATTATTCTCTATTTGTTGTAATTCATCTTTGATTGTTCTAATCCAACTTCCATCATTACATGCTTCACGCACAATCTTCAGTTCTATCTTAGAAAGTAAACAAAAGTTTACCTCAACCACTTTTCTTCTTGTCTTCACTCCTTCACTTATGTCTCCAATTATCTATTCCTCTGGATGATTTTTATTTACATATTTAGGAGTCTTAGGTGTAGGTTCCAAAATTTCTTCTTCATCACTTTGTTTTTTCTCTTCCTTTTCTTCTTCTTGTACTTTCTCAGAGATAGGATCATCAAGTTCAACTTCAATTATTTCCACTGGTCTATACATAGCTTCATAAACCTTGACATTAGCACTTTCAATGATTTTTCTCAGTCTCTTATTAAAGCATCCGTATGCCTTTATGTTATTGGAATATCCAAGAAAAATTCCTTCATCATATCTAGCATCAAAATTTCCAATATTATCTTCATCTCTTCTAATGTAACATCTACTTCCAAATACCTTAAATTATTTAATAGTCAGAGTCTTACCAGTCCATAACTCATAAGGAGTCTTAGTGTTGTTACCTCTGATCTAAACTCTATTAAGAATGTAAACATCAGTGTGGATTGCTTCTCTCCAATACACATTAGGAACATTTGCTTCTTTCATCATAGTTTTGACAGCCTCTTGAATAGTCTAATTCTTTCTTTCCACAACTCCATTCTATTGAGGGGTTCTAGGAGCAGAATAATGTCTCTTTATTCAATGCTCTTCATAAAATGAATTGAACTCACTAGATGTAAATTATCCACCTCTATCAAACCTTAAGCATTTAATTCTTAGGTTTACCTCATTTTCTACTCTTTCCTTAAATACCTTGAATCTATCAAAATCCCGAGCCTTTTCTCTAAGAAATGTAACCCATATAATTCTAGAGTAATCATCAATCAAGAGCATAAAGTACCTATCATGATTCAAGCTTCCTATTATTGTAGGACCACAGAGGTCTGTATGGATTAATTCCATCATTTCGATAGATGATTGTTCCTTTCCATTAAAATTGTTTTTTTTTTTTTTTTCCAAATTGACAACTTCTACAAATTGAATGTGAAGGATTTGTGATTCTAGGAAGATCTCTCACAATTTCCCTAGAACTGATCCTGACCAGATTTTCAAAATTCACATGTCCCATCCTCTAGTGTCAGAGCCAACTCTCATTAATCTAAGAAACAAAACATTGACCATCACCACCCTTAAGTTGATAGATGTTTCCATGAGTTCTTCTTCCAACTGCTACCACAGTTTCAGATCCTTTTCTGATCTCACAAGTGTTATCCTAAAAAACAAGCTTAAAAACTTTGCTACACATTTTTCACTTAACAAATTATGCCTTAAACCCTTTACATAATAGACATTGTCAGTATTATTTTTTCTATCAAAACTAATTATTCCTTTACCAACAATCTTAGTACCAAAGTCATCTCCAAACATGACTTTTCCTCCATCGTACTTCTCAAGTTTAGTGAACTTACTCTTATCTCCAGTCATACGATTTGAACATCCACTCCCAATTACCCAAAAGACTCCATCTTTTCTAGCATTAAAATCAATCACCAAAGTACCTTTTGTTTCATCCTTCTTGCTCTTTGAACTAGATTCCTTTGCACATATTCCAGGATTAGTAGATACAACTTTATTTTCCAAAGCTAGAAATAAGCATTCATCCTTATCTTCCCCAAAGTTAGATTCATCATTAGAAATCCCTGCATCTTCTTTGACATAATACAACTTCTTGAACTTCTTATCCTTCTTGTCTTTGTATTTATTGTTATTGTCCTTGTTCTTCTTGTGTGTATTTCTAATAGGAAATCTTGATGCATAATGACCAATATTTCCACAACTGAAATACTTAAAAGGAAACTTACCTTTGTATTTACCATACCTTTCTTCAATCTCCTTGTAAAATTTGCTTCCAATTCTTTTGTATCATCTTCATCCAAGTCATCTTTGATCATCATTGATTTAAAAGAAGTTTCAGTCTTCTCCTTATTTCTTGAAAATTTTCTCATCTTGAATGTAGTCAACACACCAAATAGATGCTCCTTAGTAAATGTATTTGGATTATATGATTCTTCAAGAGTAGATACTTTGTCATTGTAATTGTCTAGTAGTGTCATCAAAATCTTCTCAATTATATCTTCATTTGATATGGTACCACCTTGACTCTTGATTTCAGTTGCTATAAGTTCAACTCTCTAATAATAGCTTGAAATATCTTCTCCATCTTCCATTCTCAAGTTCTCAAATTTTTCCTTAGCAGTTAGTTTCCTTGACATCTTTACTCTATCATTCCCTTCATAAATATCTTTCAATTTTTCCTATACTTCATGAGCAGTAGCTAGAGAAATGAATTTTGTTCTTTCAGTTCTGGATAGACTAGTGAATATAACATACCTTGCTCTTTCATTCTCCTCATAAGCTATAATCTCATTAGTAGAGGAAGGACCAACTGTCAGTTTAACATACTTTGTCTCCACAACTTTCCAGGTCTTGAAACCAATTGAAACCAAATAAATTCTCATCTATTCATTCTAGTCACTATACTCAAGTCCATCAAAAATAGGAATCTACAACTTGTGTGCCATCTGATCTACCTCAAGTGGTTAAGATTTTCAATGAGGAATAAAATATCTAATACCAATTGTTGAAATGCATAAGACAACTAAGAGGGGGGGTGAATCAATTGTATCAAATTTCTTTACTTTTAAACTTAATCAATTCCACTTTATTTTTCAATCTATTATTAAGTGTGAACATGTAATGCAAATAATAGAAAGCAAACACCAGAGACACCAAATTTAAATGGGAAACCCAATGAGGGAAAAACCATGGTGAGGATTAACTCACAATATAGTAGTAATGCAATATTGGATACAAAGACTCACTTCCAGAGGGCTCACTGCCCATATAGAAAGGCTCACTACCCAGATTAAGGGTTCATTGCCTTAACAAGGACTCACTGTCTAGAAGGAGGCTCACTGCCTACTGAAAATGAAAAGAGATAAATAAATATACACCACAAGGGTTCCACACACTTCACAACTTGATCAGAATATTGTAGACACCATCAACTCATTGCCTTCAAGAATCTAACAAAATAAATTACTGTTGCCTCAATTCGCTCTTGCACACTCTGCTTTTCACACTTGTTCGCACACTTCTCTTGCTTGAATCGAATGATGGATGAATGATCAATTCACTTCAATTTGATTTTCTTTTATACCATCTTCAACCCAAAAAGCATTCTCCAAGGTCGGCTATAAAATTTCATTTACAATTTCAAACTAGGTTGGCTACTTGACATTCCCACAGTGGATAAGAATGAGAGATGACCAATTACATATTTAATTTATAACCCAAACAAAATCTTGGATCGAAAAAAAACTTCCTTAATTCTGTGCACAAAATTAATCTAATGTGTAGACACTAGGTCGGCCAAACCTAATGAAAACACTAGTGAAATTTGAAGTACTCACATCTCCAACAAGATGATCACACGTGGATCACTCAACACACTTCACCAAAAAAATTACCATCTCTGAGAATACCTCAGACACATCCATAGAAATTATCACAAACTTCATTCATAGATAACTCTTTAATAGTCCAACCGGGCCAACCAACGTAACATAGGAGCTTTGGAGCAGGTCTTCCAGAGTGCCAAACCATAAGCAAGTTTGTCATAACATAAAAAACATCAGAAAGAATTATCTACTAGATCTGCAAGATTTGAAACCAAATACCAAAAGACTGTGAAGCCAAAAAATTTCTCCTAGTCTACAACCAGATAGTTTTTCCAAACTAGTTCACACACTAGTGAACATATCTTTTACTCTCGATCGAACCAAAAGATAAAAATTGGGATATATTATCCATTGAAGTTTATGAACACATATATAGATCTATATAATCATAGGATCAACATAGATGAAATGCAGAGCACAATATCAGAGCACACTCAGAACACACTTCAATACTACTTTCATTATTTCTCAAAATTTCTCAAAAGAACTTGGAAAAACAACAACTACAACTTTATAAATATAGCTCCGTGTACTCTAAGCACTTCTACAGTATAAATACCATTTGCAATCAACCTGAACATTTTTGACATCAATGACAACATTAATGACAACACAATCAAACACATCCATACTTGCAACACCCACTACCACCCGTCTCTTTCTTGGTGGTCACCATGCTGGCTTACACCTGACCTACATCACATTTCACATCTATCATAGCTTAACACTAGGTTCTATGAGTAAACATTCTTAGTATATATAACATTACACACACATGCATATATCCCTCATTCATTGAAGACATACACATTCATACATAATAAACATATTTTGGAGTTCTTTTGAACATACAAAAAATAACATCTTGATTTATTTATATTAGGGGTGGATCAATAGAAACTTATATACAAAATATTCTTGTTACATTAATCATTTTTTCTCCTTCTTAGTGAGAGGACACTCCTCTGGGTCCTCATCGAAATTTACATCTATTTTCTCAGAAGAGGAGGGTTGAGCACAAAGGCTCTCATTTTCCTCTTTAGTTAACAAGGGTATGTTTGATCCACACTCAACATGCCAATATCTGATTGGGAAAGCCTCTTAATCCTAGGTTTTCACTTTGATTCCTCAATATTTTTGCCTCTCCAACTTAAGTCGACTGAGGGCTTGAGCTAGAGTCTCATTGTCAGGAATCTCAGGTTGAACCTCAGTCTTGGAATTTTCTTCTAATATGAAATTCTTGTTAGAGTTCCTAATGGTCTTTGCTTTTTTCCATCTTGAATTAGACCTTACCAAACCTACATTCAATATAGGTTTGGTCAATTATCAGGACAACTCAATTGGGTCAAGCGTCAACTATCCCCTAGTCATGGCTATTGTGGACTCCAAAGGCCTAGAGTTGAACTCTAAGCTGTGATACCAAATGTAATAACCCATTCAAATTATTACTTAATTATATTATTTCAAATGACATTATGAATATTTAATTTTAAAAAGACATAACTAAGCAACTATTTTCAATCATAGCAACACATGTCTAATTAAAATGAGTCAAATATATATTAATCAATATCAATTTCAATTACAATATCCAAGTTGACTTGGATCATAGGGCAAAAAAGTCTATATAATGTATAAAATTTTACATCAAGGTTACATCATAGACCATGAGAGTCTTAAAAAAATCCAAGGTTTCCTCTTGACGCTCACCTCCATTGGTGGATGAGAACATGGTTGAAGTTCTTTAGCCCCCAACCATGAAACTTACACTAGGAATTATTCCAACTTGAAGAATACTTGAACTTGCATGAAAATTTTAGCAAGAGAACAATCTACAAGGTGGAATATGGTGTGCACCCATACATCAAAATGCATCTCTAACTAAGATTAGAAAAATGCAATATCTATGCTAGGAATGACAAAGAGTGTTATAAAAAAAATCCATGCATACATAATGGGCCATTTTTTTGGCCAAGAATAAAATTAAATTTTCAACAACAAACAATAGGTTTTGGATAGAGGAAAAACATATAGTCTTTGAACTCCATGTTGGCACCCATCCTGGAAGGTTACTTTCAACAAAAAAGTTATCTCTTAGAAACTATCTACCCTCTAGAAGCATCTACCTTGAGGTGCTCTAGTCCACTTAGGTGTTTTTGTTATATTCAAACAAGAGAGTTTTCCTTACAGATACATATCTACGGAAAATAAATTCAGATTACTTATTTCCTCGACTTAAATTAAATTAAAAAAATGATTCAAATGGAATTGATCAATAAATTATCCATTATTTTCAAGCACATGTCACATTATTAAATTCAACGTAATTTTAATATTCATTTAAGAATAAAAAGCTAAGTAACAAAAGAAGGTATGTCACAAGTATATTTCGGTATGTAGATGAAGGTCTATGTGCATACACATAGATGCACCAACTTAAGTTATTAATTTGTGCATGCATTCTAAAATAAAAACTATTATATCAAATTGCTTTCATACAAATAATGTTACAAATTGACATATCAATTATCAAAAATACAAGAAGTAGAAGAACTGAGAACAACTCTATTTGAACATATTCCACATACGAATATGTTGTTTGCAACAAAATAAGTTGTTTGTAGCAAAAAAATATTATTTGTAAAAAAGAAATGTTGTTTGCAGCTAAACAAATATTGTTTATAACAAAACAATGTTGTTTGCAGCTAAACAAATACTGTTTATAACAAAATAATGTTGTTTGCAACTAAAAAAATACTATTTTTAACAAAACAATGTTGTTTAGAGATAAAAAAAAAATATTGTTTATAACAAAATGATGTTATTTACAACTAAAGAAATACTATTTATAATAAAACGATGTTGTTTGCAGGTAAATAGGTACTATTTATAACAAAATGATGTTGTTTGCAGGTCAACAAATATTGTTTATAACAAAATGATGTCATTTACAAAAGTTTATAGTTTTAGTTCCAAGTTAACTAGTGCTTCATTTATTTGAGTCTCATCCAGGGATCCTTAGCTATTCAAACAATCATGGTCAAAGGTTTAAAAAGTCATAACTTGTATCCTCATGTTTTTTTATTCAAAGCTCTATCATGCTGTTAACAATTGTCTACAAATATACATATAAAGAAAATAACCTTGAAAAGTAATAAAAAACTTGTATGACATTCTGGTCATTTTAACAATAGTAATATTTTACACACAAACTAGAATCAGTCCTATTTTTTCTTAGGTTTTGAAGAACCCACATTCATTGATATAACATATTTTTGGCATTGTCATTCTATGGAATGACAAATAGTTGGTTTAATTTTGTTTAATATATAATAGTATTATGGTCATAGACTAAGGATGGGAACCCACTTCCTTGTTGTATTCGACCAAAGGGTCAATATTGGTTTGTTTGTTGGGAACGATACCTTCACATACTAAACATGCAAACACAAGGATATAAAATTACTTGGTTCTACCTTTTTACTCTATAGATGAGTCGACAAAGAATGTTTGACACAACAATATGATATAATAATAACATCAATAAAAAATGGATCGACGAAAGCTCTGCAATCATTCTTAATAGGTGAGGTGACTTGGGATGCCAACGATGTTATCCATTGTTCCCAAATTGACTGTCATTGTCATCACACCCAAATGGTGTACCATACCAAAGGTATAGCTCACAATAAAATATATAACATAAATAATACAGTGGAGGATTTTTTGTTGCTTACCCTTAAAGGGGGTGATAACGATTTAAGAATCGTTCCCATTCCTATTCAGAGGCTATTGGTTCCACTAATTAGCCATGTGAAAAGGATAAGCATAACAAATGCAAGAGATAAAATAACAATGGAAATAACATAAAAACTCACAATGTATTAAGATAATCGACTTCCATGCAAATAGAGAAACATGCACAACATAAGTACAAACAAGAATGGCCAACATGGCCTTCCATAGAAGATGCAACAAATTTTTAAATTGAAAGAATTGCATATCGAGACCATTGAACATGATTACTATGATTTATAAAAATCATTGAAAATATCAAACAATACATTTCTCATGAATTAACTAACTTAAAATGCAACATTTTCAAAGAAATTCAATTGAATACCTTTATTTTTTGGTCAATTGTTTTTCAGATTTTTCCTTAGGAAATCATCGAACAACCTATTCTCCTCCAGTCTTGCTCGATACTGTGTTACCAAAATGGTATCTTTTAGTTGTTTACCATGCGCTCCACTAAATGTGCTATTTCGAATGTTAATGGGTATTGATTTTTAGCCACCCCATACTTCAAATTTGAATATTGGTCATAAATTTGGTTTTAGGCCACAACCGTATGATATTTTTCTCATGATTTTATTTGAATCCTATCAATATGGTAGTGGTAATTTTGATTCCAAATTTGTTTCTTAAGGAATATATATAGATTATATATATATTTATATATATATACATATGTATATATATGTATTTGTATATATATTATGTACATATATCAATAATTAGATAAGAAAGGACTCTTATTTTACTTCGAATAATAATGTTTTGAATGAAAGGGTCTTCTTATTCTTTAAATAAGCCTTTTTGAAATACATACATTCATTTATGTTCTATTTCATGCTATCATTTCTTCTAAATTCTCAAAACACAAGATCAAGATAGACAATTAAATAAGAATTTGTATGTATTTGATTCTACAAGTCTTCCTTTTCAATCATCGAACAATTTCAAATTAGATTAGTATAATATACTATATGAATTTCAAATGCAGTTATCATGTTGTTTGTGGTGTGTGCACCTAGATTCCATCAAGCTCACCATACGATCCAACTAAATGATCCTACTTCAACCGTATTCTCACTTTTGAACCTGTCATCTTCCAATTGCACACACTTGTAGTTATATAGTTCATTAGTAACATTCAATCATGATAAAGTATAAGATAGTTGAAAACATCACATAATCTACGATGGTACAAACTTTTTTCAAAAATATTAAAATTTTCATTCAACATATTGGCTTTCCTCAATAATTCAATTTATCATATTATAATTTAAATGCAATAAAAATTGGGTTATGAAAACATTGTTAGAAGCAATTCACAAGATTTTTCCATATCCTTCTAAGAGAGTCCCTTGGTGATTTCTTATGACTCCCCCGACTCTTGCTCAACTAGGATTACCTTTAGAGAAACCATCAAATTTACATTTGATTCAGTGTACCTCTTGGGGAGACCAAATAGTACTTTTTATGATTAGCTATTTTCTCCAATTGTAGTTATTAAGATCCTATTTTAATCCCCATAATTGTTTTATTATTATTTCTTGATAAGAGGGCATGTGATTAGACTAAGCATAAGTCCAATCATTACTATTGTCCTAAATCTAGTATCTTATAGCCAAGCAAAATAAAAAATTGTTTCTGACAGTTTCCCTGAAAATTCTATTAATTCACTCCTTCCAAAGACCCTAGGCTATAAAAGAAGGGAATGTCTCCAAAGGTCAATAATTATATTGTGAGAGTAAGGGAAAAAATTACAACTTTTTCAAAATAATTTTAGTGAAGGAGGAAAAACCCATTCAGTCATGAGGATAGGGAGAAAGAAGGACCACACCTCACTAGAGTATGAGTAGTAGAACAATAGATGCATTATAGACT
This sequence comes from Sequoiadendron giganteum, assembly GCA_007115665.2. NCBI lineage: Eukaryota > Viridiplantae > Streptophyta > Pinopsida > Cupressales > Cupressaceae > Sequoiadendron > Sequoiadendron giganteum. The sequence continues at coordinate 512,731,647 of CM021100.1, forward strand.
CCTCAACTTCATTGCACATATAGTATGTTTTGATAAATTGGAATCCTCTTTTATTTAAATTATCAATAGTGAGGACCTTACCTTTAGCAACTGCCCACCAAAAGCAGTTCACCTTTGGGATCAATTTTTTAATCCATACTAGGTTCTAGTGGAAAACATCTTTAGGAATAAGAGGTTTCCTCATAACTTCACAAGAAAACTTCACAGATAGGCTTCCCTAAGGTCCTTTTTCCCAAATCCATTCATCTTCTCTATCTTTTGAAAAGAAGTTAGCATTTGGACAATCTGCTGGATTAATGTGTGCAACACAACATCCCAGATTTGTTGTCTCCCTCCTCTAAAATTAGCACCATTTACATAAATTTTTAAATTGATCCATTTCAATTTCTGACTGTCCCAATTGATATAACCAGTAACTTTCTTTCCAATGTTTCTTATGAGCCTATGTTTGATCTAGATAAGATTTCCAATGGAGGATAAGGTAGAACCTTTAGACCAAATATCATCCTAAAATTCAATGTTTTACCATTTCAAAAATTCTCTTTTTGACTCCCATTTTTAACACTCCTCTTATTTTAAGAAGATTATTCTATAAAATAGAACCATAAGGAAGCTCTCCAACTCTAAGGAAACAAAATTTCTCCCCGTTTCCCAAGTATTTAGCTCTTATAATTTTAACCCAATAATTAGTTCCTTCTAAGAGATGCCACCCCATTTTTGTAACAAGAGCTTTATCAAAAAGCTTTAACCTTTTGATTCCAAGACCACCATCCCATTTCAAAGCACAAAATTTATCCCAACCTACAAGGGCCATCCTATTTCTCTCCTTTGGATCTATTCAATTTTTTTTGCAAGGAAGATAGGGATATTGAGGAGGGAAAGGTAATAGATTGGTATGATTTTCAATGAAGCTTTGAGAAGTTGCAACTTCCTAGCTTGACTTAGTAGTTTTCCTTTCTAGCCTACCAGCTTTTTTTGAATCCTTTAAATGATATAATTCGAATAGTTACTATTCGATTTCTTAGAGATAAATAGGATACCAAGGTAAGAATCATGGAGAGTAGCATCCTAGAAAAAAAACTATTTTCATCATCCTATCTTTAACAATCTGATCAGTATTAAAGAAGTAAGTCTTACTTTTGTTGTAGTTAATATATTGGCTCGAGGCTTTTGTATAATCATTGAGGATGGATTTCCAATGTCTAACTTTTATAATTGAGGCTTCTCCCTTAAGGATGGTATCATCCAAAAACTATTGATGAGTAGCTGAAGGGAGAGAGGAAGCAAACCTTGAACCCTTTTAACAACTTATAATCAAGAATATTTTGAATGTTTCTACCAAAAATCTCCACCACCATAATAAAGAGGTATGGGTAGAGGGGATATCCTTGTCTTAAACCCTTCCCATGAGATAATAACCCCTTAGGGACTCCATTAAAAAGAATACAAAATTTAGGATTCATGACACAAGAGGTGATTAATTTAGGAATCTTCCATTAAACCCAATTTCTTTTAGGAAAACTATAAGAAAAGGCCAAGAAGCCCTATCATACAATTTTGAAATATCCAATTTCATTGACATCCATTTTTTATTTTTGAGATCCATAGAGTGAAATACCTTGTGAGTATAGATAGTGACATCTAAAATTTTCCTCCCTTCAACAAAACATTTCTAGTTAACAACAATCATCTTTGTCAGAAACTCCTTTAATCTATTAGCAATTATCTTAGAATAGATCTTATAAGTGGTATTGCAGAGGCTAATAGGTCTAAAATATTTCATGGATGAAAGTTCTTCTTTTTTAGGGATAAGAGCAATAAAAGTGGAGCTGAGTTGATTTAAAATTCTCCCATATCTGAAGAAGTCATGACCAACATTTAAGAGGTCTTCATATGTAATATCCTAGAACTCCTAAAAAAAATAGGAGGGAACCCATTTGGCCCAAGGGCTTTGTACACACCAAAGGATAAAACAATAGCCTTAACTTCCCGATGAGAAACATCGTTATTTAGGTCTTTAAGGTCATGTTCAAAAATTACCTAGAGAATGACCTGAAGAATTCATTCCATCTCATCAGATTTAACCTTAGGATCCTTCTGAAAGTCAAAGAAGAAAGTGAAAAATTCTATTGTAATTTCCTCCTTTGAATTCAGGATGGATCCATCATCTTTTATAAGATATCCAATCTTGTTTCTTCTTCTATGTTTCATAGTTGATTGGTGGAAAAATAGTATTTTTGTCTCCTTCAGAGAACATTCAATCTAGATTTCTATTTTTAGAAAATATCTTCCTTAGTAATTTTGTACCATTGAGACCTTAAATGTCATTCCTTGTTGCATATATCCTCGTCAACATAACCTTTTCCCATCATACTCTACACCTGTTTAATGTTTTCTTTGATATATTTCTTAGTATGAAAGATGTCATGAAACAAAACTTATTCCATCCTCTAATCCTTTACTTGGTTTTCTTGATTTTATTAACTAAGTGGTATATAGGGGTTCCAACACAAGGTTAATTCCACCATCTTTCCACAAGAGATTTAAATACAAGGTGGTAAGTTTGGACATAATTTCATATATGAATGGGAAAGGTTCCTTAACAACATTGTCCTCCCACCTAAGGAGAAGGGCAATGTGGTTTGAGCTAGATCTATGAATAGAAGATAAGTTTAGAGATAGAGGAATGTTCTAGTTGGAAGAAATAAGAAAATGGTCGAGTTTAAGTTGAATGAGATGGTTTCCTTGGCATCTATTAGACCTAGAGTGAAGAAGGATCCCATCAAAGGAACATCAATGAGGCCAACAGAGTTAAGAAACCTAGCTAGATCCATCATGCTATCTGAAAAATCCTCCAAGCCCCCTTTTTTCTTAGAAGGAAATAACAAAGAGTTAAAGTCCCCTCCGAACATCCAATAATCCTCTTTGTTGTTTCTTATTTGATTAGCTAGAAAATCCCATAAGTCTTATCTATCCAGACAAGAGTTAGGTCGATAAATATTTAACAAATTATATTTCTTGGATGTGACAAGATCTTCAAGAGAGACTAACAAGTAGTTCTTACTCAAAAACCCCAAATAGCCCTTAAATCTAACCAAGTTCTAGCAAGTAGCTATACCTCTTGAGGATTTGTTGTTAGAGTAATAGTTCATTTGCCTTTATAATTAAATCACTTTGGTTTAATTATTAAATGCTAACTATTATTCTATTTACTTAAGCTTGTCATTTGTAGGTGCATTATAATTAATATGTTTATTAATTATTAAATGCACAAACCTAGCTTTCTTCGGCTTTAGGGTTTCTCACCTTATATGCCGCTTTTGTAATTATTGTAATCATTCTTTTTGGGAAATAACAATTATGCTCTCACTCCGCTGAGTTTTTCCAAACCCTTGCTTCTGTCTCTTTGGTCTCCATTCAGCATTAGGTATTTTGCATGCAGGTGTTCTTGGCGAGCTGTGGATTTGCATTTATCAAATCCTACATGGTATCAGAGCCACCCTGCCGCTGCCTGGTTTGAAGGTGTTTGAGGCCAAGATTCGAAGACGACAGCCACAGCTTCTCTGGGGTTTTTCTGTCACTTTGAAGGAGGCACTATTTTCTGGAGCCGTTTGAGCAAAAACGGACTCCACCATTGCATTCAGAAGGTCCGGGAGAGTCAAAATTCATATAAACTTTGACTATTTTGGCCACAGTGACCTCAGGCAAAATTTTGCCTTGGCTCTGGTCCTATCACATGGTCGTGCAAGAAGCAGAATGCTCGCGCACTTTCATCTACAGAGGCTGAGTATAGAGCGGCAGTGCATGCTAGTTAGGAGATTTTGTGGCTTCGGCAGTTGATGACTGAGTTTGGGTTTCCTCCTGATCGTCCCACTGTTATGTGGTGTGATAATCAGAGTGCTATTCACATTTCCCGCAACCCGATGGAGCATCAGCGCACTAAACACATTGAGCTTCATATGCATTTCATCCGTCAGCAGATTCAGGATGGTGTTCTCTCTTTGGAGTACATCCCCACTGACGCGCAGGTTGCTGACATCTTCACCAAACCTTTTGCATCTCCGCGCTATCTTCAGTTGCGTTCTATGCTTGGGGTGACGGAAGTTGTCCTTGGGGGGTCTTGTTGAGGCCTTCCTTCCTTCATGTTTTTTTCAGCATGTTGTTGTATCTCTTTTTGGGGTAGAGTTTTTTCCCACTGGGTTATCTCTATTTCCCTGTTTTACAGAGATTTCTTTGTAGTTGGGTACCTGATCTAGCCTTGTTGTCGGGACCCATTTTTTCTTGCTTTCTTAGCTGTCCTAGGTTTGCTTCCTCCTAAGCTTCGCTTAAGGGGGGGTGTTAGAGTAATAGTTCATTTGCCTTTATAATTAAATCACTTTGGTTTAATTATTAAATGCTAACTATTATTCTATTTACTTAAGCTTGTCATTTGTAGGTGCATTATAATTAATATGTTTATTAATTATTAAATGCACAAACCTAGCTTTCTTCGGCTTTAGGGTTTCTCACCTTATATGCCGCTTTTGTAATTATTGTAATCATTCTTTTTGGGAAATAACAATTATGCTCTCACTCCGCTGAGTTTTTCCAAACCTTTGCTTCTGTCTCTTTGGTCTCCATTCAGCATTAGGTATTTTGCATGCAGGTGTTCTTGGCGAGCTGTGGATTTGCATTTATCAAATCCTACATTTGTTAGCATCAGTGACATCATACTTAGCATTGGGCCAAAAATTCTTATCAACTTTATCAATAGTTTCCTTTTTCATTTTGGTTTCTTGAATCAATAAAAAATATGGTAGTTCATCATCCAAGCAAATCTTAATCAAATTTTGTTTATAAGGAATATTTAGGCTCGTTATATTCCAAGATAGCATCTTCATGAGAAATTAACAAAAGAAGTCTACATCACCTTGATGTTGCAAAGGGAAAACAACTTCCCTTACTACTTTACTTCCTTTTTGACTTAGAACCAAAAAGCAGTTCTAGAGTATTTTGGTTTTAGGAGGCTACATCTTTGACAATGTCTTTATTTCAAGCTTCCTTCTGGGATTGACTTCCCACTTTGTTCCCTCCTCACACATCAAGTTTCTTTTTATTTTTTGATTTGGAGTTAGTTTGTATCTAGTTTTCTTCAGTTGTACCCTCATTAGGAGATGAAGAGAAGCCCAATTTGGCCAAGGCATCCCTTATATATTTTTTTAGTTTGAAGGTAGTTGCATATTATCTCCTTGTAGTTGTTTCTCTTAGAGTGAACTTATAGGGGAGGAGACCATTCCCATACCTATTTGAGAATTGATCTCACCCTCCTATAGAACTTCTGATTTATCTTCCAGTTGAATGTTAGTTTGTTATATGAGACTATCAAAGTATCCTTTTGATTGTCCTTCCTGAGATTAGGATAAAAACCTTTCTCACATTCCTTTTTTTCCTTCTCCATCTCAGTTTGAGGCTACTCAAAGATTTTTTTAAGCCCATTAGAGGGTAAAACCGGTTCTCCTTCTTCATTAGGAGGCTTTGAAGGAATGACCATTACTACCTTTAGGGGTGAATAATTAATCCCCACAGAGTTGGTTACCCATTCTTTTTCTTCATTAGTTTTCTTGTTGATTTCCACTATGGAAGAGCCCAAAAAGAACTATTTTCCCCCTTTGAAGAAACCTTTTGTGGGATAGCTTTTAAGAGGTTCATATTATCATTCTCTTTCTTCACCATATCACTAGTTTTGGGAGAGGAGATTAGATTCAGACCCACCTGGACACTTTTAGAGTCTAGTAGCCTTATATTACAAGTACCCTAGAAATGGCCAAACTTCTTACAGATTTGACATAAATATTTCATAATTTTATATTCCAAAGGTTGTATCCATTTTCCAAACTTAGACTTCAAGGCAACAAAGGTAGGGAGGATAGTGTTAACCACAACATTAACACAAATTCTAGTAAAAACCAATTTGTTCTTGAGTTGAGTGAGCTTGCCAACAACTAATAGACTCCTAAAGGAATCAACAATTCCCTTCAAAATACCATTATTCTAGAATTCCAAAGGAAGACCTGCCCGAGACAAACCTAGGTGGGGGCAACCTTTCTTAGGTTAGTAGACGAGTCAAAAATTGGTTTCCATTTATAAAGAGACAATGTTTTTTTAAAACCAATGTAAAATACCCAAGACCCTTCTATAAGAACTTCAATCAGATCTTCATGAAAGAGAAATAAATCTTTAGCCATAGTACTAATGGAAACATTACCTTTAAGATTCCAAACTAAATCAACCCATTTCCTTACCTGGTCTATGTTCGAACAGTATGCCAACAATTTTCCTACCAGAGATAGCTTTAGATTCTCGATGGCTTCATTCATTAGCTCTTAAGGTACTCCCACTTCCAGACTGTCGACAGAGTAAGAGGTAGTCTTTGTACCCTGATTAACCATTGCAAGTGAGCTTTTTCCCAGTTTATATAGATTTATACAAGTAAGAAGCTTGCAATAAATACAACCATAACATGTGTTTGAAAGAATAATTAATTTCATTTATTTTATCAACCAAGTCTTTCTTAAAATTATACCTACGACTTCAAGAAATAATAAATGGAAGAATAGTATGCAACTGTGTGAATAAATTATGTTCCTTTACTCTTGTATTGCAACTCACACCACTTTAAGCATAGATGATACTTGCAATCTCTTCAACAACAAGATCACATTCATAACCTTCGCCTCCAAACAATATTGCTAAATACATTTTTCTTCATTACTAACAACATTCAAAAACATGAACTTCAAGGAAAATCCTCTGATAGATCATTTTAATTATAGGTCTCGCTTCCTTTCTTTGACTAACTTCTAAACCATAGTTCTAGCTTTTGTTACATGCAAATTTCATTATTCTAATAACATTGCGTTGAACAATTTTATAATAGTTGATGATAATTTTAACAAATAAAGGGGATTGAAAGGAGGAATTGATTATTTTTTAAAAAATTGCAAACATTTAAATAAATTATGTTATCTACAAATAACTGTGAAATATTAAAAAATATAAAAAGATGCACAATACAAAGTGCATTAAACCTATTTTCAATTCTACTTTTTTCATTGGTTCATTTGTTAACAACCAAAGAAAATAATGCCATAATCAAATTAAATAGACAAAAGCTTCTATCAATAATATATACTTGATTAATAACATTATTCATATCTTTTATTAAATAGTGAAACTATTGTACAATAGTCTCATTTAAAGCAATAGTATCAAATAATAATATAAAATCAATTGATTCCATTATTAAATTTTATTTAGTCAAAATAAATTAAAAAATATTCTATTATATCATATAAGAAATATGTGCCTTGTTCAACAAGGCAGCAACTAAACTTTGTGCATTTTATATCACGTCGCCACCCATAGATATTTATTAGTCAAACAACATGTTATATTCTGTACTACCGACCCAATTTGACCGTATTTCTTTTCAATATGCAGAGACAATGAATTAGTTCTATTTTACGTAAGGGCCTACGCCAGCACAACGACTTCCGCTAGCAACAGTGACGAGTCGGGACTCAGGCTCTTATGCAGCTCCTCCTACGTCTGTATCATTACCGACATTGCATATCTTATATATATCTTCCTACAGTCCATGCCATTTCATTATAAGATCAACAAAGAAATCTACAGTCGTTTGAATTTAGGGTTGTGTGTGATTATCTATAGCTGTTTAGACTTCAGTTTTGTGTGAGATTATCTACAGCTCTGTGAACTTTGACCTTTAGGTGTGGTTGAGATGGAGCAAGTGAAGGTACTCAGCACATTGGTTAGTCCCTTTGGTATGTGTGTCTTGATTGGTCTGGAAGAGAAAGGCGTGAAATATGAATATCAAGAAGAGAACCTGCTCATCAAGAAGAGTGACCTCCTACTGCAAATGAATCCTGTGCACAAGAAAGTACCTGTCCTGATCCACAATGGCAAGCCTATATGCGAGTCTCTTATAATTCTTCAGTATATTGACGAGGTTTGGAATTCTAAGCAGTTTTTACCTTCCAAACCATACGACCGTGCCCTTGCTCGCTTCTGGGCTGATTATGCAAATAAGGTAAGGCATTCCCCTGTTCTTGTCAAGGTATAAGCATTTAAGTATTTAATGCATTTTTGAGCGGTTGAGGTTTTGGTCGGGTTATTTAGAATTTTGTGGCATCTAATTCATGGGATCATTGTCTAACAAAAATCTTCTGTGCTTGTAGTTTTATGAATCGGGACTTCCTATAGTGAGCTCGAAAGGTGAGGCTCAGGAGCAGGGCAAGCGTCAAATACTGGAGAAACTTCAATTTCTAGAAGGTGCATTGAAAGAGATGTCGACAGGGGGGTCCCAACCTTTCTTTAGTGGGAAGGATTTTGGGTTTCTTGATATTGTTTTCATTCCCTATGCTTCTTGGTTCCATGCTTATGAAACTATCGGGAATTTCAAGATACTGTTTGAAAGTGAATATCCATTGCTTGATGCTTGGTTTAAGAGATGTATGGAGAGGGATAGTGTCAAAAAAGTCCTTCCCTCTCCTGATCAGGTTCTGGAAGTGGCAATACAGTATAGGAAGAGATATTTGGTCGATTGAGTTGTTTGTTCAGTTGTAAGCATGTGGGTACCTGTTAGATGAGTCTGTACTCTGTAATAGATGAGGAATAAATGTGGGAATTTTGAGAAAAGTTTGGATCTCGTTTATTAATTTATGTCGGTAAATTGACGATCAGAAATAAAAATAATTTGTGAATATCTTATTTATATTGACTATTCTTCATAATAGAAGAATAAAAAAACATAAGAATGAATGCAATTTAATTCTTAAAGAAAAATATATTATGATCAATATTTAATAAGTAAATTCACTTGAAGATAATTAATCAAAAAATAGTAAAAGTGTAGTAAAAATTACATGTGAATTTTTCAATAATATGTACTTGGCAAACCTCTCAGTAGGTAGAAGTTTTCCATGGTTAGCGTTCCAGTGCTTTTGAATCCACATTTGCTGAAGTATTCCATTGTTAGCATTCCAGTACTTTTGAAAACACAAATAATTTCAAGGTGGGATTTCTGAGGCATGCTCAGGTTCATCCACCTCAATTGGGGTGAAGAGACAACCAGTTGTAGCTAGACTTGATTAGATATCTGAGTTGAAGTTTATAACGCTTTCCTGCACAGCTTGTTATCTTGACTTTTTCACAAATGATTAAGGCACCGGCCCTAACTAGACGTATCATCAAATTATAAGATACAAACTTTTCTAGCCATAGTTTCTCCTTGAGGTTCAGGTGGAGTTTAGATGTTCTTTCTGAGGTTCAGGTAGAGTTTAGGTGTTCTTTCAGAGTGCAAGTGTTCCTGGGAGACTGTATATGATATATCCGTAGAGTGCCATCTTAGAGAATATCATTAGAGATGAACCTTGCACATTCTGATTGTTCTATCTGTTGTTTGGAGATCTACCTCTGCAACACCTATAACCGAGAATGAGAGTAATTAATGATAAATTAAAGCTATTATAATGAATAGGGTATAGCTAAGTTGTGTGACCTCATTCCTTTCATACCCCTTTTATCTCCACGGATCCAAGGCCTCCTTTGATTTGATCAAGTGCCGAAATTTGCCAGCAACATAATCATGGACCTTGTTTGATGTTTGCCTTGACATTCCTTGGTAGCAATATACTCTTCTAGGGTTGCAGGAGTGGTTTGGAGTAGCAACACCGTGGACAAAGAGGAAGCTAGAGTTGTTAGCCATTACCCCTCGTATGGGGTTCCTTTCCTGGTGTATCTGTACTAGGTTGCATCAATGTAGTATTTTGCATGTTGGAGTGTAATTGGGAAAGCTAGACAGAAGTAGCACTGCTATATGGGAGTTTTGACATCCATTTGAATGCGTGAGAGTCCATGAAGGCCTCGAGAAGGCAGTGATCCTCTGTAATTCAGCAAGGAGAAAGTGGCTTTAGGAGGGGATTTCTCTCTTATGGCGTATTTTCCTTCCAGATTGATTTTTTCTAGTTCAAAGGCCTTGTTTTGCTTTATTTTCTTGCATGCTTGTGCTCTCAAATTGCTGTTATAATTTTCCATACGAATTTTTTTAGTTAAAAATACATAAATGAAGAAATTAGAAACTGTTTCATGCACGTTTTGTATCATACTCAGCAACTACATCAGTCAGAATGTGATTGGAATATGAGAAGACTTGTGTTGATCAGACAAGCAGTGGTTTATCCATATTTTTCATGGATCAGTTGTGATCCACCTGGTCACAAAATAAAATTAAGCTGAAATTAAGTTCATAATTTTCACTATGTAATCTTAAATAAAAAAAATTTAGTGTCAAATCTTTCATCACCAATAATCTTCTTGACCAAAACTATTCTATTGTTGGTCACTGTTTTATGATGATGGCGATACTGGTAATTCTCCATAATCACTATTTTTAATAATAATTTACCTGTGAATTGATATATTCGACTTGACTTTATATAATGTTGGCACTCCATAGTTTGAATCTACAAATCCAAGGGATGATTTGACATCAAGTATCTTAAAATAATGGATAATCCATATCTAAAATTATGTAAAGACCAATTCTCTATAGACACCTTGAGTAATCACCATTTTATACAACCACATACTAAGCTAGCTATATCGTCATAAATAAAATCAGGACGACATAAAAAAAAATTCAAGTACAACGAGACCAAAGTTCATAGATTTCACTATATGATCTTAATATATTTTATAGTCTAATATATTTTATCACCAATCAAATTCTTGACCAAACCAATTATACTCTTAATTAGTATTGTATTTTGATGATGGTGGTGGTAAGTTTGCAAGATCACTATTATTAGTAACTTTTTTTCTTTAATTGAAATATTCAAGTTTCCTTCATATAAATTTGACACTTCATAGTTTGCATCTATGAATCTCAGGGATGATTTGATATAAGTATCTTAAATCTAATAGAGAATCCATAGCTAAAAATATGCAAAGGTCATTTCTCTATAGACACCAGGTAATCACCATTTTTTACATAAGAGATTAAATCAACCACATACTAAGCTGGATACTCAAATAAACTCTAATTATATGCACCATTGAATTCATTCTCACATTCCAAATAGAATTTGTAATATAAAGGTTACTAGGCTTTTCATACAAAGAATATGACCATGTACTAAATATTTAATCATGGGAAGATATTATTGCTATTGGGAAGATATGTAGTGGATTTTCCTATTTTAGTAGAACATTCTCTTCATCAAAATCAACTTTTAAAAATATTGGTATAAAATTTATAAGAAAAATCATTATAGTCATGCTAAGATTTCTTGGATTTTTTTCCTTGTTTTTTCATGCTTAACTTCATTCCTCTATCAACAAATACATTTTAGATTATTTTGGGTTATTCTTGGATCTATTTTAAATGTTCTTTTTGTTGAATCCTTTTACTATTTTCTTCCCTTATAATGTACAAACCATTAAAGACATTCAATTTCTTGGCGACATTTAGGTTTAACTTATTAGTGCCCTTTAATTTAATGATTCTTTCTCTTCTCTTGTTGAGATGAATCCTTATGGGTAAGTGCAAGACAATAGGTTTATTTTTCAGAAAAAAAAGTAGAAGTTTGTTTTCTAAAAATCAATTTTTTTCATAGTTGGAGTAAGAGTTTCAAGTACCTACATGTTATAGTTAGAGTAAAAATTTCAAGTATGTACAAATAGAATATCAATAATGTCTAGTAATATGAAATGTAGGATTTTGAGTATAGTTTTCAAAATATGTAATTTATTCTGATACCTAGATTATACAAGTTTATTTTGTATATGATGTACATAAATCAATATTTTAAAGTCACTTTTTTATGGCCAAAAAGTGAAGGTATCCAACTACCATTATTTTACCTGAATAAATATTAATTTTCTAATTCATTTTGGGTAAATATGTGTATTATGATGAAGTTATAGATCGAGATTTTTTATAATATTTCTATAAATATTTTTTAGTAATTTTTGTTGGCCATAATTACTAATAATGTAAACCCCGCGTGTACAAGCAACATAATTTTCATGTCTTGCACTCACACTCCATTTTTCTATGAAAAATGAGGGGCCTCCTTTTTCGTCGCCTTTTTGTTCTTTTTCTTTTCTTTCCTTCTTTTATTTGCGTAAGATCTTTTCCTTTACCCTTCTTTTTTCTCCTTTTTTTTGTTAGGGTTGTAGGGTTTCTTGTGATGGCATGCCATCCTCATCAATCCTAACCTTGACATCTTCCATTTTTTTGTCTTCTAGCTTGACATATTAGATGTTGAAAGTTTCTTCATTGACATTCTCTACACGAGAACTCCAAAACTTGATGTATGATGGTGGCAATGTCATGTTGTTTTGGGTTTCCCACCTGATAGAGCATTTAATTTCCCCATATGCATTAATGGTGATTTAATGAAATTATTAATTTGGGTTTTTATTGGTTGGTTGCATTTTTTTAGGTATCATTTGTTCATAGTTATTTCAACTCTTTGTATTTTCTTTACAACTCCTCCATAAGCAATCTTGTTTCCATGAAAATTTTGGTGCTTCCATTTGGTTCAGGTGCAGTCTAGTCTATGTTGGTGTGCTTGGTGTGCTTTCGTTTGGCTCATGGGTGTCTTTCTCATTAGTGTTCATTTGTGTGCATACCCATCTTTATTCGTCCACACCATTTTTTTATGATTTTTGAATGGTTGTTTCTATAGCTTCTTGTGTTTACATCATTACTTTTCCTTTGTTTTCATGTTTTGGTTTGGCTTGGAGATCTCTCTTGCAACATTTCCATTTTGTTTTTATTATCTTTGGGATTTTTCAATTCTTTTTTTGGTTTTCTTTTCTTCTCTTCTCTTTTTATTTTTCTATTTTCCTTGGCATGTTGATTGAGTTTGTTTGTGATGTCATCATCATACCTCATTAGGATCTAGATTTCTCTTTAGTCCTTTTTTAAATGAAATTCTAATAAATACCTAATCTTCAATGCCATTGAACTTTACTATTTTAAATTTGATTAGATCTTTTGGTCATCAAATGTTAGACGTAATCCTTAATACTTTTTGAAAGTCTTATAAAAAATTTAAGACTCATCCTCAACCCCTAACTCCTAAAGATAGAATCCAAAATTATTAATTCTTTCAATTATAGGATGTTGGGTTTCCTCTTTAACCATTAATGAACTAATCCTTATAAGATAAGAGTCCTTACTAATCCCCAACTTTCAATGTCAAAAGTCATAATACCTAATTATTATGGGTTCCACCCATAGAGAATATTCATTACTGATTAGATTGTTTAGCTTAAGGGTTAGATGATATCTCTCATTCCAAATATTGATAATTTGTTCTAAAAATATTAAATATTTCAAAGTTCAAGATATTTTCTTCAAATGTGGTTGATTAAAAGGGATCTTTATTTTTCATGGTTTCAATTTCCTAATATTTTTTTTGTCTTTTGTGATTGGACATCCTCCATAAACCTTACCAAATTTTAGCTTCAATGTGACAAAGGTTCTTCCTTAATTGTGATTCCTTATCATGACTACTATTCTTTTTTGAAAAAAAATAGGTGTTAGCCTTCAAGTGTTTTTCTTAACTCTAATGGTTTTATTGAATAATAAATATGGGATATCCCAAGTCCTTGAGAACCAATAGTCAAGGTAAATTATGATACATATTCCAAATGTAAATTTTTAGGTTGATTTCTGCTATATTAACAAACCTTTTGGTAAGTGATTGATAGTATTCTTTAAGCCTAGTTCTCAATAGAATGTTTTTTTTATAAATTTGGATATGAATCTTCTCATTTATAATGGGCATAAAATAAAATAACTTCAATACTCGATAGGGATGTTTTCTAAAATTCTAGATAGTTATAAGTATGAAGTTGATTTTTCATATGATATTTTCTCCTAATGGATGATGGTTTGAATATATAGGAACTATGCAAGGAGAAGGATCAAAGGTGAAGTACCAATATAAATGATATTGATCTAGGGCATGCATATATGAATGAGTTCATAAAAATAGTCCATAATGAAGAGGAAAAAACAAACATGGCCACATCCTTGGCCAAATCCAAATTGAAGGAGGCGACTACATTTATTGTAGTAGTAAAATCTCTTGAATTAGTGTTGAGATGTGCTCAACACTATGACCAAAGATAGATAAAGATCATTGGACCCTCTAGAGAAGTAGTGTTCGACATAAGTTGAAAATTATAGAAAGGGTGTTTGAAATACATACCTACCAAAAATAAGAGGCCATTTCTATTCAAAAGGAATTAGCTCATTGTAAAAAGAAGAATGTGCCCTACCTCAATTTCATCAAAAACTAGCTCCTACTCAACCCTAGGAATGGGCACTAAGGATGGCCAAGGTACAACATATAATTGAATTCAAAGAAGATGATAGGGATCAAATTAGAAATCTTATCAGATTTTAAGGGTACCATCATGCCAAACACTTCTATCCTTTGATGTGCTAATATGGGTAAGTGCAAGAAGTTGGGTCCACAAAGAGGGGAAGTTTCGGCCAAAAAAAAATATCACAAAAAACGCGTATGCGTTATGCATCGAGTACCCGAGCCTAAAAAACACATATGCACTAAAAAAAACATATGTGTTAAATATCGCGTACGCGTTATATAAAACATACACGTTTTATAACACGTACAAGTCATTTATTTAAAAAAAATGGTTTTTAGAAACGGGTACCCGTTTCTAAAAAACATTTTCTTTTAAATAATCAAATAAATAAAGAACGCATATGTGTTTTATAACGCATACGCATTATTAAAAATTTGAATCTCCAACCCACATGTAGCCTTAGTTTTAGGCTCGGGAAAGGCTTGGCAATCTGACCCTTAGCCTTTGACTTGCAACTAAAAAATTAAGACAGATTGAAGAAGAATGACCAACTTTGGCTATATGGCTGATGGACTTTTTTTATGAATCAAGCTATAAAATTAAAACCCATTAGAGAACATGATGTCTAGTTTCTAAATATATAATTTTTTTATTAAGATTGGATTATATTTGTAAGTGGTTTTTATACATCTCTATCAAAATTTAATTTCTATCATCTGGGTATTTGAATAAATTACATATTTGGAAACTAGATTCAAAATTCAAACTTTCATACTACTAAATTTTTATAACATTCATTGTGTAAGTGCCTCAAATTTTCAGTCCAAGTGTGACAAATTTTGAAAAACAGCAAAAAACCTTCCACTTTTTGAGCTTTTTGTGGACCCAACTTCTTGCATCAACCCATATATTCTAATAGTTACTCCAAACAAAAAGATAGATTGAGCAATAATCATTAGTGAAACATTACACAATCAATTGGTAGATGTCCTAAAGAGAACCAAGTTCTATATGATGTTTTATTTGATGTATTTTGTAGACTATTGAGAAAATTTCCTAAGATTGATGAGGTTCTAGGATCTCTCCGTATGGGAGGAACTAAAATGTATTAAGACTACCCTCAATTAGATATACAAGAAAGCAACAAAACTACTCTATAGTAAATGATGCTTTTATATATGTAATCATGAGGGTATTGGAAAATAATTTTGCAAAAGGGAATCTCAATAGAGGAAATGGTTGAGTTAAATAATTGGGGAAATTGGTACATCTGGTTCAAGACCTTCACTTACGTCAAGGTGAACAACCTCCATAAGGTTCCTCTCAAATTTATAAGATACCCTAGTGATAGGTTGATTTTGTTAGAACTATGTAGACAAGTAGTCAATATCCACAAGATGATTGAAGGAAATAATAAGTCAAGATACTCTTTCCCCACTAAAATTGTATTTTATTCATGTACCAACATGTACATGACTAAGACTATTGAAATAAAAAATTCCTTACATACAATGAGTTCATATAATGATCACATGACTAAGTTTGACCTAATTGGGAAGATCGGCATAGTCATTAACTCATTTTATAAGCACAAGATTAAATTAGAGGATCATTAGTCAAACTATGAAGATGAATGTGAGGTTAGGATGAAGAGCTAGATTGTAGACTAATCATTGATTTAATGAGAAGCTACAATATGACCAAAGTGCCCAAATATTTAAAGAATTTAATGGGAAAGTGATGGATCTTGTTTACAATGTTCAAAGGATCTTCAACCAACTTGTACACAATGTCAAATACGTAATAGAAGAATATTTGACCATGGGGGTCAAGGAAACCAATATGATTATATGTTCAAAACAGTAGTTGGCTCACCTTTTTTCATGATGGAATTTTAACAACCAAAGACCTAGGAGAAATATCTCAATAATTTTAGAGATTCATCTAGTACGACAACTATTTGAGAAAGGAAGCATCTACAACAGTGGTATCAAAGGGGAAAGAGAGAAAATAAATTATAATTGTAGAAACTAATGAGGAGGAAAGTGAAGAAGAGGTTCCTTTACAAAGAAGAGGGAGAATACATAAATGATCCCAAACCTCTTCTCAAACTCCATCTTCCTCCATGTCTCTGCTCCATGAGTCCCAATCACTAACTCCTTTATCTCTTTCATATGTGTCTCATTTTCCATCTCTACCACCATCTCCTCCATCAAAAACAACTATCCCCACTCCTCCTTAGCCTCTAATTTCCCCTCCTCATGTTCTCGCTCTTCCTCCTTCACCACTACTCGATACTCACATCCCTGATCCCAATCCTTCACCTCCACATGATACTTACATTCCTCCACCTCTAGAATATGAAGAAAAAGAAAGTGTGGAAGAGAAAACTTTGAATGAAGGTGAGAAAAACAACAATATTCAGAAAGAAGACACTAAAATCGAGAAGGGGGGAAATGAAGATGACCATGAAGATTCTCAAGATTTAGAAGACATCGAGTTCATTCCCTCTCCTTTACAATAAGTGAAATCTACCCTCCCAATATTGATAAACCATACAATTAGAAAAAAGAAAAGGACATACATCGAAGAAGAGGAGAAGGATTTTTCTACTCTTTTTAACGAATTCTTCACATCCACTAGAAAAATATAAGGGAAAGAAGGATTTCCATAAAAACCATTGATGAACATTGTAATAAAATAACATGGATTTTCCTATCCCCATGGTTGAAAAACTAGAGTCGAACATGGTACCTAGGGATTGCCAAACTCAACAGATAAACTTGGGAGCTAAAACAATAAAAGAGGAAAAATAATCTATATAAATGGATGTGTTCATCATCGTAAAGAAAATAAAAAAGGATGAGACAAATAAAGAAGAGATTAAATATCAAGTTTTAGAGCTAACTATTTATGTAAGTCATTTAATTAGTTTGATCGATTTAGTTGTTCTTGCACTAATCTTACAAGTTGCATTAAATAATGATGCTCAATTTCTAGATCTTGAAGGCCTCCTTTTAGTTATAAAAGAGTGGAGAGAGGATAGGATCTATAAGCACTAGGAATTAGATTAATAAAGAAGGTATTAAATTATTATCATTGTATGAGTGATGAAGCTAGCCCATCTCATGAAATTGAGTCCAAAAATAATGAGGACTTGCTCATATGGAATGATTATATCCCAATTTTGTAGAAAATTAAAGTTGCATCTATAAAATAACTTATAAAGGTAGTAGTCAATTAAGAAGCTAGCCAAGATGAATTGAAGAAATGGTTGAAGGCTAAACATACGAGGGTTAATGTTTTGAAAAATACAAAGACGGGTTTAACAAGAATAAAGGCTTAATTGATCGGGATAATATGGTGAAGATAGTGTAATTTATTAAAAAAATTGGTTACACATTTTGGGAAACCATGTCCATGGTAGCCTCCCTAAAAATAATGATTGGTGAATTTGTAGATTCTATACATGGTTAAGTTTTTGATGATTTGATTTATTAGATGATGAAGAGTATATAAGATATTTGAGGCTTCTAGGACGAGTTAGCCTTTGTTAATGGGTTGCAAGAAAATCTCAAGAGTTCCACCTTTCCAAGGATAATATTGTAATATCATAAAGGATGAATATGAATGATCTAAATGAAATTGTTAATATTTTTTCTGAAATCTTTCCCATTTTAAAATGATGCTATCTCAAGCATTCATTCTTTCATTTTAAATAAATTGAAATTTAAATCAATGTCCAAATTGGAAAAGTGTTGATGTGGCATTATGTTTTTAGTAGATCTATAGGTTTTTTAGTTAGCTTTTAGTTAGTATCAACTTAAGTTTCTGTTTGTTTTCAATTAGGGTTGATCACCCAAGTTCAAATCCATAAATATAGAAACACATGGTTCCTATATTTTTTTTTCTTTGTGGAACATTTGTAATGTTAGAAATCATTTTGAATACAAAAAAAAAAACTGTGAATATTTTATATTAAATTTAGTGAATGTTAATATATTATCAAATAATAACACCTACTATCAAAAGATGAATTTTTCATCATTGGTGATGGTATGCTCATTTTAATATTTATTAATTGAATAATCTCAAGTGAAATAATTGATTTATTATTATGTTGCATAGAGTCATTTCTCAAATCAATGCATGCAATATTACGGTTCGATATGATGTGGTTTGAAA
Organism: Sequoiadendron giganteum; assembly: GCA_007115665.2. NCBI lineage: Eukaryota > Viridiplantae > Streptophyta > Pinopsida > Cupressales > Cupressaceae > Sequoiadendron > Sequoiadendron giganteum. Next base: position 512,750,238 of record CM021100.1, read on the forward strand.
ATTTTATTTTTCCTTTGGTGATTGCATCGATGTCATGTGTGATTGTGTGAATATTGGTCATTATGGTATCATTTTAATTTATTTTTTCCTAATTGTTTAGAGTTGATAGATTGAATGAAATTTATCATTGCCAATTTAAATATTGATTTATTTCTCAATATCTTACCCTAATCTTTTTTCATTTATTTTAATCAAATCTTTTATATAGTTTTCGATATTTGAGATCAAGTGAATATTTCTAGATTTTTTAAATTTGACATAATATTTGATTAAATGCAATAGATCCTATGAAGAAATTTTTTTCCTTAGTATATTTTTTATTTTTAGCTTTCACTTTTGGATTCAGGAAGATCCGTGCGCGAAAAGTTGTGTTTCTGACAAGTGCACAATGTGCCACATGGTGGTTGCGAGCATTTTGTTGATCGCTTTCCTTTCAGATGGAAGTTGGACCATGTGTCGGTTTGGCAAATATTTTCTCAAAAGTTCTTTTCAAAAATCTTAGACTATCTATTTGCTCGATATATCATCTCTTCATTGTAGAAAATTTGTACCTTGGGGAACCTTCATTTAGAGGTTTTTAGAGGGCGCCTTGCCTTAATTTTCAAAGGAAGGATGTGAGTTGATGTCACCAAAGCCACTTGACCAATTGAAATGACCTTTTCCAAGCTATTTTCTGGGATCTGAGCATTTATGAGGGGAAATCTTGTTAAAATATCTAACAAATATTAATGCGGTAGTTGAAAGTTAATGAGCGGGATTGCAGCAACCTAATTAAAAGATCTAGGATCGGATTCCAAGCTATCAGGTGTAAACGTCTGGAGGTCATTACTTTTGAATGAATCAACATTTTTGTCTCCTTGGCAGCTATAAATTAAAAGTGCCAACATAAAAAAAGGGTTCCCGAAGTTTTCATTTTGGAAAAAGTTTCTTTAGTTCTCATAGTTATAGGAGTATTTTCTTTAAAGTTTATAGAACAATGCTTCACTCTGGCATGTTATATCCTTTATTTACTCAAACTATTGTTGGATTGGAATCCAACCTCTATTTTATGTTTATTTAATTTTTGAAGTACGAGTAATTTGGGAGAAATAATTGAAATTGTGCATGATATGGCCTTTGTCAATATTTCTTTCTTTATATCTTCGTCTAGAATAGAACACCGTGTCTACCTTAATCTGAATAGTTTGGTTATTTGATTTCCATGTTGTATGTGTGCATGATAAAGTTATAATCTACAAAAACTGGATTATGTCCTCTGACTTCTTTGTTTCCTTTAATGGTTATGATTTCTTCATGTTATGCTATATTAGGAGGAAGAGTTTATGTGGATTTTAGATGGTTTTCTATTGACTCTTGAAACTTCTATGCTTGGTCGGATCTTAATACACACTTCTTGTAGGTGGATTGAATGACTGCATTGTGCTTGCATCTAGCCTCTATTGCTTGTTCTCTTCACAACAATGAAGGGATGTGAAATTCTGTGTCTATCATGTCATTCATAGTGTGAAACATTTAATTTCATACCTGCATATGAACAACAAACAAACACAGTATTAGAGATGAATTTGCAAGGTGAAATAGGGATTCCCTAGGAAATCCATTTACAAAACTTAGATAGAAAGAAAATGAAGAACAAATGCAATAACCAGATTTAAATCTATCTAAACTAAGCAAACTCTCGATTCCATGGGGGAATTGGTGCTGATTGGTATGTCGAAATCAACCCTTTCCCAACTCCTTTGTAAGCTTGATAATTTTATGGAGATTGATCCACTTTGTTGATGAAGAATGAGATGAATTTGAGTATAGTAAAGTTACTCAAATTGTGGATGTCAGAATGAGAGGAGGAGTCTCCCATTTATAAATTTTCAAGATGGAGAAGAGAGTGAAATTGAGCTGTGTGGGATCATTCAACATCCAATGGCCAAGTGCCACTTGTCAGGATGTGAATGGCTAAGGAATGAGCACATTTTGGTCAATGTGCATGATAAATGCAATTAGATGGAATTTCAAATTGAAGAAATGACATGTGAGAGGGAAAAAGGAATGAAATAAATGCCACTTGGCTCAATGCACAAGGACATGTAAGAGGAGTAAATTCCTTGTTGGAAGTACCCATCCACTTGGATTTTGAATTCAAATTTAAGGGAATATTCCCTTTTTATGCCATGTGATAGAGATTTAATAAATCAATTAAATCTATTTTCATGTGCAAGTTGCATTCTCTAGAGGATTTTAGTGTTGGAGATTAGCATTAATCAATATTTGATTAATTTAATGAGAGATTAGGTGATTTGACAATTTTGACTCAAGTTTATGAGTTGATTTAAATTAGAATTGAGAGGAAATGCTTTAATTAAATAAATGATTTGATTTATTTAACTAAAGAGAATAATTTTAGATTAAATCAAATAAGGTTTAATTTATTTAATTTAATAAGAAGACTTTAGGGATTTTAATCAAATAATATAGATTATTTAATTAAAAAAGATATTTAGGGTTAATTAAATCAAATTGATTAATTTAATTAACAAGATAGAATGACTTAATCAGACAAATGGTGATTTATTCAATTAAGAGATGAAATATGATGATAAGACAAGAAGGTATGATTTAGGATGAAATGTTGTTAGTAATCAGGATCGAGTGTGCCAGATCAAATTATATATTTTCCATGTCTACATTTTGCCCCTCCTTGAAGCAGTGTACTTGTTGCATTGGTTCAAAGAATAAACTGTTGTGATCAAAGTTTTAAAAAAATTGATTTTTTAGATGTCCCACTATTGCCCCAGCAGAAGGATTATGTTGGTATACTGCCCCCTCGAGAGATCGAGCAAAAATGTTCAATTTTCCGGTCGAGATCACGATAACATGCAAGAGGAGTGGTTCTATTGATCAAAGGACGAAAGATAATTATTTGATGTAGACAACTTTGATGATGTATAGACAGTCATCAGCCCTAAGTAGCCTCATGTATATAACACACCAATTTTGGATAGAAATGTTAGTAATGATAGAAGAATAAGAAGAAAATAATGAGAAGAAGATCCACAAGCCTTCATTATTAATGATGATGGTGATGATTTTCTTACCGAGAGTCAGGATTTTCAAAGGGCTAATTACTTTATGTTTGATAACATACATAGCTACAATGCATCAAGTTATAAAGAACCAGGATGGCGTGGTACCTAGTGTGATGGACTTTGACTTGAAAATCAAATAGGATTATCCCTATTCACACTTAGCATACAGAACCTCATTCGAGGTGTAGTTCGAACATTCTAAACATCTCAAAACAAAACATAGGAAGGCAAGCCTTCCTATGTGGTCAACAAGATACCTAAAACATCCTCCCTACAAACCAAACAGAGCATGCATGACTAAGTTATTTTACAAGAGTATCCCACAAGCACAATAGATAAAAAGATAATGATCGTTGCCCCATTCCTTTCTCTCTAAACCTGTTTTGTTTAGGCATCATCAAGAGGTCCTTGGAATGAGCACAAAATAAGATAAGTCTGAAAAAGACCAAGATAAAGTAAATAAACAAGCTAATGTTCTTCGTATCGCTAGCCAAAGCTAAAATACTACGAGGTACCTGACGCTTATGTCCATCGTGGGAAAGCTTCATCCTAGGACATGTTGTGATCAGGGTTTTAGTGAGATTGATTGGATGATAAGCTATTGATATTCCGAGTTGATCAACTTTCTTGCTTGCTGACCTAGACTTGAGACTCTGACGATTAGGTTGTTCACTTTAGAACTTGCTAGACTTGCTTCTGACTGACTCACCAAAGGATGAAGGTGACGATTGATTTATTAGGAATGATGATAACCGTGGGTGAAAGCCAGATGAGATGGGTGCACCATTTTGGATTTTTCATATATTTTGAGGCTGTTTTTTGGAATTTTGAGATGTTTAACAAATGTTTTTGGTTTTTTCGAGATTTATGAATTTTTTTGGTATTTTCGAGATTTAAGCCGAAGAGACTAACTTAAAGACCTATGCTAGGGGTCTCGAGAGCTGATCTATATATTAGCCTTTCCTACGTTATACATGTAGAGACCACGTAGTTCGATTGATGACAAACTTGATAAGATGGGAAAACAGGTTGCCATTTTATTGCGACGGACGCCTATGGATTGACCAAAACAGTCTCAGGGGATGATCAAAGATCAACCTTGCCTATGTTCAAGCTCAGAGACGACGTAGTTCAGACAAGGTGAAAGACTGAAAAGACTGCATGATGAACTTTTTGAAGATTTTTCTTGAGATTTTGAAGTGTTTTTGGGTTTTTTAGTTTTTTGATGTTTTTGATCTTTTGATGAATTTTTTGAATGTTTTTGGATTTTTTGATGAATTTTTTGATGTTCTGAACGATCACAAAGATATACACAAATCTGATTCAATGCAAGCTTAGGGACATGCCTCCAGTGTCAAGCGATAGACTACTTCAATAAAGGTAGGACAAACTGACCTTAGGAATATGCGAAGTAGTACTATAGTGGAACATGATACAAACGCGAGATCAGGCTATGGTATGGTTTTGAATGGATGGATGGAAGGAAGATTAATGAAATGTGATGAAATGGATGAGTGAGTGAGTGGTGCAGATCCTGATGGATAGAAAGTGCTTCATTTATGCTTGGCACCTGTTTACTAGGATTTCACCAAGGTACTTGTCCAAAGCGCCATCGAAGTGGTTTTCACTAAAGGACAATTTTTTTTCTTTATTGTTTTCAATCTTTTTTTTGATTTTTTTTAATTTTATTTTTTTGTTGTCACCAAGATGCCTATTTGCCAAGTTTTCATCAAGGTAACCATTTCTTCAATATTTTTTTTTTATTTTTTTGTATTTTTCTGTTCTATACCTTGCAAATTTTTAGGCATAAATTTTTTTGAGATGAGAGTTGTTCAGAGGCTCTTGTAGAGGCTTGCCTTCTAGTGATGCTAATTGATATGCTCCTGATTTGTAGCTAGCGGTGATGATGAAAGGCCCCAACCAGTTGGGCTCAGATTTGCTTTTGCTATCTAGATTTGACACATTTTGTTGGTTCTCCTTTAGCACAAGTTCACCAATTTGGAAAGTTCATCTTTAGATATTCTTATTGTAGCTCCGCTTAAGCCTGTTCTCATACACCTGTAGATGGTTGAGGGCATCCATGCATTGTTCATCTAGTAGCTGCAGCTCGTTTAACCTTGAAACCTGATATTCCTCATATGTAATGAGGTTCTGCAGTGATATTCTCTGTGATGGGAGCTTGACCTCAATGGGTAGGATGGCTTTTGATCCGTAGACTAGGGAGAATGGGGTGGCTCCTATTGGCATCCTAATGTTGGTGTGGTAGCCCCATAAGGTAGGGTTTAGTTGCAGATGCCAGTCATGACTAGTGTCATTGATTGTTTTCTTAAGGATTTTAAAAATTGTTTTGTTGGTAGCTTCTGCTTGGTCATTGCCTTGTGGGTAATATGGAGTGGAAAAGCGATGTTGGATTTTGAATTTTTTGCACAAGTCACATACATCCTGATTCTTGAAAGGTGTCCCATTATTAGAGATAATGGATTTGGGGACACCATATCGACAAATGAGATAATTCAAGATGAACTTGGATATCTGCTTTCTAGTTATGTAGGTCATGGGAATTGCTTTGACCCACTTTGTGAAGTAATTTGTGGTGGTGACAATGAACTTATGGCCATTAGATGAGGTGGGTGTGATTTTTCCTATGAGATCAAGCCCCCACTGTGAAAAGGGCCATGGTGTAACAATAGGGTGGAGCTCCTGAGATGGTGCATGGATAAGGTCTCCATGTTGCTGACATTATATACATTTTTTGACAAATTCATGTGCTTCTCTTTCCATGGTAGGCCAATAGTATCCAGTTCTCAGCAATTTCTTGGCCAAGGTCATATCGCTTGAGTGTGAACCACAAGTGCCATTATGTACCTCAGTTAGAGCAGTCAAGGCTTCCTCAGGGTTTAGACAACGCAATAGGGTCCCTTCAATGCTTCTATGGTAAAGGGTTTCTCCCAAGATGACAGAACGTGAGGCTCTTTTAACAAAGGTCCTTTTAAGGTTTTGTGTTATGTCAGCTGGGAGGACTCCTATTCTTAGGTAAGTGTAAATGTCATGATACCAAAGATCACCAAGACCAAAGAGTTCACACGCATATTCTTATTCTGGTACCTCAAATGTAGGTAGGAGAAGTTGCTCAACCAAGAATTCATGTTTTGATACATTGTGAGGGATATCTAACAAGGATCTGATTGTTGCCATGAAATCAACTTCTTTGTTGTTAGCCCTTGGTATCTGCTCAAATGTTATATCAATGAATGATTCTTTGAGACTTTCTACCAACTTCTTTTATGGTGTGAGCTTGGCATCCTTAGTTTGGTATTTGCCATTGACTTGGTTGATGATAAGCTATGAATCCTCATAAACTTTAAGTGTCATGATCCGCCACTGTGCTGCAATCTTGAGACCTATGGTTAAAGCCTCATACTCTGTAGTGTTGTTAGTGCAAGGAAATGCCAATTTGTAGGATCTAGGAATGCAATCTCCCTATGGGGTGATAAAGAAAACACTGGCTCTTGATCCATTTTGTGTGAATGAGCCATCAAAGTAGAGTTTCCAATGGTCAACTATGCTGAGATTAAAGATAGACTCATCTGGAAATTCTAATACAAGTGGATTCTCTGAATATATTGGAGCTTCTGCCAGCTGGTCTGCAATGACTTTTCCCTTGATTTCTTTTCACTCTACATACTCAATATCGTGCTCTGATAGTATCATGACCCACTTAGCCATTCTTCCTATAAGCATTTCTTTTGACAATAGATATTTCAAGGGATCGATCTTGGTGATCAACTTAATTTGATGAGCTAACATGTAGTGTCTGAAATTTTGGGCTGCAAAGACGACTGCTAGGCAAGCTTTTTCTATTGGTATGTAGTTGAGCTCATGCCCTACCATTGTTCTTCTAATGTAATAGATTGCCTGCTTTGTTCCATTTTCATCATGTTGAGCTAGAAGAGCACAAAGGGTTGTTGTTGTTGTTGAGATGTATAGAATCAATGGTTTCTATGCAATGGGTGGCATTAGTACTAGTGGCATAAGTAAATATTCCTTGATCTTGCAAAATGCTTGCTCGCATTTTTTGTCCCACCTATATGCTACTCCCTTGTGGAGCATATGTGAATAGGAAATCTGTTCTTTTTCCAATTGTGCTATGAATCTTCAGATGAATTGGAGTTTGCCTTGCAGTCCTCTGAGTTGTTTCAATGTCCTCGATGCTTCCATGTCGAGGATTGCTTTGACCTTGGCAGGGTCCAGTTATATTCCCCTCATCGATACTATGTATCCAAGAAGTTTTCCAGATTGTACCCCGAAGACACATTTCTTGGGGTTGAGCCTGACCTTGTACTTTTCTAGTTGATCAAAAATAGAGCTCAAGGCTGCTATGTCATCTTGTCTTTTTTGGATTTTTCCAATATTCATCTACATAGTCTTCCACTATTTTATGGATCATGTAATGGAAAATCAGTGTCATAGCTTTTGGTATGTAGCTCTTGCATTTTTCAGGCCAAATGGCATCATGTTCCAGCAATAGGTGCCCCAAGGACATGTGGATGTTGTCGTATGTTGATCCTCCTTTGTGGTCATTATCTGGTTGTACCTTGACAAGCCATCCATCAATGATAGCATCTCATGTTCGGTTGTCATGTCCACTATCATATCAATGTTCGATAGTGGAAAGTCATCCTTGGGATATGATTTATTGAGGTCTCTGAAGTCGGTGTAGATGCAGATGCCCCCATTTGGTTTGGTAACTAGTACAAGATTGGATACCCATTCTAGATAATCAATTGGGCATATAAAACTGACATCCAAGAGTTTTTGTAGCTCTATTTTGACTAGCAAGGCTATCTGCGAGTGCATTTTCCTCAATTTCTATCTAACTGGCTTTGCTCTTGAGTAGACATCCAAATGATGAACCACAACTTCCAGATCTAGACTTGGCATATCAGCATAGGTCCATGCAAAGTTCACTTTTCTTTCCTTTAGAAATGCAACCAATAATTCTTGGTCTTTTATCAAAAGTGACTCTGCATAGAAGGTGATCTGTGGTGTTGCCTTTGTTCCCAAGTTGACAGGATTACACCGTTCCGCCAAAACTGCTGATTTTTTCAGATGCAGTGTCGTAAGGGGGAGATTGAATCCTTCATCTTTAGACACCTCAGAGAGGTTTTAACTGTTATATGCGTCCTTTATTTTTACTATTCTTTGGTTAGAGAGTGCCACAGTGTGGTTTTCACTCAATAACTCTGAGCTTATTCTCGTTCTTTTTCTTTTGTGACTAATTGAATCAATCATCTCCCCATAGTATGCTTGAGTGTCCAATGTGATGTCAAATCCAACCTTGTGATATTTGAATGGTACAGTATCCCTTAGTCCCATGAATTCAGAGAGTGCCTCATCATTTTTGAATGAGTCTAGAACCAGTGGTCCCTGTTGGTCATAGTCGATGAGTTGAGGGTACATTAGGTTGATTTTGTGGGTTTTTTGGTTTGACTCAGCGGGTGAGGCATTAATCATAAGTAAAGAAGAATTCTCAAAAAGCATGGGAAGACCTACTATAGTATCCTTGTCATCACTACTAGTGCATACATCAGTTATGTCGAAAGTAAAATTATCTAATGGTAGACCTGTGGATACGGGTAATTGAAGAGCGATTGCTGAAAATTGAGGAGGAGACCTGACTGCTCTACTAGGGGTACCTATGCCATGTATAGTTATACTTGGAGGGGTACATCTGAGACCAATATTTCTTATTCTTATTTCTATAATGATGGGTTCCAGTCATCCATCACTATTCCTTCCAAGGCTTTTATTCATGTTATAGCCCATACCAAGTATTATTTGCAATCCTCTATTAGTTTCATCCATGGGTAGGGTGGGAGTGCATCCTTCATCATGGTATAGCATGCTTGAAATGTCTCCCTCATCCATATTTTCCCAACTTAGATCCCCCCAATGGTAGAATCCATAAGGGTCTATCCTATGCGTATGAACAGGTTTTTCAGATGGCTAAGGTTGTCCATGTGACCTAGGAGATTGTGGTAACTCTCCTACAAAAAATGTATTCTTTTTCATTTTGTATTCTCCACATCCATTGTCTTGGATCATAAGTTTGATGTCAGATATGCTGGGAATTGAGGGTGTCTCTGTCGCAGAAGTGGAGGCAAGGTTAGATGGATCAATGTATGTAGTGGATGGGCCTTCATTATTTTTGGGCACTTGGGGGATTTTATAAAACTTGGCTTCCAAATTTTTGCAGTAGGCGAAAGGTTCAAGATCCCTGTATATAGTATCCACCTCATTTTGGTATGAGAATTTGATGCATTGATGATATGTTGAGGAAACCGCCTTCATTCCATGGATCCACGGGTGTCCTAGGAGGATTTTATATGGTAGGTCAAGGTCCAGGACCTAAGAGGTAGTCTCCATGGTTGTTTTTCCCACTTGGATTTGGATTTTAATAGTGCCCTAAGACACTCTTTCTTGGTCATCATATGCTCTTATAGTGATGCTTTTTTTTTTGTTAGTGGAATCCTCGGCGAGTCACAATTTATTTATAAGTTTCAGAGATAAAATATTAAGACCTGCACCTCCATCCATCAAGACCCTTTTAACTTTCTTTTTGTGCACCAACACTTGAAGGTGGAGTGCGCAATTATGAGATGGCTAGGAGGGGAAATCTTGATCAAAAAATTTAAGGAGATTTGGGGTAACGATATTACCAACCATAGCCTAAAACTATTTTGTATCAAGGGTGGTAGAGATGATGGACGCTGCTAATGCTTCATCAAGGATTTTCCTATGGGTAGCAGAAATGTTTAACAATTCCATGATGGATATTTGGGCAAGTTTTCTCTTTAGCTGGTCGATGACACTATAGTCGTAGGGAACGGCTTTTGAAGTGGGGGTCCTAGATGGTTGTGGTGCCCCTGCAATGGTGACCTTGCTGCCACATGTGGTGACTTCACAATCGGTGTTGGCTCCATTGACGTTAATGACCATGACCAACTCATCCACACATATGACTATCTCTTCATATACTAGGTTAGCACTAGCATATTTTTTTTTTCCTTTATTATTCCCCTAATTATTATTTGGCATCAGATTGGTGTATATCTTGAGGTCATGGTTTCCAAGAGGTTGTTTGATGTTTATGATCTTTTCCTCGATGAGGTCTTGGATGATATTCTTTAGCCTCATTAAATTTGCGGTCATATGTCCTTTGATCTTATGAAAGTCACAAAGGAGGTTTTCATTGTACCATGGCGGTTTGGTCATGGGTTTCACGTATTGCTCAAAATTGGAGACTTTGATAAGGTTTTCCTTGACCAAATTATTCATTATGGATTCAATTGAAACTCCAAGAGTTTTGAACTTCCGCTTGGGAGGATATTGGCCTCGGGGAGGTGGTCCTCCTTGGTTGCCCAAGTTATTGATTTGGTTGGTGGGAAGTGGTTGTTGTTGTGCTACTACTACAATAGTTCACACATTATTGCGGTTGTGATTTTGTGGTTGGTGATGAGTCTGGGTCTATTGCTTAGGGGCACTGATGACCACCTTAGCATCAACCACACCGTCATTTGTGATATTTTTGTTCCTCGACCATGTGCGAGGTTTATCATTATAATTGGTGGATGGACGATTATCTTTTTGTGGAGGAAATGTTGATGTACTTCCTTGCATAGCAAGGGCTCTTTCGATATTGAGCACCTTTGGGATCAATTGATCATAGGTGGTGATGCATTGCATTTTTAAGTAGAACGCCAAGTTCTCATCTAGATTGGATATTATTGTGCAAACTTGTTGTTCTTCTAGCATAGTCCACTTGCTTTGATTGGCCTTGGATCACCATCTTTGCAAGAAGGATGCGAATAGCTCTCCTTTTCTCTGTTTGAGTGTTGATAGTTCTTCCAAACTAACATTTGCACCCATGTTGAAAGCATAACTCTTAAGTGAAGCTTCCAAGATTTCTTGGAATGTCTTAATGCCTTTGGGTAGATGAGAAAACCATTCCATGGAAGTACCAGTCAGACTTCGGGTGAAAAGTCACATTAGATATGTGTCATTGTATGCCACCTCAATGTAATGTACTTGAAATTCCCTGACATGATTTTCAGGGTTTCCCATTCCATTATACTTATCAAATTTGGGGATCTCGAATCCCTTTGGAAATGGTACCATCATGAGACTTCTAAAATACCTAGCGTTCTGGTTGTTTTTCCTGCTCGGATATCCAACACCTGTTTCGAAATCAGTTTGATTTGTGTTGCGACATCATTTTGCAGATCGGGAGGTGGGATAAATGTGTTTTGAGGTGTTGGCGGATTTCGATTGATGAGAGAGGTATTGGTGGGGGTTTTCTGCAAGCTTTGTTGTGTATTTATGGCCTGCTAATATGCCTGCATTTGTGTCAACAATGCTTTTTGTTGATCTTGTTGTTGGTCCTACTGTTGTTGTTCCCATAAGACTTGTTGTTGGTCTAGCTATTGTTGCACCAACAAATATTTTTGTTGGTCTAGTTGTTGTTGCACCAAAAAGCTTGTTGTTGGTCTACCTGATGTTGCACCAACAAAGCTTGTTGTTGATCTAACTGCTATTGCGCCAACAAAGCTTGTTGTCTAGCTTGTTGTTGTGCCTGAAAATATTGCAGGGCTTGTTAGTATGCTTGCTAGTGAATTGCTTGGAGTTGTGCTCAGTATTGTGCTTGCACTTTTTGATCCTGGTGCTAGGTTTGAGCTTGAGCTTGTGCTTGTTGGGCTGCTTGTACGACTTGTGTGGCTTGTTGGGTGGCTTGTCGAGCTTGTGCTTGTTGGGCTGCTTATGCGGCTTTTTGGAGTACCTTTTGGTGGTTGGCCTTTTGGACTACTTGTATCATAGTGATGAATAAATTTGGTGTTTTGGCCTTCGGTGGGATTGGCAGCAGATTAGGAATGGTGCCAAACATTGTGGTAGGTGGAGACGTGGTGTTGGTAGCCAGGATTTGGGTTGTTGGTTGTGTAATTGAGATGCTCGATCCTTGGGAAGGTATGCTTTGAGGGATTTGAGGACCGACTGATGTATTGATCATGGTGGCTTAAGTGGTTACCACTTGTTGTGATGTTTCTGGCAAAAGGAGAGGATTCACTGTGATGCTTAGATTGCCTTGATTTGAGAAACTAGCAATGGGCAGGGGGGAAGATCCAACCCAAGAGGTGATACGGATGTGAGCGGTAATGGAGGGAACGATGATATGTTCCCTTGGAAGAGTGGTGATGATAACAGGTCCATGATTCCCCCTATTCCAAACAAACTATCTTCTCCTTGTGAAAACATGGGTAGAGAAGTTTGTATGTTTAGTGAATATGCTGGCATTGTATGGAATAATGATGAGTCTGTATGATTATGGAAAGTGATTGGGACATACAGGTGTGATGGATTCACTGAGACGGAGTTATCCGGTGTGGTGTTGATATTGACCTCTCTATTGTTTAAAAGGCGATGCTTTTGTAATTCACAAAACATGGTGCTTCCCTTGTTAACAATTGGTGAGGTCGGCATGATGGTTTGGGGAATTTCTTGAGTGATGATCGGAATTGACACTAGGAGTGTGCTTGCAAAAGAATTTTCCACACTAGTGCCTACATCAAGGTCGGGGGCGAATTGGGTCCCTCCTTCTTTTAACATGTGCATGCATAGAGAAGGATTAAGTTTAAGCATGGCATGGACAATTCTATGATTCTCTGGATTTTGAATCATTTCAGTTATTTCCCTTTGTGTCATTCCCAAGTCTTCATTAATGATTTCCTCTTCGTAGCCTCCCTCTTGAGGATTTTGTGATGGTAGAGGAGAGCTACTTGGGGGGATTGCTTGATCCCCCAGGATTTACTTCAGAGATTACTTGACTTAAGTCAGTAGAAGTTGATGTTTCTTTGGTGTTTTCCATGTTCCTCTTGTGTTGTGACCTTGTTTGTACCATAAAATAGAGGTCCTTTGATTTTAATCTTAGGGACAAAAGAGAGGAGAACTAGGAAGGTCTAATGATCAAAAGATGATGATGAGATAAATGGGGTATGGATGGTGTGGATGAGTGAAACTCTTGGAGAACTTTTAGGTGTGATGCTAAACATTTTAAGGCTTGGATTGATTTTGATTAGTTCGACTAGGTGTGTTAAGTCAAACAAGATGATGGTGAACTTGTAAGCCCTAGGAAGCTATGTTATCCTAGAGAGAACTTGCTCAAGAGAATGAATTGGCTAAGTGTGTTAAGCCAATCAAAGTGATTGTGAACTAGTAGACCTTAGGAAGTTATGTTATCCTAAAGGTAAATTTGTTCAAGAGGATCAATAATTTGACTAGATGTATTAAGTCAAATGTAACGATGTTTATTTTTCCTTTAAGTTTAGCATGGATGATGTTTCAAAGTTCTCAAAATTGTGTTGGTGAAATGAAATTTGATTGATGTTTGGAATGGATGAGAGTGATGATTTTGATCCTAGACTTTGAACTAGACAAGACTTTTCTTACAAGACCTCAGTATTGAATAACATGCCTTACTTCCAATGTGAGAAAAGAAAATATTTTAAAAAGAGTTGGATTTTGCTGATAGTAGAATTCATGCAAACTTGGATTTTTATTTGAATCTTTCTTGTAGAAATTATACACCAACCTTTCTCTAACTTCAAGGAGTATTTCAAGACGTTGTTTCTGAGCTTTTAGACTAATCTTTTTGAATCTTGGTTTTGGGATTTTGACCTTGCGAGAAATCATTTGTGAAAACACATGTGTGGGGTCCAATTGTTCTTATCTTTGTTTAATCACTTCTTTTTACCAAAAGCACATTCTTGATTATGATTTCAAACTAAATGTCTATGTCTTAATCCCTTTTCATTCCATAATGTTCTTTTTGTGAAAATCAAGGTTTTAAGAGCATAGTTCCCTAGGTTGACTTTGGTGAGAACAAACAATGATTAATCCCAAGTACTTAGAAACCTCTAAGATTGAAACCCTAGGGTAAGCAATAGCACTTGAATTCTTCAAAGGTATTTTTTCTTCTCCAAAGGGTTTGAAATTCAAAGCTCTTTGTGAATGTTTTTTTTCAAATGTTTCAAGGACCAATCAATGTTTTTTTGACTCCAAGCACATATACAACCCTAGGCTAGAAAAAAAGCAATATTTTTTAGGTTCTCACTTGGAGAAATCCACCTGCGCATATTCAGTGTGGATGATTAGATGCTTGACCACACAGGCTCCCCCTTACAATGCACTAGCTTCTCGGGCAACCAAGCATCAGTACCCATAAATTTCCCATGGCATACTTTTCATCTCTACAACAAAACCACATGTATATGTGGGGCAGCTTTAGATGACATGACCTCTTGCACCAACCAATATAAGGTATTTTTTGGCTTCTAAACAAAATTTTGTAGTAAGGGCATCTAGTTTAGGGGGTGTAATGATAAAATACTTGTGAGAGATATCCCAACCCTTAGAACAAGGGATTTACACATCATAAATATACTAGGGGAGAGTTATCATGCACCGCTTCCCATTGTCCATGGCTTTCACCGTGAACATAAATTTATATAGAGGTTTGGAAGAGCTTAGCTTTAGCCCGTTACCGCTTGAGTTGTTCCCTTGGGGTGAGTATTTTTTCCCACCAAGGAAAGCCCTCTAAAGGTACACAATAGTGAGTAAGTGCATTTGTCGTTCGATCATCTTTGTTTGCATGAACAAAGAGAGAACACTCGCAATGCCGTTTTCTCACACTAGAAAAGTTTGTTCAATTTTAAGTTACCCAAATTGAGATGTGGAGGCAATATTTTTAACAACCTAATATCATAAAAATACTTTTGATTCTCAAGATCGCCATGAAGCACATACGTCTTTTAAATGATACTAAGTTGTGAAAAATATTGTAAAGCATGACAAGCACTTGTTCATTTTATACCTCAAAGCAGTGATCAGTTCTTTTTAAGAGCACCAAATGAGATGTGAAAGTTGCCTTGTTCAATATTTAGAACCCAAATTGAAATTTCGTGAGTTCCTAAGTTCAATTTTAACCAGAAGGATCAAGTCAAATGGTTAATTTTAAACCCAAAAAAAAGATGTGAGATGGTTTGAAACTGAAAAAAAATAAGAAATTGGAAGATCTAGCTCAACAAGCATTAAAAAATGCTTTTGTGAATTTCAAGTTTCAATTCTTCATTTTATCTTTGACTTCAATATTGCTTTTCCTTGGCTTGATTCTACTTCTTGATTTCCGATGTCAACCTATAAATAACACAAGGTTAATATGAATAAGATAACCCAGAAAATATTTCATACATTAATGTATTAAACATAAGTCAAGAAAAATTCACCACCTTTTTATGAAAAAACATTTACCACCCCTTATAATGCTTAAAAATGTCCTATACTATTGTTTATTTCCTAAATTAAACCCTTCTACCGCTATACCACAACTCTTTTCCGGATAGCCCGCGGTATCATGGTTGGTGGTTAAGGGCAGTCATCATACCCCTTACCACTATACCGCAGACGGTCGAGCCAGCTTGTGTGGTGGCGTGGTAAATGACAGGCATAGTGGAATGACAGGTTCACCGCGATATCATAGTTGATGAGGTCGAAGACCATGGTGGCAATGAAGTAACAATTACCGCGCTACCGTTAGTAGTCAAGTGGAAGACCGCAAGACTGCAATAACAATGAGCAGGCGGTTTACCGCTCAATTGTAGACAAGGAATGACTAGGCGACGGTAACACAATGGACACCGCTCTGCCGTGATGGTTACGGAGGGAGACTATAGGGCAGCCATTACAATGATCAGGTGGTTTACCGCTCAACTGCAGGGAAGAGACAACTAAATGGCGGTAGCACGGTGGACACTGCTCTACCATGACGGGTAAGGAGGGAGACCGCGAGATAGCGATAGCGTCAAGTAGGCAGTTAACCGCTCAACCACAGGGAAGAAATAGTCAGGCCACGATAACACGAGAGACTAAGAGGGTGGAAACTGCAAGACCGTGGTCAGTGAGGAGGTAAGCCATAGTATGGCGATTGACACCGTAGTACCACGAGCAGTGAGGGTTGACGGCACAGTATGGCGGTGAGAAGTGGTGGAGGCAGTGACAAAGACGGATACCGCAATACCACGGGTGGTTAAAACACAAGTCGTGGTGGAGCGGTGGGATAAGGGAAGCACAAAGCAGTCGCTCACCGCACAACCGCTGGAAGGCAAGGAGGAAGCCACGATAAGGCGGTAAAAGCATAAGTAAAGTCCGAGGAAAATGCCAGACACTGCTATACCGCGGGTGAACGGAATGAATGGCAAGGTAATGCAATAGATGGTAGTGGGACCAGTCAAAGTCAAACCTCAAAATATTCAAAGCAATAGATTTGTAGCTAAAACACACAGCTTTTGAAGTTTTAGAGTGCCCGATAGAGAAAACACAGAACATACTGCAGTTTGTGTAAGACTTTTAAACAAGATGCATCATTCTAATATTGTTTATATGCTTTCAAATTGCTTTATTACATAAGTAAATAAAACAAAAAAAGATCACATGTCTATTTTCTTTCAAGCTGCATCATTATACATTAGCTCAACAAACGAGTGCATTGAAATGTGATATAAAAAATATATGTTAAATCCAAAAGCTCTTGAATGATTAGATAAATTTACCTCCTTCTAGCGCCAGAATGTCAACCCTTTAATTTCATACCTGCATACGAACAACAAGCAAACACACTATTAAAGATGAATGCAAGGTGAAATAAGGATTCCCTAGGAAATCCATTTACAAAACTTAGAAAGAAAATGAAGAACAAATGCAATAACTAGATTTAAATCTATCTAAACTAAGCAAACTCTCGATTCCATGGGGGAATTGGTGCTGATTGGTATGTCAAAATCAACCCTTTCCCAACTCCTTTGTAAGCTTGATAATTTTATGGAGATTGATCCACTTTGTTGATGAAGAACGAGATGAATTTGAGTATAGTAAGTTTACTCAAATTGTGGATGTCGGAATGAGAGGAGGAGTCTCCCATTTATAGATTTCCAATATGGAGAAGAGAGTGAAATTGAGCCATGTGGGGTCATTCAACATCCAATGGCCAAGTGCCACTTGTCAAGATCTGAATGGTTGAGGAATGAGCACATTTTGGTTAATGTGCATGATAAATGCAATTAGGTGGAATTTCAAATTGAGGAAATGACATGTGAGAGGGAAAAATGAATGAAATAAATGCCACTTGGCTCAATGCACAAGGACATGTAAGAGGAGTAAATTCTATTTTGGAGGTACCCATTCACTTGGATTTTGAATTCAAATTTTATGGAATATTTCCTTTTTATGCCATGTGATAGAGATTTAATAAATCAATTAAATCTATTTTCATGTGGAAATTGCATTCTCTAGAGGATTTTAGTGTTGGAGATTAGCATTAATCAGGATTTGATTAATTTAATGAGAGATTAGGTGTTTTGACAATTTTGACTCAAGTTTATGAGTTGATTTAAATCAGAATTGAGAGGAAATGCTTTAATTAAATAAATGACTTGATTTATTTAACTAAAGAGAATAATGTTAGATTAAATCAAATAAGGTTTAATTTATTTAATTTAATAAGAAGACTTTAGGGATTTTAATCAAATAATATAGATTATTTAATTAAAAAAGATATTTAGGGTTAATTAAATCAAATTGATTAATTTAATTAACAAGGTAGAATGAATTAATCAGACCAATGGTGATTTATTCAATTAAGAGATGAAAGATGATGATAAGCTGAGAAGGTATGATTTAGGATGAAATGTTGTTAGTAATTAGGATCAAGCATGCGAGATCAAATTGTATATTTTCCATGTCTACACATAGAAAAGAACTTGTGGTTTTGAAATTATTTAAAAGCATTGGTGCATCGCCACTTTCATATTTTTTTGTTTACATTTCTTTCTACCTTTTCCTAAACTTAGAGAAGAGACAAATTTCTATAAAAATCTTGGAGGTATTCAGTGAGGTGCATATTGTTCCCCCACTCGTTGAATTTCCCATAAGACTGTCAAAGAGGTGCAAGATTTGATGATCAACAATTCTTTTTTTGGCACGCTCAGTGGGACAAGTTTTGAAATGCTTGATTAGAAGTCATAAATATTCTAAATTAGACCAAGGAAGGAAATTGGTGGTTTCATGCCCAGAGTCCAAACAAGAGCATCCTCAATGGGCCATTTCTAGTACTCCCAACTACCCTCTCCTGTACCTAGGAGAAGAAGATTTATAGGTTCTATACCATCTGTAAGGAGTAGTAGAGCGAGGAGTTAGAGCCCAGATTTTAGAGCCTTATCTACTCCACCTAGAGGTCAAAGTTTCCAAATAAGAATACCAATTTACCCAATCGATAGGAACCTTTTCTTCATGGCTCATGTACCCCCTCTTGATCCCATAAAATTTGTAATCTGGGACATTGGTAGTCCACTACAACCACCTACTCCTCCTGATGTATGGCCCACCATACCTGCTAACACCCTCAAGGCTATTTTAAAATTCTCTAGAGAGGACTTTAAAACCCCTTTCGAGCACCTCCAAGATGTAGTGGAGGTGTGTAGAGTGCATAATATCATAGAGGAAAACATTTCTATGAGATTGTTGGTTGCCTCTTTCAAAGGGAAGGCTCAAGATTGGTATAGATCTTTGACTTCCAGTTCTATCAGCTCATGGGATGATCTCAGAGAAAAGTTGTTTGAATTCTTTTTAGAAAATGGAGTTATTTCTTCACTACTACCGCAATTGATCACTATCAAGAGAGCTCCACAAGAGTCCATGAGCGAATTCAACACTAGGTTTAAGAAAACTTGGCAGAGGATCGTAGCGACTGCCCGACCTCAAGCTGCGATGGCGTTCATGTTCTACATGAAGACTATGAATTCAAATATTACAGTCATGATAACTTCTATGGGAGGGGATATCTTACTTGATGCCTACGAGGTGGCGGTATGAGAAGAGAATAGTTTGATAAATGTCGGGAAGCTTCTGTCATGACCTTCAATGCCTATTTTTGCAAAAAAATTAGGTGCGCCAGTTTGAGAGGAAACTACTCTGAGCACTTTCGTAACACAAGTGATGGATTCAGGTTCACCCCAATCTATGTATGTATACCCTACAACACAACCAAACATGTTGGGTTTTTCCTTTGTAGCAACAAACATTAATGATATGAAGAGTCTGATGTGGTCTTTTGCTAATGAGTTATTTCTCATTAAGTGGAAAAAAGTGGCCCCTCTGAAGAAAGCTACTCAAACCTATCAGGGAGGAAGGCCATTCTACCAGTAGAACACATATCAAGGACCTTCGGGTGAGGAGGTCAACAGGTAACATCCGCTAACTAGATAGTTCCGATCACCATGCCGTTACAGACATTCAAAGATAGCCACAATAAGGAGTTGATTCTAGGCCAAAAGAACCTAGTGGATGATGAAAATGTGTGGTGCTTTCCTTGCAATGATAGCCATATGCCCTAAAATTTCTCGAAGGGAAACATGCAGCAAAGAATAGCAGAGAAAAGAAACAAAGGTGTGCACTTCTGAATGCGGAAGGATACAAGTCTTCTGAAATGGAGAATGTATGTTTTAGAGTGTAAATGCAAGGGATGTTTGTAGAGAAAGAGGTAGATATCATACCCAATCAAGCACTTTTTTCTTGGATGGAGGAAGAAGATGTGATATTCATGACCAAAGCTCTGATGACCAGTTTTCCATAGGTACAGTTAGAATACAATACCAGATCCAAGGGAAGGCTCATGAGAGAATACATGCCACAATCCCCGCCTTGTCCTCAGCCTTGCCAACCACTGTCTCAAGAAAGAAAGCTTCCACAACCGATTGTTCGACTAACTCAATAACAACAGATTCCACTGTCGCCCGACAAGTTGTCAGATAAGATATTAAATCCATTCACGACAGACTGTCTTCCTTTGAAGCCAAGAGAGATTTCATCATTCTGGCTGAAGGCCCTACCAGCAAGGATGCTCATCATGGTGGATCAGCTAAAGAAGGCACATACCAATGTGTCTCTATGGGATGTTATATCCATCCTCGAGCAAAAGACATTGCTCTGGGAAGCATTAAAAAATGAGGAACCGAGACCGCAGATGGTTGTAGTTCTGCCATGTGATCAAAGTAAAGATAAAGGGCCCATGTCATATCCTCAAGTTCTAAAAGCTACAACTTATACAAATGACATGAATGATGCAAAAGAGAAAGAGGTAACCAAGCCAAAGCCCACTCCCTTCTTTCTAAAATTAATTGTGGGAGATAAAATTTTGCAGAACAATATGATTGACTTAGGAGCCAATAAAATAGTCATGCCAAAGCGAGTGGTTGATGCCTTAATTCTCAAGTATGATCCTCTTGAAAAGGGAATCTTGTAGTTGGATGGAAAGAAGGTTCTGAAAGTTGGTCAAATAAAAGATCTATCCTTGACCCTCTTTTCATGCCCAAGCCAAAAAATCTCACAAGAAGTGGTGGTAATAGATATTCCCCCGGTCTTTGGGATGTGTCTTTCTAGATATTTCATTGCAAATTTGGGTGGATACTTGGCACTGGACTAGTCCCATCTGATATTAAGAACCAAGCATGGGGTGAAGATGAAGATTCCCTCAAAGTATTTGCACCCTGAACATATAATGGATAATGCAATCCTATGTTTTGAAGCAATGCATACCTCTTTCTCAATACATAAGGGATATTGTGTGGAAATGCTAGAAGACTAAGAGGATACAAGTGAGAAGACTCCTGAAGAAGAAGTTCTCCTCAAACAATTCATCGACTTTGACCTGTTTGAAAATTTCCATGCCACGGGACTAAGCACATACTTAATCTTTGATGATCACTTGGTCTGACCGAAATTGATGAAGGATCAATAAATGTATGATGATCCGACGGATAATCATCTATGGACCCTATACTTTGATGGTGATAAATGAAAAGCCAGTTCTAGGGAAAGAGTCCAATTACTGTCTTCGACAGGATGAGAGCCCTCAAGGCTTATCAATTCCAATTTTTGTGCTCCAATAATGACATGGAATATGAATCCTTGATCCATGGTTTGTTTCTCACCGAGCGGATGGGAGCTAAGAGGTTACAAGTATTCAAATATTATGAGTTGATTATGAGCCAGGTCTGAAGGTAAGTAGCTGCTAAAAATACAAGAATGAAGTCCTATAGACATCAGATATGGGATTTAATTGAAGGTTTTAAATATTTCAATTTGTAAGTCCTTCCTTGATATCATAATAGTATAGTTGATCGATGGCTTCAATCCGGTCATAGTTTGAGCTGATTTCTGATTCAAAGAAAAGTGCAGTGAAAATCATTGTCTGAACATCGATTCCTGATAACGATCAGAATTGGAAAGTGTTCGAAGATGAAACCTGGATAGCTACTTTAATCCAAAAGTCAGAAGGAGATTTTTTCTATTCACAACCAAAAGATCAACCTTCTGAAGGGCAAGTCATTTAGCTAAAAGGAAATAAGATCCCTTGAGGTTTAATTTCCTCAAAAATCTCTTTGATTGTGAAGATTTGAGGAATGGAAAACAAAGGTTTATAGCCGATGAAAATGATTATGAGGAGTTGGATGTTGGAAATGGCAGAAAGCTAAAAGTCGAAAGAAATGTTTCATGGGAAGATAGGGAAAGGTGAAGGGATTTGTGTTCTAGGTACAACAAAGTTATAGCATGGACCTATGATGATATTAGAGGATACGATCTTGGTATAATTCAATATACCATTGAATTGGCGGAAGGGTAAAAACTAGTCCATCAGAAGAAGAGGTCTGTCAATCTAAAAGTTGAGGCATTGGTGGCCTAGGAGCTCACTAAATTGATCGAGTCTCAAATCATTTACCTAATTAAACAATCAGCTTGGGTGTTTAATATGGTATTGGTTCAAAAGAAAAATGATGGCACCTAGCTTTGTGTTGATTTCTGAGACGTGAATAGAGCGTCGCTAAAAGATCACTACCCTTTTTCGTCAATGGAGCAGATCTTGTAGACGGTGGTCGAGTCAAAGATGTTTTCATTGCTTGATGGTTTCTTAGGATACAATTAGGTATATGTCAAGGGAAGGGACCAACATAAAATGATGTTGAACACCAAGTGGGGAATGCTTGCATATGCAAAGATTCCCTTCGGACTCTAAAATGTTGGTGCGACCTTTCAGCGAGCCATGGACATTTATTTTAGGGGATTGATCAATTTGATCATTCTGATTTATCTGGATGACCTAATAGTTTTTCAAAGTCAAAGGTTGATCATTTTGATTATCTAGAATAGGTTTTCAAGAGGTTTCAAAAGTTTGAGATTTCTTTAAATCCCAAAAAATGTGTTTTCAGAGTACCTCTAGGTAAGCTACTTAGCTTTGTAGTTACCAAGGAGGGAATTGCAATAGATCTCTAAAGAGTGAATCTTATAATGGATTTACCCTTACCAATGAATTAGAAAGGGCTACAATCTTGCTTGGGAAAGATTAATTTTTTCAATCGGTTCATTTTAGACTTTGTAGGCATCACGATACCCATCACATTGATGCTCAAGAGGAACTTGGTGTTCAAATGGACTCCTGAAGGTAAGGCAACTTTCGAGAAGATAAAGAAGGTTATTTTTGCTGGTCTAGTGTTGGTGAACCCAATTTTTTCTAAAGATTTCCTGCTTTACATATACAGTGGCCAACATAGCATAGCTTTGGTACTCACTCAAAAGGATGAAGGGAATAACAGAGATCATCCAATTGGTTTTCACCCAAGAACCCTTAAGGGTTATGAAACTAAATACAATTTTGTAGAAAAGTAGGCTTTCTCTATTGTTAAGAGCCTTAAGAAGTTTTGACACTTAATGTTAGCCAGTAGAATCACCATCTTGGTTGCTCACCTGACTGTAAGGAAATATATTACCGAAGGATAAATAACTAAAAAAAGAGCCGATTAGATGACCAAGATTTTGGAATATGATATGGACATCAGATTGACTAAGCTTGTGCGGGGAAGAGGCCTCTATGAGTATCTTGCACAAGAATTGAGTTTCGAAGCAAACAAGGAGATTGATCAAGTCTACTCAAATCAATTTCAGTCTAGCAGCTCCTAGGTAGTGGATCAAATGTTATATATGCTAAAGGGAAACTACCTGACAACCCTCCCATTCCACAAATGAAGATACTATCGACTTCAAGGAACTAGGTAAGTATTAGTTGAGGGAATTTTATTTAAAATAAACTAGGATAGAGTATTTCTTCGATGTTTAGACAAGCACTAGGTAGAAAGGGTTCTAACATAATTCCATAGCAGTCCTGAGGATGTACATTTTTTCGCTAAAACTACCACCCAGAAAACATGTAATTGGGATACTAGTGGCCCTCAATGTTTTCTAAAGCACATCATTTAGTCTAGAAATGTACTCGGTGTCAAATTTTTGTTGGAAAGAGAAAAAATTCCACTTTACCTTTAATTCCCATCATAACTGAAGAGCCTTTTTCTCGATTGGGATTAGACTTTTTCATAATGATAAATCACACCTCTAGTGTTGGTCACAAGTGGATCCTCACAATGATTGATTATTTCACAAGGTGGATAGAGGCCATCGCCCTAGAAAATTCTATAGAGGGTGATATTGTTAACTTCCTTGAGGATTTGGTGACTAGGTTTGGTTCACCAAAGAATGTCATATCCGATAATGCTCGGGCCTTTGTAGGTTGAAAGATGTTGGAGTTTTCTATTAAGAATGGGATCTACCTCAAGACTTCTTCAAACTATTACCCACAAGGAAATGGGTTAGCAGAGTCAACAAATAAAAACCTAGTTAGCTTAATCAAGAGCATTGTGTCTGAATGAAAAAGAGAATGGCACAAACATCTATGGGATGATCTATGGGTAGACTGTATCATGTTGAAGCAAATCCTAAATAAATCTCCCTATAAATTAGTGTATGGGAAAGAGGTAGTTTTATTTATTTGCATGGAACTCCCTGCTCTATAATTACTGAAAGCCGTAGAAAAAAAGGAGAGCGGTGGAATGGAGGTATGGATAGAAGAAATCCTCACGCTTGAGGAAGACAGAGAGAAGGATTTTGGAGCCATGATCGGTCATCAAGAGATAGTCAAGTGATGGCTCGACAAGAAGACTTCTAACCCAGATTTATAGGAAGGAAGCCTAGTGCTAAAATATGATGAGTGTATTGCAAAACTAGGTAGCACACCAAATTTGAAGCGTTGTGGAAGGAACCCTTTTGAATTAGTGTGTGGAAGTAAAATAATGCATATGATATGGAAGACATGGAGGGAAATTATTTAGAGATACCAGTGAACAACATTTATCTTAAATTGTTCCATTAAAGTATGATATTCTTCAAAAAAATCATAGTTATGTACCATATGTAAAATTTTGTAAATTTTGTTTTAAGTTTTAGAATAAGCCATAAGGAAAATGAAGAACACAAAAGAAGTAAGGAAATACTATATTATATTATATATTCATCAAAATTTACAAGTATAAGGCAACCCAAGGCTCAAATTTTGGTAGAAAGCTCTCTCGAGCAAAACCCAGAAAGGGTCCTTGAGCAAAAAGTGCAATAAGGAGCAAAATGGAGGCATTTTACAAAAAAATAAAAGGACAGGCCTCCAATGATAGTTACGTAGGCATGTTTCACATAGTCATTATTTTCTTCTTCTTCTTCTTCATTGACAGGAAAATGAGGAACACACAACACATGACGCACGAGCCTCAACCCTAGTCTGCATGATTGTACACCAAAAGCTCAAAATTATTTGTGAAGTACAACCCAAGAATGACCTCAATGCCATATTCCTAAAGGAAGTAGTTTGTTGTAGGAAAAGACAAAGCGTGGTGACTTTCGATGTCCATGGTGTGGAAGTCACTCAAAAAGGGTAGTCAGGGTACGTCCACACCATGATCAACATACCTACGAAGCCCCATAATATTGGGAATGTCGACACTTGGGATGAAAACTTGCACAATCTCACCAAGGCCTTCCAACAAAGAGGCGTCAAACATTTAGTGGCACAACTCCACTATATAATTTTTGGCGATATTCAGGTCCAAGAGGGAGGCCACAAAGCAGGATAGGACATTGCCATTGCTCCTCATCTGGTTCTTGTCCTCAATGAAGTCCATGCCAATGACCCAATGAAAGGAAATTACCCCAAGATGGTCACACCTCTTTACCAGGCACTTGATTCTGTCAGCATTAATCTCCCTAGTGAAGGCATATTGTGGGTTTCGTGGATTTAAACAAACAGGAGTTCCTAGATCGATAGATATGGCTAAAGTAACAAAGAAAATGATGATATGGAAAAGGAGAAAAGGCTGGCTAAGCTTACAAGGCTTAATTTTTGAATGAATATTTCCTTAAGGTGGCATAGCTATTTATAAAAAAAGAGGTTTCGGTGAACCCAAAAAGTAGAAGGTCTATTTATGGTTGGACGGCAACGGGAAAATATCAAAAAAACTGGTGAATGGAGAATAAATCATACGAAGAATCTGACATGAGGTCTAAAAAATATTTTTTGGGCATTGGGAGTAAGTTTTCACATAAGCCAGTCATCGACATGTCCTTTTCCATCATCAACATCAACTAGTTTGCGTAAGTCAAAAGACATGGATTAACATGCTAATATCTGAAAAATTAATGAGCGAGTCTTTTCAAAGGTACTTTGTATCACCTAAGAAAGATTGACATAACTAAAGGAACTCTCCCCAAGACAATGGGCTTATTTGTGAAGAGAGGCAACAAAGGGAATGTAATAATTCCATTCTTGCAAAAATTTTGGTATTCTTGAGGGATATAGATCTCCAACCCACACATATCACCTCATTGGTAGCATTTAATGGACTAGGGGTAACAACATAGCCTTAACTACACATACTTTCTAAGGGAATTAACTACACCAAAAAGTAGATTTTTCTAAAGAAGAAAAAAGCAAGTGGTTGTTTCAGTAAAAACTCTCTACAACTTTTGAAGTAGCCATGGCAGAACCATCAATGACTGGTAGAAGAATATAGTCTTCATTGAAAAAGCTTATTTTCACTAATATCTTTGGGTGAAAATAATTCTCCAATGCCCCTGTGCCTGAAGATTGATCGTTCGAGTTTTATAAAAGGGTGTTGGTAGACATAAGTGTTCCAAGAGAGCTGGTGTGAGATGTTGCCAACAACGTTTTTGATCCAAATATGGCAAAAAACCCAAAAAATCTTAGACAGGGAGCATTTCAAAGAATGAAAGAATATGGCTCCTCTGAGGATTTTGCCTCTTGGCTATGGAATTGTGGTTTTCCACAATTTATGTTGCCTATCATACACCCATACCTGAAGCTAGTGGATGCATGTGCTAAGAGAATCAACAGAGGAACTAGAACCATTAGATGCAACAAGATCAAGGTCACGATCTCTACTGCAGCTATAAGGGATATGTTGTGTATCCCTCCCAACTAGTGTGTTGATCCATTTAGTGAGGAAGATATGGAGATTTTTTGGGAGGAAGCAAACGAAAGAGAAATTTTCTATCAGCATGAGACAAAAGAAAGGATGCCGAGAGGTTGATTTAATTTTCCTCTAGTGTGTAGAAATTTCAAAAACAACACATACGTTCTTTTCTCGATGATGGCTTAGATTTTCAGCTTGGATAATGATGAAGAGGTCTTTTCTTTGTAAATGGCACTGGCTCTAATAATGAAACAAGAAAGGGGGAAAAGATATTTTGACTTTGCTGATGTAGTAGCCACGAATATGTTGCAGCAATTGAATAATTATCATATTGAGTATAAATTTAGGTATTCTTCTTTCTTGGTTCACTTAATTCTACATCATAATTTTGGGTTTCTGGAGAAACATTTGCCAATATTTAGGTTTGATGAAAATGGTTTATGTCAAGTAGTTTCTATATGGACCTATGTGCTGTAAAAAATATGTAATTATTACTGGTTTGTGAACCACTTTGTGACACTTGTGCTTCAAGAGCTATTGCCACATCCAATGGGTCATTTGTCCCTTGAGGTGGAAAAATGGATAAAAAATTCATTGACTTTGGTGGATTATTTCTTTGGGGAAGATTTCACATTTATTAGATATCATGGTTTTATTGGAGATCCTTTATGACTCCCCAGATTTGTGATAGATAAGATTTTTGTGTTGGAGGAATTTTTTCAAGCAACTCTTGCCGAAAACGCCTACGAAAAGGAAAAGAAAAAAGAAGAAGCTGTATTTGCTTCCCCTTTGTATTGCAAATAGTAAGGTGATACTAGAGAAGCAGGAAGCATAGAAGGAGCTTAGAAATTTGTTGGTGGGCCTAGGCTTAATCCTTATCTGTGACACATGGGACTACAATCTACAAAATATTTTACCTCTGAAACATGAGAATCCTGACTATATAGAGTCCAAGAAGAAACTAACTCAAGAAAAGACAAAAGTATACATCAACCTGGCTCTCATACTAACCAAAAGGCCAAGGTGTCTAAGTTTCTATACACCACAAGCAAAGTATCAAAGGGACCTTCCAATAGGTAAAACCCTCAACAATCAAATGAAGTAGCAAGTTTGGTCAGAAAGGAAGATGATGGATTTATAGAGGTTCTGACAAGATATGGGAGGTACACATAGGTTGCTCAAGGAGTTCCACCCATATGATGAACAATTCAAGGAAATTTATGATTGATAGGTTGACTCCGATAACAACCCAGAGTCCAGCCATGAGATAATAGAGGAGTGACTTTCATGTCATACTTCTCAACCATAGGAGTTTGACATAGGGAGATGATCTAAGAAAAAGGAATCACAAGCTGCATCCTTCGCCAATGTCTGAAGTAAGGGGAAGAGAACCCAATGGTCCCCAAGGGAGTCGGCTACAAAATAAGAGGGCCAAGCTTCAGTAGGATCATCCGCTAAGGGATTGGGATGTTCTAGTTTGGGTTGAATGAAGAAAAGGTGATTCCAAGACCTGGACATACCCGATGCAACCATTGGACATGAAGAAGAAGCAGAGTCCACTCTGTGAAATGTTTAGACAGTCGCAGTTTAGGTAAGTCTCACTCTCCCTCTTCTTCCTACTTTTTCATCTCTAATTAATACTTTGCCTCCATCTGTTGAGAAGAATCCTTCGTCCATAGACACTAAACTTTTGGTTCTAAATGAGCCCCCTACCAGTTTCAAAGCACGATGTGATATACCCTCACGTGTTGAGAAAGCAATATCCAATTCGGCCACTATTGACTGTTTGATCACCCTATCTAGGGCCCCTATCGAGAAAGTAAAACCATCAATGTTACATGTTACTCTAGGTCTGTCTATATTCAGACAAAAATCGCCCATTCCATCTGATTCTCTTTTACCCCAACTAGTCCTTCTAGTACCCAATCTCAATTTGGCATCTTGCTATTTTCAATGATAACTCTCCCATTTGCCTCCCCACATTCTCATACATCTGAAGTCTCCCCTTTTGTTACTAATTTTAGTTTGTCCCCTAGTGCTTCTCTTGTAGCACAAAGCATTGATTCCCCATAGACTCTTAAAAAAAAAATTAACACAACTAAGTGGGCCCAACAAGCTAGGAAGCAGAAAAGGAGGATGAAGAATGCAAAGCTACCAACCACCAAAAAGATTCAAACCTATTTCAATGAAGATCAAAATTCTTTGTGGATCACTACCATGAAGTCGCTTGCATCCAAACCTGAAGGAAAAATGCATATAGAAGATTATGACACCAGGGAAATGGGTCTAGATTTAAATGATATCTGCCCATGTGACAAGGTAGATCTAGCCATGACCACTCAGAAGGTAGTGTATACGGATTATGAGAGGCTAGATCGGAAGTTAAGGAAGTGTGAAGTTGAACTCGCGAATGTAAAAGAAATAGTCAATCAACTGTAGTTAGAATGCGGGGCTCGAAATGTTGAAATGATCTACATATTGCAAATACAATATTAGCAAGAGGAAGCAACAGGATCTCTTGCAGAGCTTCATAATGAGTATATTTAGCTGTATGCCAAAATTGACATATTAAAAGGTGAACTTGTAGTTTAGCATCAATAAAACGGAGAATACTACCATGTTCACGATTGTATAATGAAGGAGTTGGATGGTGTCCAATCTTAGGCCTCTGATAATTCACAAAAGTCCCAAGAAGAAGTGGAAAAGCTAAGAAGTGACAAGAAAGAAGTTGAGTCTGCTCTACATGCTCATGATTAAGAGGTCAAAAAATTAGTTTCTGAACTAGAAAATGCTCTCAATAGAAAGGATCAAATTGAGGAGAGTATGAAGGCAAAAGAGGCTTAACTACATGAAGAGCTAGCAACTGCACAAAGGTCTATGACCCTTCCTGTAAAAGGAAGGTTGGTATCCGCCTATTGGGAGTGAATCATTATTTTGCTCACCATTCTAAAATCAGGCCTACAATTTCAGAGAGATGCCCAAGAGATAAATGAAAGGGTTGACATGTTGGCTGACCAAATATGATAGGAATATGCTCCCCGAGTGCCTGAGTCTCAAAGTCTGATTTCCAAGTTATGTGTGATGATGGATGAGGCTCTAAGAAATGCAAGAATTCTAGATCGAAGGGCTTCCTCTAGTAGAGTAAGTGAATTTTCCCACTATCATAAGGTAGCAGCAAAAACCAAGAATAACTAGGTGGTGCTAAATAAAAGGGTCGATAAGATCAAGAAGGATTTCAGTGTCTTGTAAAGCTTCAAATTACCTCCCTTCTTTTCAAGAGATGGGGATGTGTAGTGAGTTGAGCAGATCACAAATGAACTCGGGAATAAGGTTCAGACTTCAGTAGAAATCCCAGAGTCAAGAACAACACTCACTACTGAAGACATTGAGTGTGAGATTATTCCATTGTCTTGTATCTATTATCATCTAGGAGCTATTTCGGCAAGATGGGTATTTGTTTCCTTTAAATAAGTCTTCGAGCTGGACAAGGTGTATAAGGCCTCCTGTAATCTCGCCCAACCGACTGATGCAGATTGGGAAATGTTGTACTCTTCTTTCCTAAAACTCCAAGAATAGCCAGAGGTCTAGGTTTGTTCCTTCACAAGCGAAGTCCCCATGTGAGTCGCCATAATTGTGAAGCAAAATTTTTCCTTAGTCTATTTTTGATTTTCGGCTTTTATTTATGGCTTTGGGAAGATCCATGTGTGAAAAGTTATGTTTTTGATGGGCATGCAATGCACCACACGGTGGCTGTGAGCATTTTTTTGATCGCTTTCCTTTTGGATGGAAGTCGAACCACATGTCAGTTTGGTGAATGTTTTCTCAAAAGTGTTTTTCATAAATCCGAGACTACTCACATGCTCAACACGTCATCTCTTTGATACATAAAATTTTTCCCTTAGGGGGCCTTCATTCGGATTTTGTTAGAGTGTGCCTTTCAGGTATGTGCAAGATCATCATGGAAAAAATAGGCCCTTAAGTGGCGATGAAATTTTAGAAAATTAGAGTTAGGTAACTTGAAGTAAAAAATTGAATAAGTTATCTATATTATTTCAAAAATATGTAAGAATAAAATCTATAGAAAATTGAATGTAGTTTCTAAAATACTAGGTTTATTTAAAAAAATAAAATTTATTTGGTTAAAATTTGAAATTTCAATGCAGTAGTACTTAAATTTTAGGGAAAAAATAAGAAGTAGGTGTTTGTTTGACCACCCTAACCACAATAAAATGATAATAATTTTTTATAAGATTTTAGATATAAGTAGAGGACGCATGTCCCGATGTGATGCATATTTCTTTGTAATTTTTTTCCAAGTAAATAATTAATTATGATTTTTTTATTACAACTTTTTAAAAATATAAAAACTCGTATGTCTAACCACCTTAACTTAGTCAAAACTTCATGAAATTCATTTTTTTTTAAACCTATAGTATGTGATGCATAGATTGTGATGCATGTTTCAGATTCAAAAAATGTGATACCGTTTGAAAGCTATAGATATTTTTTAATCAGCCTATCAATCAGGACTTTAGTCTCAATTCAAATAGAAAATGAATAATAATAATTTATTAAATTAAAAGTAAAGCATAATTTATATTGGTGGAAATTTGAGAATCTCCTTTAAAAACCTTTTTTGTTTCATCAATTTTGGGTAAAAAAAAGTCATCAGCCACATGGGCCATCATATCACCTACATATCACCACTTTTTGGCCCCTCATGATCCTACACATACCCTTTCCTTACTTTTCAAAGGAAGGATGCGAGTTGATGCCACCCAAGCCACTTGACCAGTTGGAATGACCTTCACCAGGCTATTTTTTGGGATCTGAGCATTTATGATGGGCAATATTTATAAAATATCTAAAGGATATTAATGCAGTAGTTGAAATTTGATGAGCAGGATTGCAACAACCTGATTAAAAGATCTGGGATCGAATTCCAAGCTATTAGGTGCAGACATCTGGAATTCATTACTTCTGAACAAATTCAGCATTTCTCTCTCCTTGGTAGCTATAAATTGGAAGCAACAACATACATAAAGGGTTACTGAATTTTTCCTTTTGGAAAAAGTTTCTTTAGTTTTCATAGTTATAGGAGTATTTTAGTAAAAATGTTTACAGAACACTACTTCACTCTGGCATGTTATATCTTCTATTTACTCAAACTATTATCGGATTGGAATCCGATCTTTGTTTTAAGTTCATTTAATATTTGAAGTATGAGTTATTTGGGAGAAATATTTGAAAATGTGCATGATATGGCCTCTTTCAATATTTCTTTCATTATATCTTCATCTAGAATAGAACATTGTGTCTAGCTTAATCTAGATAGTGTGGTTATTCGATTTTCATGATGTATGTGTGCATGATAAAGTTATAATGTGTAGAAACTGGATTATGTCCTTTGACTTCTTTATTTCCTTTAATGGTTATGATTTCTTCATGTTATGCTATATTAGGAGGAAGAGTTTATGTGTCTTTTGGATGTTTTTTTATTGACTCTTGAAGCTTCTATGCTTGGTTGGATCTTAATGCACACTTCCTACGGGTGGATTGAATGATTGTACATTGTTCTTGTATCTAGCCTCTGTTGCTCGTTTTCTTCACAAAAATGAAGGGATGTGGAATTTTGTGTCTATCATGTCATTCATATAAAGGAACTTGTTGCTTTGAAATTTTGTAAAAGTGTTGGCGCATCACCACTTTCATATTTTTTTTTATATTTCTTTCTACCTTTTTCCTAGACTTAGAGAAGAGCCGACTTTCTATTAAAATCCCGAAGGTATTCAGTGAGGTGCATTTTGTTCCCCCACTCGCTAAATTTCCCATAAGACTATCAGAGAGGTGCAAGCTTTGATGATCAATAGATCCAAATTGAAAAGGACTATAAAACAATGTGTCAAGGATAGATCTGCATTTTATATGATTTTACATGTTTTTGAGATTACATATTCTAGAAGTATTAATTACCAACAAAAATACCCCTTGTTAGAATGATCACATAGACCACTAGGCTACCCATCATGATCAAGACTTCACTATAAAGGAATCTTGGAGTAGAAACCCCAACTTTGCAAGAGGAGTAGTGATCTATCATAACTTAGAGTTGGTTGTACTAAAACCATCATCAATTGAATCAATGTTAGGAGGGCCTTCCTAAATCTAGAAAATTTATAAAATATCATTTTCTTCTCTTCTGAAAGACACAAAAGAGTCCTCAGGTCTACCCCTAACAAAGGATACTTCTTGGAATTATCCCAACAAAAGAAACAAATAAGTGATAAAGGTAAAAGTGTGGGTGAAGCTTTAGACTCGGTGGAAACTCTAGCAAATCTTAATCTTTTTTTCTATAAGTAGGTCACATCACCTAAGATTTTAGGTTCTAGTGCTCAATCCTAAATGGATACCTATTTTTTTATGAATTAGGTACATGGTCTTATTTAGAAATTTTCAAGACAACCCGTCCACTTAAATTAGACACATTACCAGATTATGTCATAAAAATAAAGTATTTAGGTATTTTTTCCTTGCATTGAATTACAAAATGCTTTAGGAAGAAAATATAGATGAGGAATTAAACATATATTATACAATAATACACAAGTATCCCTTAACTTCATGACAATCAAGGTGGATATCTATGATGCAAATTGTAGTTCAAGTATGTTCTCTTATCTTTGTACCTGAAAGTGGGATGCATATAAAAATGGTATTTTGAATAAGGGAAATAGGGCAAGGAGCATGGTTTTAAATAGATCATAATACAAGTAAAACACCTTATATTATCTATTTTGAATTTATATAGCTCAATGCGTAATATGTGGTATAATTATAAATAAAATAAAATTTTATTAAAGCTATTAAGGATAAAATTTCTTCTAATTACCTACTAGGTTAGGCCCAAGGTGAGTGTAGTGTAACTTTTCAAGTAGTGAAAATAAAACCTAAATAATATAAAAAGAGATTGAGGGAAATTTTCCCTTGCAACTATACTAATCCTAATGAAGAAAATGTAGTTACATGGCCATTGCTAGTAATAATTTAACAATCTAGTCATCTTCAACTTATCACTAACATAACCTTCAAGAATTGGAGAGAAGAGGTACAATTCCCTCTTTCTTTACGCATGACCTATGAATTATTTCAAATGCAAATAAAAGTGCTCCAAAATACTGTTTTTAGGAAAAATAAGAAATTCTACTTTTTAAAAGTGGACTTTAGATAAATATTGAAAAATAATGTTGTAGGTTAGAAAAGGGAGTCCAGATAGAATAAATATTTTTTTAATAACCATATTGACATAAAATGAATGACCTTAGCTGAGCACCAAATAAGTTAGTAGGGTCAAATATAGTTGTAACATAACTTTGAATATGTGTCTTTAATAGAGAACATGAATGCTCTAAAAATTCTTATGCATACTAGTAAATTTATCCTTTGAAAGTTCATCATTACAAGATAAATCTAGCACTAATGAAAGTTCCTTGATCTATACCTAGAAAGTAATTGTCTCATAGTTTTTCAAATAAATAGAGGAAGAAAAAAAAGCATTATCCATAAGTGTATATAATTTTTCTTAAGAAAATATCTTATAAGAATTGAACAACATCACACCATTAAATTTCTACAACTATGAAATGATCCTTGGCCCCTTTGATTTTATATTATATTTCATATTTTTCTTTTGCAATAGTAAATATATCTAAAATTAAAAAAATTACCTTTAAATAATGATTTTAAAAAATATACTTGAAATCTACTTACAATATGTTGTGTGTGTGTATATATATATATACACACACATAACTCAAATTTTATTAAGTATTGAGAAAACTTAGAATAGTTTTAATATGTGAACATTTTGATATCATAATTATATAGAGTTATACAAATATTTAAAGATGGCAATAAATACAACTATAGCATGTATTTAAAATAATACTAAGAAAATCATTTTTCTTTATTAACCAATTCTTTTTTAAAATTAAACTTAGTGCTTCAGGAAATAATAAATAGAAAAATACTACGACTCTATGAATAATGATGTCCCCTTACTCTTGTATTGCAACTCACACCACTTTAAGCATAGATGATACTTGCAATCTCTTTTGCAATAAGATCGCATTCACAATATTCACCTTCAAATAATATTGTTAAATACCCTTTTCTTCATTTTTAATAACAAAAATAAACACAAACTTCAATGAAACTCCTCTAATAGATCATTTATATAAAAACATAATCCTCTCAAATTTTATTAAGTATTGAGAAAACTTTCAATAGTTTGAATATGTGAACATTTTGATATCATAATTATATTAAGTTATACAAGTATTTAAAGATGGCAATAAATACAGCCATAGCATGTATTTAAAATAATACTAAAAAAATCATTTTTCTTTATTAACCAATTTAAAAAAAAATTACACTTAGTGTTTCAAGATATAATAAATAGAAAAATACTACGACTCTATGAATAATGATGTCCCCTTACTCTTGTACTGCAACTCACACCACTTTAAGCATAGATGATACTTGCAATCTCTTCTACAATAAGATCACATTCACAATCTTCACCTTCAAATAATATTGTTAAATACCCTTTTCTTCATTTCTAATAACAAAATTAAACACAAACTTCAATGAAAATCCTCTAATAGATCATTTATATCAAAACATAATCCTTATATCATCATGAATTTGGATTCGACCACCAATCATACATGCTATCCTCCCTCTCAATACCCAAAATGAATAGATTATAACAAATCTATTCTTGAAAACTAAATGCAACTTAAATGTTCATTGTGTCTACTAACATTAAAGTGGAGACAAATAGCATAGATATGAGAAGACTAATAAAGCGGAAACCATTAAAAAACAAAAAATATTTAAAAATACATAAAAGTGCCTATGGATAAAACAAAGCTTGCCAAAACTACAAGTATATTGTCACCCAACATAAATTTGCAAGGGTTGTGATAATATACCTTGGCTCTAATAAACTAATAACACCAAATATATAGGAAATTGTAGGTTGATGCACATTATAATAATTATATTATAACGTCATTGTTAATTATAATTAGTATAATGTTACTATAGTTATTATTATATTTATATATATATTATAATTAATAACATTATAATTGTAGTAATGGGCTTGATGAATATTGTAAAGCCTCTATAAATTAAAACCCTAAAGGAAAATCCTTGTTTGCTTCAACATAACCCTAGCTCTAGTAAGAAGCCAAAATTGGTTATCTATAATTATGTGGCTTTGTAAAAAATTGTTCCCCAACATTCTGCTATTTTGCTAGACCCTATTGTTGATGAGGATAATTCTAATCCTCCCTCTTAAGAAAATAAAACTTAGGCTAATCCATCTATTTCAAAAGACCCTATTGTTAATGATGAAGTGTCTACCCCTCTCTCTCAAAAAAAGAAAGCTCTAAAAAATCCCTTTATCTCCAAACGTAAATGCTCTGACCCGAATGGTTCTAAGATGACCAAGAAGGTAACAATTCAAATTCTGTATGAAGGGAAGGCTATGTAGATTAGTCTAGTAGTGGCAAGGGAGAAAGGAGGTCAAAAAATTAGCTAATTAGAATGTTAAGGGAAAACAACTTTCTTTTGAGGACGAGGAAGAGGGTTCATTGGATGAAGTATATATCCGAATGCAGGTGGAGGACATACTAAAATTGAGACAAAAAGAACTGGAAGTTTTTTTAGGGGAGGATCCTAGAGATGACATGACAAGTGAGGAAGAGGAGGTCGAGGAGGAGAAAAAATAACTTGAAGAGGAAAAGGAGTATGAGGCGAATGAAATGAAAAATGTCTTGGAGGAGGTTGAGGATGTTAAACAAGACAACTGAGAGCAGGGTGAATCATTTGTAGCAATTTTAACCTTTAAAAACTTTCACCAAAAGTTAGATCAATAACCATTCACAAATCCTTTACGCTACTAATGTGATTAATCATTAAGTGCAGAAGTGGAAACTTAAAGAAGTAAAACCATACACACAATAACACCAAATTTATATAGAAAAACCAATGAGGGAAAAACCATGATGAGGATTAGCTCACAATATAAAGAATTCCAAAATTGAATACAAAGGCTCACTGCTAGAGAGGCTCACTGCCAAGAAATGAATTACTTGTCCAAAGCAAGAATCACTACCCAAAGGGCTCACTATATAATAAGGGCTTACTGCTCAAAGGGCTCATTGCCACAAAATTACAAAGAATATAGAATATAATTGTTATAGTGAAAAAACTATCTCAATGCAACAAAGTTTACCACCACAATACACACACACTTTCAAACATGCTTGAATGATCAAGTACACCTTCATCTCGTTGCCTCTAGGAACTCGCCACTTGAATTTTGCACTGATCTACTCAAACTCACATCACCCACACTATTTTTCATCTATCTTGCATCTCTCTTTCATCTATCTCTTGCATCTTTCACAAACATCTCAACTTACATTATACCATCTTCAACCTTGAAACTCATCCAAGGTCGGCCACACATCATTTGTATTTATAAATCTAAATTAGGTCAACACCAAAACATTCTATAGTTGAATTAGATCAAGGGTGACCCAAACACATACATAATGAGGACCTAAATAAATACCAACATGTTTTTCCATGCTTTGCAAGTAGTGGTTAATACAAGGTTAGCCAACACCAGTGTAAAACACATAAACAAAATTAAGAACACACATCCTTAACATGATCCAATCTCTCTAGATAACAAAATTCACTTGAACACGACCTCATCAGCTTATTCTTAGAACTACAAGTCCTAAAACCAAAGTATAGATAAATCTAGAGCAACTACATTTCTCCCAGACCATAGCCAGACATATTGAAAAGCATGGTACACATATTGGTGAAAATATCCTCACTATACAACGTTCTAGAAGTGCAAATTCTAGATATAGAAATTACCAACGATCATGAACAACACCTCAAATCCTCAGTAGCATAGCAACACATCTCAGAGTATACACTGAATACCTAAAAACCTTATTTATTACAATTTTCTCAATATCCTCGATATGTACAACCAAAAACCAACTTCCACGACATCAATGACAACAACAACTAGTTGACATCAATGGAAACACCTTCATACTTGCAAAAATATCCCCCTTTGTCATTGATGGAAAGACATGATGTTAAAAACCATCAAAGACAACACAACAACTTTGAACACATTTTCTCATGATTTCACTATCTCTCCTCCTGAGTAGATAGAATTTTTCACATGATATTCTCTCCCCCTTTGACATCAATGGAAAAGGAAAAAATATATTTTGCATTGTTCTCCCCTTTATGACCAAGAACTTTACCAGTATTGAATACTCCCCCTTAGGAGTACACCCAGTCAACTCCACAATGACAATACATGAGGGAAGGTGCATGGAGATGAGTAGCCAATTTGTGACGACTTTCAATTTATTTTTTTGAAAAGTCATAACACGAGCGTGTTATAACGTGCTCATGTTATGACATGTTAAAAGTAAATAAAAGTGAAACTCATTCATTCTTCATTTTGATTGTGTTTTTTGTTGTGCTCATGGCCAAAACCCCCATTTTTTCGGGCTCGCATTCTAGGAGAAGGCATTTTCCAAAAATATTCACCAACAGTTTCTATTTCTTCACAACAATGGCGCCACGATGAGGAGGTGTGAGAGGTAAGGATTGTTTTTTTTTTATTTTGAATTTTTTAGTTTTAGGTTGTATTTGATAAATATTTTTTTGAATTTTTAGGAGATGCAAATCAACCTACAAACCCTCAAAATCCTCAACAAGAAGAGCAATCAAATCCTCAAGAACAAAATCTTGAAGAAAAAAATTCTCAAGAACAAAATCAACCACAACAACAACCTCCTCAACCAATCACTCAACCCCCTCTTGGCACTCAACAAAATTTAATGAGTGAAATTGAGAAAAACAAAAAGAAAATTGAGGATTTAATTAGTAGGTTGAGTGATCCAAAGGGTTCAACCGCAGAAAGAATGACCCTATCAAGTTCATTGAAAGATATGTTAAAAAATGTAGATTCAACTAGCAAACAAATAACTAGATGGCAAGATAAGAGGCAGGCGGCTATGGATTATTATGCGAATAAACTATCATATAAAGATGTAAAGGATTTAAAAATTATAAAAGGTGATTTGTGCTCATTATTCACTAACCCACACACAAATCAAAATATTACCCTCAATGCGAAGAGGTTTCCTATTCATTGGTGCCACCACCAACAAATCAGGAACCATTTTTATGATAGGTGGTACATGGTCTTTGATTACCCATCGTGCAACAATTGTGAAGTCCCGCAATATTTCCTTAAGAAACTATACAGTGAGTTCATATTGAATAAAATCCCAAATTATTTTGATATGAGAGACTTCCAGGGGAGAGATGGGGGGTCGGATCAGGATAGACCCAGTGCATAGTTGGATCCTACGTGGCAAGAGAGATGATCTCTCACTAGGCCACCTCGTGAGGACGTTGTTATGCCTTCAACCAAGAAGGAGAGTGTCGATGTAGAGATATTGCATGTGATCAACACTTTGACCTAGATTGTCATCCATCATACTAGCCCTATTCTATAGTGCCATCTAGGGGATTATTCGAGTGGTTTTCTTCGAACCCATGTTTGTCAATATTGTGGGGTGACTTATTCATATGACCCCATTGATACTCAAGAGGCTTCTACACAAGATCCATCTACAGCTATGGAGATAGAGAGGGTAGCTGACATTTTGCATGAGGCATATGACATTGATAGTCAGGTAAAATTTAGCATGTTAATTGAATTTAATTTATTAAATTATGATTTTGAAATGCAAGATTAACTAATTTAGTTTTATGATTTTAATAAAATTGTAGGGTTATAGTGTTGAGACTAGATACACCATCCCTCCACCTACTTATTTCTGCAGTACACCTATCAGTGGGGTATGTAACTAGTAAAACATTATAAATTTATTACATGTTAATAGCATTATTTTACAAATGGTATTTTAATATGTGATTTTGGATGTTGAATAGGATAATATTGGAGGTTTCGAGGGAACACCTCCCAGTTCTAGTGGATTTACTCAAACCTACACAGAGGTAACATAATAAAGAGTTTAACTAATGAATTGTACTTAATAGATTTATGTAGTTTATATGCACATCGTTGATTATGTTGAATAATTTGTTGTTTTATTTTCAGTTGTTGAAAGTCGAAAGAGCTCTGAATCTGATGAGGGAAATGGAGATCAAAGTTTCATCTTCTATACAATCCTTGATGGCTTTGACAGGGGAGGTATGAGGAAAATTAGTAAATTTAAATTTACATTCGTTGTTATAGATGTTAGTTAGTGAAAAATCAAACCATTATTGATTCATAGGTTAATTTCTATTTGGATGGTTTATATAGGGATTGAGCACACCCGAGCATGGGCGTGTGAATATTTCTCTCATGGAGAGAGATCGTGAGATGGTGGCAAGTGATTATTTTGTCAAATATATCATTTTTTATAATGTAATTTCTATATATTCATGTCTTTACTTCGTATTGTAACAACTAAAAATTCACCATGAACTAAACACTAGGAGGAGTAGCATAAGCACTCCTCAAGCGCAACACAAATGAGTGACAAACCTATCACCATCTGATCGAAAAGAAAAGGGAAAGAATTTATTTCCAAAGCATGGAGAGCAATGACTTTTGATTCTAGAGCCCTTTGTTGTATGCCTACATGGCAGTTTTGTACATATTTTGTATTGGACATATTTGACATTGTATACCTACCTATATGGCATTCTCACAAGCCTATATGGCTATTTTGTACATATATTGATGTATGCCTACATGGATATTTGGTTAATACAAATATTTTTTATCGATGGTTTCCATATTTGCATTCTAAATTGATGGTTCAACAGATATGAGTTACGTGTATTCAAGTGTATACTTTACAACTTATGTGTATACTTTGTGGCTTATGTGTGTTCCAACGTATACTTTGTGACTTACGTGTTTTCATGTGTATACCTTATATTCCTGCATATACTGTATTTATTTGTGTCTACTATGTATTTGTGTGTATACTTCAAGGCTTACATTTTTTTGAGTACTTGTGCTTCCCTTATTCACATGTACATGCTTGACTTATTCATGTGTATACTTATTAATTGGTTAGCCCTAGCATTGATCATTTTTGTCCTTAATGGTTTGTCTTGAATATTAATTGATTGATGCTAAACAACTTTATGTAAAAGCAAAAAACACATTTTCAATTGGTATTCCATGAAATGAATCATAAAAAGATTCCAATATGTGGGTATGTGCATGATCATGATGGGCCAAAAGGTGGCGATATTTAAGTGATATGATGACCCATGTGGCTGATGACTTTTTTTTTACCCAAAATTGATGAAATGAAAAAGGTTTTTAAAGGAGATTCTAATCTTTTCACTAATATAAATTATGCTTTACTTTGAATTTAATAAATAATTATTATTCATTTTCTATTTGAATTACGACTAAAGTCCTGATTGATAGGCTGATTGAAAATCATCTATAGCTTTCAAATGGTATCACATTTTTTGAATCCAAAACATGTGTCACATTCTATGCTTCACATACTATAGGATTAAAAATTAAAGAATTGAATCTCATGAAGTTTTGATCAAGTTAAGGTGGTCAAACATACGAGTTTTTATATTTTTTAAAAGTTGTAATAAAAATTCATAATTAATTATTTACTTGAAAAAAAATTACAAAAAAATATGCATCACATTGGGACATGAGTCTTCTACTTATATCTAAAATATTATAAAAAAATATTATCATTTTATTATGGTTAGGATGGTTAGACAAACACCTACTTCTTATTTTTTCCCTGAAATTTAAGTACTACTACATTGAAATTTCAAATTTTTACGAAATAGATTTTTTTATTTTTTAAATAAACCTAGTAGTTTAGAAAATACATTCAATTTGCTACAGATTCTATTCTTACATATTTTGTAAATAATATAGATAACTTACTAAAAAATTTACATCAAGTTGCCTAATTGTGATTTTTTTGAATTTTATCACCACTTAAGGGCCTATGTTTTCCATGATGATCCTACACATACCCATGTTCTTGATGCATCACCATATAAACACATCGAAAGATTTATTTGTCAACTTTTTGCAATATTATTTTTGTATACGAAATGGACTCTAGATTAAAACATGTTATAATTTATAATACAAATAAGAAATGGACTCAACATTGTCCTAGACCCTCGAATAGGTCTATTTAGTAAAGCATCACACTCTGAATCACTCTTCCAATTTCAAAACACCATTGGGCAGCATTTATCAATCTGTAAATCCATAAAATCCATAATTTGTGGGGAATGATTGTTCCTCTAACCCCACTATCCTCTAAACCCTCACTTTTCTCAAATTTCAATAGGGTTTATTGAAAACCCCATATCTAGATGTCATACAACCTCAAAACCTCTTCCAACACTCTTCATTCTACCCACACAAACTTAATTGACCACTAAATTATGTTTCCCCTTGACTTTACCCACTTTAACTCCCTCAAAACTCTCTTTTTCATTCAAAACACCTATATTCCCAATTAGGGAATCATACCATAACATACTTTTGACCTCCCTTGTCCTTGCAAACCATTTGAACACATTGAACTCCACAAACTCACCCTATTTCCAACCTATTCTAACTTATTGTCAAAGAATTTCTTCTGTTCACCTCGTCTAGCCTTTCTTTTAAGGCCAAAATTTTAAATTTTGAACAAGGGAAATGTTAGTAATCTCTTCCAATGCATTTACCAATGCTATTTTCTTATTTGTACTTACATAATTGGCTCAAATTACCTCACACTAACTAAAAACTAAAAACAAGATTATAGAATGGGATATCATGGCCTTATTTGACATTATAATGACTAAAACCACTAAACTAGACCTTCTTCATCAAATGGAGAAACAAGGTGTTTTGCACCAGTGATCATATGCTTTTTGTGTGGAATACTCAGACTTCTCAATCGTCGTGTGTATTTTTTTCTTTTCCATTGTTTTGCGTGCCATCATAAGGGATCAAGTTGGTTGAATGCAACTCAGATCAATTCCACATATTTGGGTGCATAAGAGGACCATTCCTAGTGTAAAACTACCTATCGAGATGTGCTAGAGCAGTTAGTTTGGTCAAACAAATTGCAAAATGAAAGTTGCACCACTTTGTAACTTTACACTACTTCCATTTGACACTTTTTCCATCAAGTGAAAACTAGACACCACAGGAAAATGACTTTGAGATAACAAAACCTGAGAGAGGTTATTGTAGAGGGGCACAATGAAATCTCATAGGCTTAGATGGAGAGTTCGTAAGCATCACAATTTCCAATTAATAGCCCATCAAAGTTTTCTTCCCTTTTGCACTTTGGACCCTTAAGGGATCGATCTGATTGAACGTAGCTCAGAGTGATTCTGCGTGTTTGGGTGAAAAAGAGGACCATGCCTAGTGTAAAAATACCTATTCAAATGCGTTGGAACTATCTATTTGGTCACACGAGTTGTAGAAAAAAAGTTGCACCACTTTGCAACTTTTCCCTGCTTGCATTTGACACTTTTTCCATCAAGTGAAAATTCACTGCCACGGGAAAACAACTTCGAGATAGCCAAAACCGAGAGAGGTTTTTGTAGAGGGGCCCAAAAGAATCCCTTAGGATTAGATGAGAATTTTCTAAGTGTCATGGTATCTAAGTAACAAAATGCTAAAGTTTGCAGCCATTTTGCACTTTGGACCCTTAAGGGATCGATCCAGTGGAACGTAGCTCAGAGCGATTCCACATGTTTGGGTGAAAAATTGGACCATTCCTAGAATAAACATAATTATTTGGACACATTGGAATAGTCTTCTTGGTCACACGAGCTGCAGAATGAAAGTTGCACCACTTTGCAACTTTGCACTACTTGCATTAGACACTTTTTCCATTAAGTGAAAATTCATTGCCACGGGAAAACCACTTTGAGATAGCCAAAACTGAGAGAGGTTTTTGTAGAGGGGCCCAATGCGATCCTGTACAATCAGATGATAAGTTTCTAAGAATCACAATATTCAAGTAAAAACATGATGAATTTTGCAACCATTTAGCACTTTGGACTCTTAAGGGATCGATTTGGTTGAACGTACCTCAGAGCGATTCCGCGTGTTTGGGTGTGAAAGAGGACCATGTCTAGTGTAAAAATACCTATCCATATGAATTGGAATAGTTCGCTTGGTCACACAAGTTGTAGAACGAAAGTTGCACCACTTTGCAACTTTGTACTACTTGCATTCGACTCTTTTTCCATCAAGTGAAAATTCATCACCACGAGAAAACCACTCTAAGATAGCCAAAAAAAAGAGATGATTTTGTAGAGGGGCCCAACACAATCATGTAAGATTAGATGATAAGTTTCTAAGCATCACAGTATCTAAGTAACAAAATGCTGAAATTTGCAGCTATTTAGCACTTTGGACCTTTAAGAGATCAATCCAGTTGAATG
This sequence comes from Sequoiadendron giganteum, assembly GCA_007115665.2. NCBI lineage: Eukaryota > Viridiplantae > Streptophyta > Pinopsida > Cupressales > Cupressaceae > Sequoiadendron > Sequoiadendron giganteum. The sequence goes on from CM021100.1 coordinate 512,794,372, forward strand.
TATCTTAGAGAAATTTTGTGTGTTTCAGTGTAAAAGAGGACCATTCCTAGCATAAGAATACCTATTCAGACGCATTGGAATAGTCCTCTTTGTCACAGGAGTTGCAAAATGAAAGTTGCACCACTTTGCAACTTTGCACTACTCGCATTCGACTCTTTTTCCATCAAGTGAAAATTTTCCGCCACAGGAAAACCACTCTGAGATAGCCAAAAAATGAGAGAGGTTTTTGTAGAGGGGCCCAATCTGATACTGTAGGATCAAACAAGAATTTTTTAAGTGTCATGGTATCTGAGTAATAGCATGTTGAATTTTGTAGCCATTTAGCACTTTGGACTCTTAAGGGATCGATTTGGTTTAATGTACCTCAGAGCAATTTTGTATGTTTGGGTGAGAAAGAGGACAATTCCTAGTGTAAAAATACCTATTTGGATGTGTTGGAATAGACCGTTTGGTCACACGAGTTGCATAATGAAATTTTCACCACTTTGCAACTTTGCACTGCTTGCATTTGACACTTTTTCCATTAAGTGAAAATCTACCACCATGGGAAAAACCACTCTAAGATAGCCAAAACTGAGAGAGGTTTTTGTAGAGGGGCCCACCATGATCTTGTAGGGATTAGACAAAAATTTTTTAAGCACCATGGTATCTGAGTAACAACATGCTGAAGTTTACAACCATTTATCACTTTGGACTCTTAAGGGATCGTCTGGTTGAATGTACCTCAAAACAATTCCACATGTTTGGGTGTGAAAGAGGACCATTCCTAATGTAAAAATACCTATTCAGATGCATTGGAACATTTCTCTTGGTCACACGAGTTGTAGAATGAAAGTTGCAACACTTTGCAACTTTCACTGCTTGCATTTGACTCTTTTTACATCAAGTGAAAATCCACCGCCACGAGAAAACCACTCCAAGATAGGTAAATCCAAGAGACATTTTTGTAGAGGGGCCCAACGTGATTTTGTAGGATTAGATGAGAAGTTTCTAAGCATCATGGTATCTGACATGTTAAAGTTCGCAACCATTTAGCACTTTGGACTCTTTAAGGGATCCATTCGATTGAACATACCTCAGAGTGATTCCACGTGTTTGGGTGAAAAAGAGGACCATTTCTAGCATAAATGTACCATGTACTTAGAATAATATCAATAAAATTTATTGTTTCCTTGCATTTTTTTACCAGAAATCTGATGTTTCCTTGAACTATATGGTTTCGTACAGGGTGATTATGTTCTTTTTTTCAATCTCTTTGTGTTTCCATAGACCTAATACATATTTAGAAACCTATTTTGATGTTAGGGTACTTATTTGGTGAAAGGGAATAAGTTTTATGGGGTTTGTGTTGCTGCCTCTATAGCATTTGATGGAAAAGTGCATGAAAAATGAGGTTTCACCCTAGGGTTTGATAAAATATTGCATGTAGAGGTTAGGTGACTATATTTTGAGTTTTTGCAGGTGATTTTAATAAGGTTTGAGGTGATGGCATGTTCTAGTAAGGTGTGGAACCATTCCTTTCAATAAACCCTCCTCATACCAGCATAAAATAAGGGATTTGTGGTTTGGGATGGTGGAGTGAGTTTCTCCTAAGACAAATTGTGAATCTGAGGGTTTGGATACATGAGAATTTTTTCCCCAACAAGCTTAGGGGGTTGTTTAATTTTTAAAGGTATGTTCCTTTGTAAATTAGGCCTAGTTAGCCAAATGAGGACAACAAATAAGGTCATTTTTGATGCACATGTTCCAAGATAGACACTATTAATTTTGAAGTATGTGTTGTAACTCAATAATATCTATCTAGATCAATCATTTTTTTGTGAAGTCATTTGAGAATTTTTCCTCAAAACACCACTTGGAGCCACACTTTTCACTTGGAAATTCATCATAAAACCCTATAGTAGAAACTCCACATTTGTTTCTTGAATTCCCCTACACAGATAAACATACACACACCTAAAAAATCCTAAGACGAACTTACTCCACTAATCTAAACTATCAAATTCGGTGGAGTAGTCATTGTTGGTTATCTAGACTCTCAAAACCCCAATCTTGAGGGTTTACAGACCGATTTGAGAAAAATAAATTCAAACTAATGATAAACTCAATGGATACCCTCATAAATATATTCAAATGAAATATACTTCACTATTATATCTTATACAACAAGATTCAAGGCCTTAAACTATTGTGTAGCCCATAAAACTTACTGAACAACTAGAAAAACTCATAAAATCACTAAAATAGGGACTTTATTAATTGTAAATCTTCAAGAATATAAAAGATCTTTGTTTTTCTCAACCTTACATGATTTATATCACTTATCTAGTCATCTAATGACCTCTTTGAGACTTTTAATACATTACATATGACCTTCACATGACCTTTTTCACATTGTTTACATTTCAAAATTCAAATTTTGCAAATTTGCCTATTGAAGGCATTTTAGAGAACAAGGTGCTACTGCACCAAACATGAACTCCAAAATTATAGTATTTGAGTAAATATCATTACAATGCCTTAGTTGCTTCATTCTCATAGATTTTTTACAATGTCACTCATACATTCGAGATTCTCTTTAAATGTCTGCATCATAGGTGCTCATTATGAGGTTAACTTCAATTGAGTAACTTGAGATTCCCTAGCAAAGATTCACACGCTCTTTTATAATGGCTTAAAATCAGAATTGAGATTTGTCAAGATCATCAAAATAAGGATTTTTCATTTCTTTTTTGGTTGATATTCTCTTTGATGGCTCATAAATCAGCATTTTCTACAGTAAAAGAGAAAAAGAAAGAGCATACAAAATGGAAATGAAATGAAAATAGATGGAAGGAACTTACAGATAGGCATGCAGGTCTCACAGCTTAGTCACTCATGGTCATACATCTTCACTAGGAATTCCAACATACCTATTGCACACAACATCTCTCATCAATAGAGTAAGTTGAAATTTGAGATGCTCTTATAATGTCTACATCATAGCTGCTCATGATAAGGTTAACTTGAAATTCCCTCACCAATCTTTGCACACACTTTTGTAATGGCATAAAATCATGATTGAGATTTGTCAAGATCATCAAAATAAGGATGTTGCATTGCTTTTTTGGCTGACATTCTCTTGGATGGATCATAAATCTGTATTTTTTGCAATGGGATACCAATCACTTTCTTGTAGGTTACTTACAAATAGACAAAGTAAAATAAGATGCTAGCATTTCCATCAAACAAATTAACGTCCATACAAGTATAAATTAATAAGAACCAATGTGAATTCTTACAAATTAATCTAAGGAACCATCTGGGTCTGCTCTACTCTTTATTGTGTCAATTATTGCTTTGTGGTCAAACTCACGGACCTTCCACAAGACCTTGTTCAAAGATCTACCCCCATATTTGGTCAAATGAACATTGGATTCCATGACAAGGTTCGAGTAATGAAGAATCTTACGATGTGTATCAAAGTCTTGAAACAACCAATGTTTAACACTCTTATGTGGGTACCTTATAATCCACGTTCTAGTAACAACAACTGAGCCTGTAGGGTATTCAATTTTTTCTCCATCTATAACTAGGGCCTCCAATTTATTTTTGGCCTCAACACAACAACACAAGTAATAGTTTGTTCCCTCTTCGTTCTCTTCATCTGCAATTACTGCATAAAATTTCCCTACATTGATATGTGCAACAAATCTCTTGAAATTAGTCAACATTACGAATACACTACAAAGTAATATAATAAAATGGAATTTCAAAATCTAAGAAAGCAGATATATTACCTAGTTGAACTAGATCTGAAACGTGGTCAAATTCAACCAATGATTCCATTTGTGTTAGTTTCAATATCATCGGAGGGCGATACATGTGAAGTGGGCTGAGATAACTTATCAAACATTTGTCAACCCACTCCCTTGACTTGCAATCATTCCAAGATTTAATTATACATGAAGAAAAAAATCATGCCATCTTATGTGTATCGATACTCCATGAACTTGAATTTGAGCTAAGGAAAGAGTGTAGCTCACTCGATCCTATTAGTGTAAACCAATCCTCATATGGTGTAATGTTAGTATCATCCATCAACCAAGAATACCTACGAATTGAAGATGTACCTTCATTACCTAGACCCATTGAAGCACTACACCACTCAACAATTGATCTTGCATCTGTCAAATTTGCACTATCTTTATACTTTAATGCTTCTCGTGCTAATAATTTTTTCACGCATGCTCCTACACCATCATGCTCCCCCTTTCCATGCCCAACCTCACAAAAGTTCCACATATGCTAAACACCTGTAATGACATGCATCCTGCACAACCATTAGAACACAAATGAGTTCTTGAACTATGTTGCACAGTTATCCAACCATATTATATGTCGACCATATGTTATGCCCCTTTAAGCCAAACCACTATAGAACATCTGGAAGCAACCCTGCACAAACTCTGGAGAATGTGTGTGATCATCACTAATGTAAAATTGGTACTCCCTCAATACCTTCCTTTGGTCCTTTGTACTATTAGATGCATGAATTAATTCTATATGCACAAATATCAAAACTTGTGTGGAGTAGTAATAGTGTGACTACACCTCACACTATGGTTGTAGAGTGTAGTTCTTTGTAAATTCAACCATTGATACTATGTTGTCAACTGGAAAAGTTTCCTTGCATAGCTTGAATTGTGTCTCCAACCATCAGGCTCTATGGGTATGTATTTCATACTCAGATAATATATTGTCACGAAACATGGACATAAACTAATACACTGGAATATTCTCAATAACCAAATCACACCTTTTTGCTTGAGACCCATCTTTGTAATATATGCTATTGTTTTATACTTCCTGAACTCTACTATTTTATGTCCCACCTCATTTGTGCTTTCCATATGTTGACATACTGGCATGCGTTGGAAGCCACCACAATGTTCACATGAACTATCCAAGCATGATCTCCTATATAATATTTGGCTATCCTCTATTTCACATAATTTTTTTGATAAGAACTCTCTTGAAGATTTGGGTGGGGCTTCTATGTCACAATCTTGCAAACCATCATTAGTATGCAATTCTAAACATATAGAATGATAAACATCATAATGGTTAGAGAATTCAATATGTAGTCTACAACAAAAATTAGTGCGTGTGTGATTTATCTTGACATAAAAAGGTTTAAGCATTTCAAAAAATATTTGACAAATATTGATTTGAGGATAATCCATTTGAAATTTATGAAAAAATTGGGTTCGAGTCATATCCAAAAAATGCTTTGGATGTGGCTCATGGTTCCAACTACTGATTCTCCTTCTTACCACATCCCTTTGATTCAGAGATGGCCTTGTGTTATTCTTCCAATACTCTTCAATAAGTGTTCTCAATGCTTCAACAAATTTTTTATCTTTTTCTGGTAGTCTCCCTGAGAATTCCCATAATTCATTTGAATCGGTGCCCTCAATTCTTTGCTGCCTTTGAAAGACTTTTGATAAAGTTTTTCTACTATTTCGCATTTGTTCACTCGTCTTTCTAATGAGACAATCTCTCTTTGTCTGACTGCTTACCAAAATCGATGTAATGACACGTCGTGTGACATTACTATCCTTTGAGTGTGAGTTCTTACCCACACTCTAATATGCATCCATTAGATTCTTCACAATAGTGTTTTCACTCGATGTATTCGATGTTCTCAACCCAAGAGTCTTAATGATGTCTCTATACTTTATGCCCCGCATCATTTCAAAAAATAGTTGACAGCTTGCGGTGTCATTTATCCTTTCAATGTAAAATTTCTAAATCTTATCAACATATCTTCTACAAGTGCATGCTCGAATCTTACCTTCCATGTGCTACAAAATATCCTCATCAATATTAATCAAATACTTTGGCTTTCTACACAAAATTATAGGTGGTGTTATCCTAGGTACATACATCTCAACATTACGAATTTCATAAATATTTAATTGAGGTGGGCTAGATTGCATACTTTTGATCGATGGTGGAGTAGAAGACATAAATTCAGGTTCTCGTGGGAATGATAGCATACTGTCTTCATCAAATCCGGGTGATGATGTACTCTCAACTTGAGATGCGCTCGATGGTGTCCTACCATATTCACTTGCAATAGATGGTGTCCCTCCATATTCACTTATGGTAGCTAGTGTCCCTTCGTATTCACTTTCCATAGAGTGTGTGTCTCCAAGTACGGTATCTAAATCTATCTTACCACAATGCTTTTGCATTTGTGCCCTTTGTGATTCCAAATCTTGTTCTCTTTTTTACGGTTGAGGTTCCTCTTTAGCTGGCTTGTTTTCGTCAATAGTACCCAATTTCTTCTTTTCACGAATGCCCTCAACCATTCTCTCTCCTTTGCTTTGAAGGTTTCATACTCTTCATCTGTTAGTTTATTCTTTCTTTGTTTCTTTGGCATGGTGGATAATTTTACCTGTAGCATGGAAATGAGATGAATGTTAGTTCCTAAAATATTTATCCATTCAAATAAATTAAATATATGTCATTCAAGGCTTCATAAAAAATACTTACAATCATCTTGTAGAAGACTATTTCTAGCATAGAGAAAGGTGATGCAAGGGCATGCCATGATTACAAGATAGGCAGAATTACATTGTTTTCCTTGTGTAAATGGGGTGTTAAAGAAGGGTTTTGATGAAATGTTGAAGGAACCTTCCATGTAATGGTTGTTTGTATTTGTGAGGTCTACTAAGCTCACTTGTCAGGACTTTCAATAAACCCTAGGTTATTTGCATGAAAGTTGAGGGTTTGGTTTTAAGGTTTGAAATTCATTTAAAATGGTGTAATGACCCATTCTTCTCACTGTGGCAACTCTAACTTAAGGAATGGGTTTGCAACATCACTAAAAAGGTGTGGGAATGTTGAGTGTGTACAAGGGAAATTTGGTGTTTTCCATGTGAATTTGAGAGGTTTTGACATGATAAAGTGAGTATTGTGTTAGGGAAGAATTTTTTCTTGTTGAATTGAGTTTGTGTAGGCCATTTTAGACCTGTTTGAGGTGGTGCCATGTTTTGATAAGGTTGGGAAGTGTGTTTTCCAATAAGCCCTAGGTTATTTGCCTTAAAAAGAGGGTTTTCAGTTTTGGCATCTTGGTGGATGAATTTGTGAGAAGTAATTGTGAATTCTTTGGTTTGAATACATATAAATTTCTTCCCACATTTGTTTGGAGGTTTTGGTCAAGTTTCAAGATAAGTTTCTTTGCTAAAGTGTCATAATTTGAGGCCTAGTTGGCATAGAAAGCCCGATTTGAGAAAGTTGTTAAAAAGTAACCAATAGTGGTTTGTTGGCATGTGATTGTGTACCCTCAAAGGTTCTTGAAATGGTTCAATTCTTGGTCTGAAAGAATCTTATCGAGAAGAAATACTTGATTGAATGAGTTGGTAATGGTACAATAGTGCTGATTTGGGGAAAAGTGAAGAGTTTTGAGAATTGTGACTTGTGAATTGTTGTTGTTGGTTGATATTTTGTGTTCAGTTGTGTTGCAGGACCTCCCTTGGTTGCATCACAATTAAAATTCTTTTTCCATGCTTCCATTTTGATGACAACCTAAGGTTATAATGGCAAAAAAACAATGATCAACATGGAATATAATTGTTTGACAAAATACCTCAATGAAAGCTTCAGAGAGTGGTATGCACTTCCATAATAAAGGATTGTGAAATGATGTTTTATTTTACATCCTTAAAATGTATGTCATATATATGTTTATACAAAATGTGGAAGAATACAAAAGGTAAGTCAATTGTTAAATAACAAAATGCCTCAAAGAGATGTGGTTTAAAAATGTAATTGGAAAGTGTATAGAATTATGTAATTTAAAATGTGCATTGACAACCTAAGCTTATAATGACAAACAAACAATGATCAACATGGAATATGAAAAAAAAAAAAAATGAAAGCAAGCCATAATAGAATGAAATAAAATGTGTAAAGACTTCACATACCTAAAAAATCAAACTTTCAAATTGAGGAGTTCAGCCCAATTATGCAGCCTTACCTTCTTCCTTCTTCAAACTCTTGAATAATTTGACTTTTTCTAAAGCTTGTTCCCCTCAAAAATTCAATTGTATACCATTTTTCAATGGAATTCAAACATGAATTGATATTATATGTCTTTCAACATGAAAACTCTTCTATTTCATGCAAATGTGGTAGAAATATCATGGAAAAGGTGGTGGAATGTGAAAAACATTCTTGCACACTTCACAACATCATCAAAAAACTATTTTTTGTCAGAGCATGCGCAAAACCAGGAGAATATGCAAAATGTGGGCCTTGAGAGCACGGGTAT
>CM021100.1:512802791-512864468 GCA_007115665.2 Sequoiadendron giganteum
CCTACATAACTCTCTTTCTCTCTGTCTCTCTCTCCCCCCCCCTTGTCTCTCCCTCTCTCTCAATTCTCTCTCCCCCCCCCCCTCTCTCTCTCACTCCCTTTATCCCTCCCACCCTACCTAGCTAAGTCCCTCTCACTCCAACCCCTTCTCTCCCACTCCCTCTCTCCTAAACTCTCACTTCCACCCCCTCTCCCTCTCTCCAAACTCACTCAGTCTCCCAGTCTCAGTATCTCCCTCTCCAGCTCCCTCTCCCTCTCCCTCTCCCCCTCCCTCTCCATCTCCCACCCTACCTAGAAGAATTTAGATTTCTCTCTCTCTCTTAAACTTCTCCCTCCCTCTAAAGACATACAAGCATAATACATATATACATACAATCTTACATACATACAATATACATGCATTCATACATACAGGGATACATACATACATACATGACATACAACCATACATGTGCATACAAATATATAAACATACATTCAATATGCATTTAACATAAATCAAGACATAACGAGAGCACGTTATACGACGCTCACATTATGTCTTGCTAGACATGCTTTCCAAAAACAATAAAACCATGTCAAAACTGACTTATAATGTGAGCGCATTATCATGTGCTCACATTATATCTTTCTTTGGGAATCCCCAAGCCTTAGGATTGGTATTTTCCTTGGATTACCAACCCAATGGCTTGGAGGGCATTCCGAACGACTAGAGACGTGTTTTGCAATTTCTACAATATTTCACATAATCAGATTCATGCTCACCGTCAGGATCGCACGTGGTTCAAGATCAAACAAATTGAACATCTAGGTAATGTTAGGTTATCTCTTAGCTATCCAACGATGCAATTTTTTTCAATTTCTGACAATGTTAAGCCATTCATCCATAATTTGTTTTGTTTGTAAGTCTCTTTTTTGGAAAAAAACATTGTTTGGTTTTTTTTCATTATAAATTAACTATTCATCGAATTTTCAAATAAATTATAGTTTTAGAAACTAGACTGCATTCTACAATTTTTTTTAAAAAAAAAAACAATTAGTTTCCAAAATTTGAAGGGGTAGCATAGCCAAAATTATAATTTTCAGGAAGTTTCCACTTTGAAACTTAGTAAAAATAAAATATTCATTAAAAAATTATCAAAAAAATCATGCATCAACTACATACTGTTAGCTAACTTCTAATTGTAGCGATTTTAAAAATACTAAAAAGAAGTTCACCATACGAGGGTTGTAAAAGAGTTTCTATGTTTTTTTCTTTGACAAAAACAACACCAACTTGTGTACATCCCTCATTTGAACCCCTTAATCTCAACCATTTTCAAAATAAATTAGTAGTTTATAAAGTAGACTCAGAGCTATTGAATCCTTCTTTTTGTTACATCTCAAAATTTTGAGTGTAAGTATCCTCAATTTCACATCCAAGGTTAGTATTTCCTAATTTCAGAAAAAAAGTGGCCACTTAAGCCCGCTTTTTGGGAACCATCTTGGTGCAGTAACCCATGACACTACCTGATCCTCGTGAGAGGTAGCCACCAAACATCAGTCTAGAAAGAAGATAGATCCATAAATCCGCCATACTGATGCACCTCCATATGCATCTAGTTCAAGATAATAGGGGCAATAACCCCTAACTTCTCTCAGAGATACTCAGGAGTATATTTAGGAAGAGCCTTAGTAAATACGTTAGCTATATGATCCTTTGAAGGTACACATTCAAGCTTTACTTCATTCTCCATAACTTTCTCTCTCAAAAAGTGATACCTTATTGATATATGCTTTATCCTTGAGTACATCACTAGATTCTTTGAAATGTTAATTGTACATGTATTATCATAGAAGATAGAGATGGGACCATCATACATTACTTTGATATCCTTCAATGTCTATCTCATCCACAAAAAAATTGTACAATAGGATGTTGCAGCAATATACTCAACCTGTAGAGTGAATAAGGAAACCAAATCTTTCTCTTTACTTAACCACGTGGCACCAATGTGCAACCAAAAAAGAATGTGCCTCAACTTGTACTTTTTATTTCATCAAAACAACCTACCCGAACCTACATTTGTATATGCACTTAGAGTAAAATTGGTATCTCTTGGATACCATAAGCCATAATCCTGAGTGCCATTCTTAATATCCTCTTAATAGTAGCAACATGTGTTTCTTTAGGATCTTCTTGAAATCTAGCCACAAGACAAACTACATACATGATATCTGGTCTAGTAGCAGTTGAATACAACAACCCTCCAATCATAGATCTATATTTTCTCTAATCATCTTTAGGTGAATCATCATATTTACTCAATTTTTAACTAGTCACCATAGGAATGCATACCGGTTTGGAACCATCCATCCCAAACTTTGTCAACATTTCCTTTACATACTTTTATTGTGAAATAAAAATTCCTCCTTTTGTTTGATTGATTTGTAGCCCAAGAAAGAAATTCATCTCACCAAACATAGACATCTCAAACTCTTTTTGCATTTCTTTAGCAAAAATTTTGTACATTGTTTTATTTCCTTCAAAGATAATATCATCAACATATACAACTACTATCAAGATTCTATCATTTTCAATTTTGAAATACAATTTTTTATTTTCCATACCTTTGTTGAAACCTTGTTGAATGAAATATCTGCCCAATCTTGCATACCAAGCTCTAGGAGCTTGCTTCAATCCATATAAACCCTTCTTTAATCAGAATTAGACAACTTGACGTAAAAAATTGATTAGGTTATCTATATTATTTCAAAAAAATGTAAAAATAGAATTTGTAGCAAATTGAATGTAGTTTCTAAACTTGTTGACTTCTTCTTCTAACTCACCATTCAAAAATGTATACTTTACATATATCTGATAAACTTTAAAATCCTTATAAGTAGAAAATTCCAAAAAAAAATTGATAGCTTCCATCCTAGCCACCAAAGAAAATGTCTCCTAAAAATATATGCCTTCTACTTGTGAGTAACCGTTATACACAAGCCTTGATTTATTTCTGACAACTTCTCCATTCTTATTCAAATTGTTTCTGAATACCTATTTTGATCCAATTATGTTTTTATCTGCCAATCTACGAACCAATTCCTAGGTTTGATTTTTCTCAATCTATATAAGTTCTTCTTCCATTGCTCTCATCCAATGCTCATATTTTCATGCTTCACTTATTGTCTTAGGTTCAACTAAAGAAAGTAAACATAGTTTTATTTCAGCAGAAGCAACAACTTTTCTTCCTATCAATACTCCTTTTCTCTTGTCTCCAATGATTTGATCTTTTGAATGATTCTTTTGCACATATTTAGGTGTCTTTTGGGACACCACTAGAGCTTCTTCTTCATTCTTCTTTTCTCATTCTTCAATAACTTATTTTGCTTCTCTACAATCAAGCTCATCTGATAAATATCCATCAGCTTCAATTGAATTCTTCAATGCTACATCAACCTTGACATTTATGCTTTCTACAATCTTTCTCATCCTTTCATTGTAGCATATATAATATTTTCTTCTAAGGGAGTATCTGAGAAAGATACCCTCATTACATCTTGCATCAAAATTTCCCAAATTTTCTTCATCTCTTTTGATATAACATTTTCTTTCAAATAGCTTGAAATACTCTATAGTAGGAATCTTTACGTACCACAACCCATTAGGATTCTTAGTTTTGTTAGCTTTTTCTTGAACTCAGTTGAACACATAAATAGCAGTGTGAATTGCTTCTCTCCAATAGATTTCTAGTAGACCTGCCTTTATTATCATTGATCTAGCAACTTCTTGAATCGTTATGTTCTTTCTTTCAACAACTCCATTCTGCTGAGGAGTTCTAGGAGTAGATAATTATCTTCTTATTCAATGTGCTTCTTAAAACATGTTAAACTCATTGGAGGTGAATTCTCTACCTCTTTCAGACCTTAAGCATTTAATTTTTGTATCTATTTCATTTTTAAACATAGCTTTGAATGCTTTGAATTTGTCTAATACATCAGATTTCTCTCTAAGGAATGTAACCCATGCCATTCTATAGTAATCATCAATCAAAAGCATAAAATACATGCCACCTTGTAGATTTCTCACCCTTGTAGGACCACAAAGATCTATATTAATCAAATACAATAGTCTGGTAATAGATTGATCCTTTGACCTAGAGTTGTTTCTAGCTTGCATTGCAAACTAGTAATCCTTACAAATAGAATTAACAAGATTTGTGATTCTTGGTAAATCTCTCATAGCTTGTATTGCACTGATTCTCACCATATTGTCAAAATTCATGTGACACATCCTCTGATGTTGAAACCAATTGTCATTAATCTGAGACATAAAGAAATGCCCATATTCACCTTTAAGTTGAAATATACTTCCTTCAAACTTCTCTCCAACAAAAATCACGGTTCCAGATCCTTTCCTTATTTCACATTTCTCATACTTGAACACAAGATTATATCCTTTACTAAAAATCTTCCCAACACTCAGAAGATTATGCCTTAAACCCTTAACATAGTAGACATCATCAATATTATGCTTTCCATCAAAACTAACTAAACCTATCCCACAAATATTAGCACTGATATCATCTCCAAACCTAACTAACCCTCCATCATATTTTTCTAGTTTAACAAACTTACTTTTGTCACCAGTCATGTGATGTGAACAACCACTATCAACAACCCAGTAGTTCTTTTCCTATTTAGCATGAAGAGAAAATGTCACAATATCTTCAAATTTCTCCAGAGCACTTTCTTTCACATATCTTTCAGTATTAGTAGAAGTAGATTCATATTTTATAGCCAAGAACAAGAATTCACTATCATCAAAATCTCCATAATTAGACTCTTCATCAGAAATACAAACATCTTCATTTACATAATACGCTCTGTTGATCATCTTTCCTTTGCTTTATTTTCTTTCTTTATGTTTATTCCTCTTAGCTCTTTTTAGACATATTGAAGCATAATGACCTATTCCTCCACAACTACTAAATTTAAAGAGTAACTTACCTTGATACTTCGGTATGTGCAGGATCATCATGGAAAAAATAGGCCCTTCAGTGGCAATAAAATTCAGAAAATCAGAGTTAGGCAACTTGACGTAAAAATTTGAATAAGTTATCTATATTATTTCAAAAATATGTAAGAATAGAATTTGTAGAAAATTGAATGTAGTTTCTAAACTACTAGGTTTATTTATTTATTTTAAAATCTATTTGGTGAAAATTTGAAATTTCAATGCAATAGTACTTAAATTTTAGGGAAAAAAAAAGAAGTAGGTGTTTGTCTGACCACCCTAACCACAATAAAATGATAAAAAAAAATTATAAGATTTTAGATATAAGTATGGGACTCATGTCTCGATGTGATGAATATTTTTTTGTAATTTGTTTCCACGTAAATAATTAATTATGATTTTTTTATTACAAATTTAAAAAAATATAAAAACGCGTATGTCTGACCACCTTAACTTGGTCAAAACTTCATGAAATTCAATTTATTTTTTTAATCCTATAGTATGTGAAGCATAGAATGTGACACATGATTTTGATTCAAAAAATGTGATACCATTTGAAAGCTATAGATTTTTTTCATTCAGCCTATCAATCAAGACTTTAGTCATAATTCAAATAGAAAATGAATAATAATTATTTATTAAATTCAGAGTAAAGCATAATTTATATTGGTGGAAATTTGAGAATCACCTTTAAAAACCCTTTTCATTTCATCAATTTTGGGTAAAAAAAATTCAGCCACATGGGCCATCATATCACTTAGATATCACCACTTTTTGGCCCATCATGATCCTGCACATACCCACTTACCAGAGCCCTTTTTCATTCTTCTTGCTATATAAGAGCGAATTTGCACCCTTTTTCAAATTCCCCTTTTACATCCCTCACCTTAGAAATCAAACCTGACTAAATAATTCCACATCACCCATCTACAATACATCCACTCGAAACTTGTCTTTTGTGTCAGTGGGGAAATTTTTATTGGGGACGTTATCACGACACATGGACGTTTGTGCAACATGTTTTCGTCCCTCATAGATTCCTACCCTTGTATTTCATAGGGATGTTACACTCCTCATTGGGGATGAAATGTAACACCTCTGTGTCGACCAGTCGGCCCAAAAATAGCTCTTTCCCTTTCATTTTGATCTTAAAATGCATCCATTTCATGCTCATTCCTTCTTCTACAATCCTCTACACACTAGCTTGATTTTTTTACCGTCTTTTGAGCATTGCAATTCATCTTCTACACATCTTGTTGCACTTTTTCCACCATTTGAGCTGATAAATTGGCATCCTAAGGGACTGCTTCTTCATTGTTGTGGCAACATAGACCTTACCAAGCTTGAAGCCTCCTCTACGTGCTTGAGAGCACCTTGATTGAGAAGGTGATATTGTTCATTTCTCCATATCTATAGCATTTTCATCTGGTTTATGTAGCATAGTTGTTACGATTTTTTGGTATCCTTTTCTATTGCTATATTTATTGCATTTTCTATGTCGTGGCTTTCTTGGTTGTCTATGGAGGTGGAAACACTAAAGTGGGGGTTTGACTGAGGAAAACCCCTATAAAACACCAACATTTTTCCTCTCTTGGATATGTAGGTGTACACATCTATGGAGCTTGGAAAATTGGAATCTCAATGATCTAGTCTCCATCGCCTTTGTTTTCTCTATTTCGTTTATCGTATTCATAGATATTTCTCATACTTCATTAATTTGTTCATTTCATTAAACTCCATTAGCTAATTCATAAGTCTAGGTTTTTGGACATTTGGTACTTTAATTTTCACTTTTTGTGCATACAAATTCCAACCCCTCAAAGATATTCCAGCACATCATGTTGTCATCGTTGACCTACGTTGTTGTCCTTGGGTAGAGAGTTGTCTGAGGTACAGTTTGGGTTCTAGAAACTAGCTCATTTAAACCCATTCAAGTATTAAGTTTAGTAGAGTGATAGAAGCACTTGAGAGTGCTCTAAATTCTCTATCCTTGACCTAAACACCCACTTAGCTTGAGGTAAGTTAGTGGTGATCCCCCAATGGTGGTTTACAATTTTTGGCCAAACTCGACACTGAAATTATTATTTTTAACTAAATCTTTACATTCGGGCACCTATAGCAGCTAAACCGTGAGGAATTTGAAGATGATGCAAACTAGAGTCTCATCAAATTTTTTTGGTAGATTCTAAAAATATTTTTTCAAAAATTTTGGGATCAAATTGCACTTCTTTTTCCATCTCCCAAGAAAATTGGTTTTTTTCATAAAACAACATTTTTAAAAAATGGCGCACACCGTATAACGCATAATTTTTTTTCCATGAAGGATAAAATTCTAATTCTTTCGAATTTAGATTTGTAACTCTAATATCTAGTGCTTCAACTTGGTTAGATATTTTTATATTGAATATTTTTTCTTTAATCAAGTTTTGAAGTCAAACCAATTACAATTCAGACATAGCGCGACCGTATAATGTGTAACGTTTTTTGTATATATCGAAATTCAAAAAAAACTTGCTGGATCAAGGACTTCAATATCTGGTGCACTCATATTTTTCAAATTTGTTTTTTGCTAATCTGCTCTTTTTCCACATGTGCATAACATAGACCTTTATTTTCAATGAAAAACCTATGTTTAATAAAAACTAAAAAAACAAATACATAATAAAACCAAAACATATTAAAATTATATTCATTGGATAACTCATTCTGAGGAATACCATAATCATTGGAAATAAATTTTAAATGAATTTATTTGACCCCCAAAAGGTAAATCAAAAGTGATTTTTTATCAGCATTTTGATAGGTGTAAAGGAGACTCATTTATAGGTATGGTTTAAAACTAGAGAGGTTCTATCCAAGGGGGTTTGATCTAAGGTGGTTTGATCAAATCCTCTTCAATTGGAATCCTTAAAATGGAACTTTCTAAGACTTAAATCATTATATTTTCTAAAAAAATGTGATTTCAACAAAAATTAGTTCCTCTCAAAAATTGTAAACCAGCTTTGTGGGATCACCCTTAGGGTAGCCCTCTGCTCTTGACTCTTTGTGAATTGGAGCCTTCATGTCATTGGACCCCCTACCTACTATTTTGGTGAGCCCGACGTGAACCATTGTGGTTCCATTTAGCGGTGCTAAAAGGCCCTTTCTTCATATCCTAGGAACATTGTGGGTGTGAGTGTTGTGAGGTGTTCTACCTTGCAACCCAGCCTATGACCCCTAGTGGTGTAGTTGGAAGGTTTCATAGGCATTGCAAAATGAAACCTTAGTTTGGTCACTTGTCTACTTGCAAAACCTTTGGGGCCTCTATGAAAGTTTCATCTAGTGTACGTGATGACCTCCTTTTTACATGTGTCTATTCCATCCACGTAGCCTATGAGTAGTTCCCATGGTATAACATTCACCTCACAGGACCTGCTGATGAATTATAATAGAGTCATTTCCCTTATACATCCCCGAACAAATCAATGGAAACACTATCATAAGTGTTCTTGTTGACCCCACATGTTGGGTGAATATCATAATTGAGGAGATTATGATGATTAACTTCTCATAGAAAGATGGGTATGATAAATCTAAGTGTACCATCCATATGCACAATGGACTTCCCATAGCTCCCCTTGGTTGTGTCACCTTATCGGTCCTTGTTGGACCTAAATCAGTCAACTTACTCTTTGACATAATCCTGGGGTCTGAACTCTTCAAGGTGAAATTGGGTATCAACTGGTTGGTCGCTATGAATGCAGTTCCCATGGTAGTGCATAAATTATTGAAGTTCATCGATGAGGGTAGAATGAATGTATTCCATGACACCAGCTATAAATCATCGGTTACACATAGTATCTATTCAATGGATCACTTCTGACCTACACCCGTTCATCCGCTTCCGCCTAGGACAAACCTCTTGTACCAAACCTATGCGAAGTACAAGAGTGGGTGCTCAATGCCTAAAGTGAGATACCCTTTGTCTCCCTATGCCATCTCGCATAGGGCTTTCTTTAAGGGGTATGTGTACGATCATGATGGGCTAAAAAGTGATGATATATAAGTGATATGATGGCCCATGTGGCTGACGAATTTTTTATACCCAAAATTGATGAAACAAAAAGGGTTTTTAAAGGAGATTCTCAGCTATCCACCAATATAAAGTATGTTTTACTTTGAATTTAATAAATAATTATTATTCATTTTGTATTTTAATTATGACTAAAGTCCTGATTGATAGGTTGATTGAAAAAAATCTATAGATTTCAAACGGTATCACATTTTTTGAATCCAAAATATGTGTCACATTCTATGCTTCACATACTATAGGATTAAAAAAAATTGAATTTCATGAAGTTTTGACCAAGTTAAGGTGGTTAGACATATGATTTTTTATATTTTTTAAAAGTTGTAATAAAATATTCACAATTAATTATTTACTTGGAAAAAAATTATAAAAAAATATGCATCAGATCAGGACATGAGTTCTCTACTTATATCTAAAATATTATAAAAAAATATTGTCATTTTATTTTGGTTAGGGTGGCCAGACAGACACCTACTTCTTATTTTTCCCCTGTAATTTAAGTACTACATTGAAATTTTAAATTTTCACCAAATAGATTTAAAAATAAAAATAAACCTAGTAGTTTAGAAACTACATTCAATTTGCTACATATTCTATTCTTACATATTTTTGAAATAATATAGATAACTTATTCAAATTTTTATGTCAAATTGCTTAACTCTAATTTTTTGAATTTTAATCACCGCTTAAGGGTCTATTTTTTCCATGATGATCCTGCACATACCCAAAGGCTAATAATGATGTTGCCTTGGCTCAGAAAGGGGGGAAGAGAAGTGCTTTGGATGTTACTCTTCCTCCTCTTCTTTTATTCCACCTATCACTCCCTCTCACCCTGTTGCGGCATCATCAAATTCTACTCCTAGGCATTTGTTGGAGAACCTGATGGTGCTCGCTTGGTGAAAGCCCAAGGGTCCAACATTAGAACTTCCCATTCTACCCATTGTGCCTAATCCCATTCGGTATGGAAAGGGGAAGGATCACCATGGGGAGTCCTTTACATCTCGGCCTCTATGGCCTCATACCACTCTTGCTCCCAAGGTGGTGAATGGGAAGAGGCCCACCATTGAGGCATTAGAGTTGACTCTCCCTTCTATTGCTCCAATCTCTACTCAATATCTCTCTCCTACTCACATCCAGGAGTCTCTCCCTCTACTAAAAATGACCGTGATGGACAGTCTGATGGTCAAGAAGGAGTCTTATGTTCCATCTCAGCTTCCGACCTATAGCTCCTGGAGTCGCAAGAACCGCCTTGCGCATAAGCGCAATGGTTGGTGAAAGGCTCTGGCTGTTGAGCAAGCCACTCTGCAGAGGAAGGAAGGGGAGTCGACAACCCCTATTTTAGGGCCTTCTATTTTATCCTCCTCTCCCATCCCCTCTACTTCAGTTCAATCGACCCAAGTACTGCTTATGGCTCCTCCTATGAGCGTGAATGACCCTTATCATAAAAAGGTGCAGGTGTTTATTGCTCCTTCAATTGAGATACCTCTCCTGATGTCCCTCCCAGATATCCCATCATTCTCAAAGCTCGTGGATATGTCAAACACCTCAGTTTTATTTTCTACATTTTTCTCCTCTTCTACACCTTTTTCCTCATCTGTAGGGGTCTCGCATCCTCTAAAAAAGTGGGAGATGGAGAATGGACCCTCTAGCAATGGGGGTCAAAAGAGGAGTCCACCTTCTTCAAAGGGTGATTATGTGTTATCATGTGCCATCCTAGTGATAGAAGAAGTTCTAGCATCCTCAGAGTTCATCTATGCTCCCAAGTCACTCAGTGTGCCTAGCAGTGAATCTCAGGTGTTTCCTCCCTCGTCCTTTGAGGAAAAACATGGAACTCTTGTGAAGTGCATGTTTAACTCTCTCGATGAGGTCTTGACCCTTAAAGAAATATTTGTGAAGTCATTGACCTTTACCCGACATGAATTGAGTGGAAAAGACCTCGTGGGGCCTTCTTCCTTGGCTCTTGTTGTGTTTGGTGGTTCACCCCTTGATATTCCATCCTTGCAGGCTCACTTCCTTCACCGTATAATAATCTAGATTGGGAGGCCGATGACCTCTTGGTTGATGAGTGTTAGGGGGAGCAACTTCTTTATTTTTAGTGTAGATTGTGTGTGTGTGTTTGTGCTCCCCCGTTCTTGTGTTATATGTTCCTTGATGACCCTTGTCACCATTGTAGGTGCTTGGATACAAGAATTTTTGTGGGTCATACATCTTCCTCTATTTGTTGCATCATTCTTCCTTTGTTATGTGTATTAATTTTTGATAATTGGGGATGATGCAAAGTGTTGGGGAAATTTAGACTTCCCTTCCATGTTAACCCAATTTTTTAAATTCTTTTTTTTCTTTTCATGCATTCTTCATATGGTCTGATATAATAGGGGGTTGATGACAATTCATTAATATTCTACTATTATATACATATATATTTATGAGCAGCTCTGACCCTAAAATATTAGACCACCCCTTATGTCTCTTGTTTGTGATGTTATTGTTTTGTTTTACATTGTTGATCTCTTATATTTCATGCTTTCTTTGGGATGTTTTGGTGTTTATGTGTTGTCCCTCTCATGTGCGACAACATTACCATGGTGAGATCTCACTATGTCTCATGGGCCACAACATCACTTTTTTCATTCTTGCTTTTCTCTCCTTAGGATGCCACGTGCCTCTACATTCAACACATACCATCTTAAGGGGGGATATCATGTCAACTTTAATTATCAAAAAATGTATTTGGTGGCCAATGAATCTTTTCTCAAAAATATTTTCAAAAAATTGCATTCTCAACAAGGACCCCTAGCAGAATGTGTTTCCTTCGTCATGGATTCATAAAGAAAGAACTTGAAGAAATTTCCTCTGAGGAGGGAGAAAATTTTCCTACGAGAGAAGCCTCGACCTTCCCCTCGTGAGGGGGAATTTTCTTCCTTTCAAATTCCTTGATGAAGTGAACATATTTCGAAAGGATTCCTTGATGTTGAATTGATTTGCGAAAAAATATTTTTGCACTTTCAAATAACGTGTCCCTTGAATGGACCCCTTTTCTTTTGAAGGGTTCTCGAGGGACCCCTTTGCAAGATATTCCTTCAATTTCTTGACTATCTATGTGACTGTCTACTTGTTTTCCTACATGGCTTTTGGGTAAGTGTAGGATCATCATGGGCCAAAAAGTGGTGATATGTAAGTGATATGATGGCCCATGTGGCTGATGACTTTTTTTTAACTCAAAATTGATGAAACGAAGAGGGATTTTAAAGGAGATTCACAAATTTCCACCAATATAAATTATGATTTACTTTGAATTTAATAAATAATTATTATTCAATTTATATTTGAATTACGACTAAATTCTTGATTGATAGGTTGATTGAAAAACATCTATAGCTTTCAAACGGTATCACATTTTTTGAATCTAAAATATGTGTCACATTCTATGCTACACATACTATAGGATTAAAAAAATTAAATTAAATTTCATGAAGTTTTGACAAAGTTAAGGTGGTCAGACATACGAGTTTTTATATTTTTTAAAAGTTGTAATAAAAAATTCATAATTAATTATTTAATTGGAAAAAAAATACAAAAATAATGAATCACTTCGAGACATGAGTCCTCTACTTATATCTAAAATATTATAAAAAAATATTATCATTTTATCATGGTTAGGGTGGTCAGATAGACACCTACTTTTTTTTTCCCTAAAATTTAAGTACTACTGCATTGAAATTTCAAATTTTCACCAAATAGATTTATTTATTTTTTAAATAAACCTAGTATTTTAGAAACTACATTCAATTTTATACAAATTCTATTCTTACATATTTTTGAAATAATATAGATAAAATTTTTAAATTTTTATGTCAAGTTGCTTAACTTTGATGTTTTGAATTTCCATCACCACTTAAGGGCCTATTTTTTCCATGATGATCTTGCACATACCCTTTTTTTTCTAACATGTTTTATCTATGGATTAACATGTTGCTTTGCAGGTGGGCCTATGAAGCTACTTTCTAGATCGACTCTACGAAGTCCCCTCACACTAGGCTTCCTTTAGGAGAGAATACTTGGAGGGTACCTTCTTTATAGGTCTGAGGGCTTGTGGAGCACCTGAATCCTATGAGATTTGTCGATTTTTGGTCTGTGGGCCTTCCGTGTACTTTATTCAACTCTCTTTTTCTGAGGTCTACAGAGCCCTTTGTTCAAACCTCCTTAGGAGAGAGTACTTGTGGAGCTATGTGTCTACCCTATGTTTTCAAGCTCGCTATATTGTGGTCTACTTCCTTGATGGTTCACGTATACAATTCTAAACTCTTGGATCTACTTTACTGAACATTAGTTGACACTCATGCTCTCTAAAGTGGGGGAAAAATGTATAGGAGCGAATTTGCACCCCTTTTGAAAATTCCCCTTTTACATCACTCCACCTTAGAAAATCAAACCTAACTAAATAATTCCACATCACCCAACTGCAATACATCCACTTGGTGCTTGTATTTTGTGTCAGTGGAGGAATTTTTGTCAGGGGCACAAGCACGACACACAAACGTCTATGTGGTGCATTTCCATCCCTGACAGATTCCTGCCTCTCAAGTCCGTAGGGACATTACACTCCTCATCGGGGATGGAATGTAATGCCTCTATGTCAACCTACTGACCTGAAAATGGCTCTTTCCCTCTCATTTTGATCTTAAAATGCATTCATTTAACATTCATTCCTTCTTCTACAATCATCTACACACTAGCTTGATTTTTTTAGCATCTTTTAAGCATTGTAATTTATCTTCTACACATCTTGATGCACTTTTAGCACCATTGGAGCTGATAACTTGGTGGCCCAAGGGACTACTTCTTCATTGTTGCGGCAACATAGACCTTACCAATCTTCCAACCTACTTTACATGCTTGAGAGCACCTTCATTGAGAATGTGATATTGTTCAATTCTCCATTTCCATAGCATTTTCATTTGGTTTATGTAGCATAGTATTGTTATGATTGTTCGGTATCCTTTTCTATTGCTTATTTTATTGTATTTTCTATCTTATCGCTTTCCTGGTTGTCCGTGAAGGTGGAAACACCAAAGTGGGGTTTTGACTGAGGAAAACCCCTATATAGCCCCAAAAAAATTCCTCTTTTGGTTGTGTGTAGGTGTATGCATGCATTGGCGAATTGGACTCTCAATGAGTTGGTCTTTGTCACATTTGTTTTCTCTATTTCCTTTATCATATTTATAGTTATTTCTCAGACTTCATTATTCTGTTCATTTTGTTAAAATTCATTAGCTAAATCGTAAGTAGGTTTTTGGACAGTTGGTACTGTACTTTTCACTTTCTGGACGTATGGATGTCAACACCCCAAAGAGACGGCAGTGTCACGCTATCATCCTTGACCCGCACTTGTTTCCTCTGGTAGAGAGTTTTTTGAGGTACAATTCAAGTTCTAGAAATTGGCTCGTTTAGCCCCATTCAATTATTGAGATTAGTAGAGTTATGGAAGCACTTGGGAGTGCTCTACATTCTCTATCTTTGAACTAAACACCCACTTATCTTGAGGTAAGTTAGGAAAACCCTCCGCTCTTGGCTCTCCATGAAGTGGAGCCTTGGTGTGGTTGGTCCCCCTACCTTACACTTAAAAAGTTAGCTTCCACTTCATCAAAGTTTTCTTCATCTAGATCTTCAACATTTGTAACCTTGAAAGTATTTTTTGTCTTTGATCCATTTCTCAAGATATGCTTTCTCATTTCAAATTAGGTTAGAGTAACCAACAATTGATCCTTAGTACCTGTCTTGGGTGATCCCACAATACTGTATTACAATTTTTTTCCAAGCTATACATTGAACTAATTTTTTTTAACTCAATCTTCACTTTCGGGCACCTATAACAGCTAAACCATGAGGAATTTGGAGATGATGAAAACTAGTGATTTTTGGCATTTTGTCTATAGATTCTAAATATATTTTTTTCAAAAAATTTGGGATCAGATTTCACTTTTTTTTCCATCTCCTTCAAAAACTAGTTTTTAACAATAAACATTGTTTTTAAAGAGTGACGTTACTGGCTAACACATAACATTTTTTCTATGAAGGATAAAATTCTTTTTTTTTTGAATTTAGATTCATAACTACGATATCTAGTGGATGGAATTAGTTTCATAGAATTTCATTGAATATTTTTTTCATTATTAAGTTTCAAAGTCAAACCAGTTACAATTTAGACATGATTTACTCACTAAAACATAACTTTTTTAGTATGTATCGAAATTCAATTTTTGTTTTTTTGTTAGATCAGGGGAATGAAAATCTAGTGCACTGATATTTTAAAAAAAAATGATAATTTTTTATTTCTCCACATGTGCAGAACAAAGAGCTTGATTTTTGATGAAAAACCTACATTTAGAAGAAATGAAAAATATATATAATAATCAAATTAAATTTATTAAAAATTATATGTTTTGGGAAGCTTATAATAAGGATTGCATACTTCCAAAAAATAAATTTTAAATGAAGTCATTTGATCTCCTAAAAGGTGAATCAAAAGTTGTTTTTTATCAACATTTTGATAGGTGTAAAGGGGACTCTATTATAGGTATGGTTTAAAACTAGCAAGGTTCTATCCAAGGGGCTTTGATCTAAGGTGGTTTGATTAAATACTCTTCAATTCAAATCCTTTAAATGAAAATTTTCAAGGATTAAATCAAATTATATTTTCTAAAAATATGTGATTTCAACAAAAATCACGATCTCCCAAAAAGTGTAAACCACTATTATGGGATCACCATCTTATAATCTATAAATTCCTCAATAGAAAATACCTTTTCACTATATGCATTAGGGAGACTTCTGAGAATCTTCTTTACTATCCTGGATTCATCCATGGTTGCACAAGGTCCTCGCATTCCACCTACCATCTCATCCACTCTTTGTACATAGGATTTAATGTTCTCATCTTCAGACATTCGCATGATCTTGAATTGTGCCTCCAAATTCTACAACTTTTCTTCTTTAACCTTTTCATCTCCTTCGTGGATCTTTTACAATGCATCCCAAACCTCTTTAGCAGTCTTCAGATTTAAAAATTTAATTAATTTGAAATGTGAAAGACTATTCTTTAGAATAATTTTTTCCTTATTGTTTGCTTCATGTGCCTTGATCTCATTAGAAAAAAATGGACCATTAGCAGGAGCAATGTATGGAGTCTTATAATATTTCTCAACATCATATCTATAGTATTCCAAATATCCTTCCATCTTTTCCTTCTATAAATTATAGTCAGTGCCATTGAACTTGAGACACTCAATAACTATCTTGTTTTCCATCTCGGACCTTCCTTAGGTGGTTAAGTTCTTCTCTAAGGAACTACTTCGCTCTGATACCAATTATTGAACAAGACAATTGAGAGGGGGGGTAAATCAATTATAGCAATTCTAACCTTTAAAAACTTTCACTAGAATTTAGATCAATAACCATTCACAAATCCTTTACTCTGCAAATGTGATTAATCATTAAGTGCAAAAGTAGAAACTGAAAGACGTAAAACCATACACACAATAACACAATATTTACATGGAAAACCTAATGAGGGAAAAACCACAATGAGGATTAGTGCACAATATAAAGAATTCCAAAATCAAATTCAAAGGCTCACTATCAGAGAAGCTCACTACTAAGACATGACTTACTTGTCCAAAATAGGACTCACTACCCAAAGGGCTCACTATCCAATAAGGGCTTATTGCTTAGAGGGCTCACTACCACATAATTACAAAGAAGATATAAGAGAATTGTTATAGAGAGAAAACTATCTCAATGCAATAGATATTTCCACTATAATACACTCACAAACTTGTAGACATGTTTGAATGATAGAGTACACCTTCAACTTGAAGGGAAAATTTGGGATGGATCTATTGACCCAATAGTGCGGAAAACATTCCCTTAAAACTAATACAATAGGGGAGAGAAGCAAAAACGAGTTCTAATAGCTTCACAAACTACTTGAGATGAATACAACTAGCATAAAAGAGATAACAAAAATGAGCATCCACAGATAACACAAGATATATGTGGGAAAACCTTTTCAAGTAAAAAACCCACCACACAAAGCAAGACAATTTTGTATTACAGTAAAAAGGTTACATACAAAATACTTCAGTCTTCTCTGATCAGCTCACAATAGCCTTCTAGTTCTTCTAACTGTTACAATGTTATTTCTAACATACAGTTCAACTATCTTGCATCAACTTACACTCAACTTGCCTATGAAAACCGTCACCTTTTTGGTTTTCATATAGTAATATATATTCAACTTACAAAGTCATACATCCCAATTAAATGTTCCAACCAATCATTGACTTCAGGTTCATGCATTGATCAACCAATCACGCTACCGAACTACACTGCCATATTTCTTTTCATTGAGCCACCCAGGCATTAAATTCCTTGCCTTAATCAGGGTTCTTCTCTTGTTGAACAAGTCTTGCATTAACTGTCATTTTACTATTTTGGCTTTTTTCCAATCAACATGTTGTCCTTATGCCGCGTGTCTACTTTTTGTTTCCTGTTGCTTTGACCATTTCGGTCCAGCTCAGTCAAGCTCAGTCAACTGAGCTCCAAGCCCATTTTCCTTTCTACCACGTCACCACCGAGTCCAAACGACCCAATCACAGTATTGCGGTGAGCTCACCTGAGCTCACCCTTCCTTTTACCATGCTACCGCCACCTAGACCGACTCGCCTGCGGTAAGGTGGTAGCCCATCTGAGCTTAGTCTTTGGCTGTCATTTACCTTCCCCACGCTACCACTGCCCAGTCAAGGTCTAACCGTGGTGTGGCGGTAGCCATCCGACCTAACTATTGACGGTCTTCTCAGCTCCAACGCACTACCGCAACACTGTCAAGGTCACTCCGCGGTGAGGCAATGATCATTAGCCAGTCTCACCGTGCTCCTGTAAAGACTGCTAGGTCTCACCGTGGTAGAGCGGTTATTGCTCAATCTGATGGCTAGCAGTCCCACTGAGACCACCACAGTGAGGCAACTCATCGTCTGCAGTGGTGCGGTAATTGCCAGACTCATCACTGGCAGCTTCACCACAATCACCGTGGTAAGGACCTTCACCGACCACGGTAATGTGGTGACCAACGAGGCAGACCGCTAGCCGCCTACCGCGGCCACCGCGGTGAGAGAACTCACCACGCATAGTAAGGTGGTAACTACCAAGTTTGTCACCACGGTACCATTAGGGCAATGCCGGACCACCATAGTAAAGTGGTAAAGGGTGAGAAAGAACATTTTCCGCCAAGTCCAAAATGTCTGAGGCTTAGAACTAGAAGTTGAGACACAAATTTTTCAACAAGCTCCCACTTGACGAAGACTTCCAACTCCCTCAAGACTTCGAAAAAATTATTGACGGTCATAGGCCACAAGCCCATCGATTATGCACACCATCTGAACTTTTTTGTGCTAACTGGCTTCGTTAATGCATCTGCAACATTTCTCAAGGTGTCAAACTTTTCCAGACAGACTCTTCCATCTTCCACCATGTCCCTCACGAAGTGATACTGCACATCAATGTGCTTCATCCTGGCATGGAAAGTCGAGTTCTTTGCCAAACAAATGGAACTCTGACTATCACAACAAATAATGATCTACCCTACATTAACACCAATGTCTAAACACAAACACCTCCACCAAACTGTTTCCTTGCAGGCGTGAGTTGCTACCATGTACTCTGCCTCTATCATGGATAAAGCAACTACAGCTTGTCGCTTGCTCATGGAATTGATTGCTCCACCATTTAGTATGAATGTGTATCCACTGGTGGATCATCTGTTGTCAATGTCCCCTGCCCAATCAGAATCAACATATCCCTGAATGTTGAGTGTTCTTTGTGATGCAACCAAATTGCCATGGTAACACAAAGCATAGTCTGAAGTCCCCTTCAAATATTTGAACACTCTCTTCACAACATCCCAATGTGATCTTCCTGGATTTTCCATAAAACAACTTAGAAATCCCACTACTTGGGCAATGTATGGTCATGTACAGACCATAGCACACATTAAACTACCAACAACACTTGGATAGGGCACACTAGTCATGTCCTCCATCTCAGTAGAATACTTTGGATAGTCTTCAACAGATAGCTTTATTCCCTACATGACTGGAACAACTAGTTGCTTGCAATAGTTCATACCAAATCTCTCCAGAACGGTGTTCACATACTTACTCTGATTGAGCCAAAGCTTTCTATTTGTTTTGTCCCTATTTATCTCCATTCCAATAATATACCTTGCTGCACCAAGATCTTTCATTTGAAATATTGCAAACAACTGAGATTTAAGGTCATAAATCATAGACTTGCTATTTCCAATGAACAACATATCATCCACGTACAAGTTAATAACAACCACACGATCATTTTCAGATTTATGATAAACACAATGATTAGATTTTGATCTTACAAATCCCATAGACAACACAAATGTGTCAAATTTTTGGTACCACATTCTAGGAGACTATTTCAAACCATACATAGATTTATTTAACTTACAAACCATATTTTTTTAACCTTTTTCAACAAAGTGCTCAGGTAGGGACATATAAATTTCTTCCTCCAACTCACCATGGAGAAATTTTTTCTTCACATCCATCTGCTCAATTTCAAAGTCATACACAGCTTCCAATGACAACAAAAATCTGATGGATATCAGCTTTTCTACAGGGGAAAAAATCTCTCCATAATCAATTCCCTCAATCTGGTAAAATCCCTTTACAACCAACCTTGCCTTATACTTATCAACATTGCCATCAAGTCTTGTCTTCTTTTTGAATACCCACTTACAGCCAACAGGCTTTCGCCCTTTAGGAAGTGGTACCAAATCCCAAGTATCATTCTTCTTTAAAGAATCCATTTCTTCATTCATGGCTTCTAGCCAAGAATCTAAATCAGTCATGTTGATTACTTCTTTTACAGTCCTAGGCTCATCAGTGCTAGTAATTAAAGGATAGGCACAATTCGAATCTAACATAGAGAAACCATACCTTTCAGGTTGCCTTTTTACTCATGTAGATATTTTTATAGGCTGAGGTTGTGGTTCTTCATCATCAAAACTCCCAGAGCTGCTTGAACTCTCCTCAGTCTCAGGCACACCATGCAACTCTTCCCTTTCTGGAGTTTGGGGGATCTCAAATGCATCCTTCTTCTTTTCTCTGTGATCTGTCTTAGGCTCCTGGTCATTACTGAAGATTTCAGCTCACGAAATATCACACTTTTGTTGTACAAAACCTTCTCAGTAACAAGATTACAAAGCTTGTATTCCTTCACACCAACACCATAGCCAATGAGAATAAACTTGGAAACCCTTGTTATCCAATTTTGATCTCTTTTCATTTGGCACATAAACATATGCCTCACAACCAAAGACACAAACATGCCTCAAAGAGGGCTTCTTACCAGACCATGCTTCGAAAGGTGTCTTATCAACAAGAGCAGGATCGGTTTACCAGATAACATGTTGTAGCCACAACCTCATCCCAAAACTTCTGCTCCAGACCAACACCACTCAACATGCTCCTTGCCTTTTCCATCAGCGTCATGTTCAACCTTTCAGCAAATCCATTCTGCTATCAAGTATAAGGTGTAGTTGTATGCCTTTTAATTCCATGATCAGTGCAATACCTTTCGAAATCTGCAGAACAAAACTCACCGCCATTGTCTATCCTTAAACATTTAATTTTCTTTCCAGTCTGATTCTCTACCAAAGATTTAAATTCTTTAAACCAACTGAACACTTCTGATTTACTTTTAAGAAAGTATACAAATTCCCTTCTCAAATAGTCATCAATAAAAGAAACATAATATCTAGACTTCGATAATGAAGGAACATTAACTAGACCAAACACATCAAAATGAACATAATCCAGTATACCAGAAGATTTGTGAGGACTAGAATTAAATGAAACACGGTGTTGTTTTCCATAAATACAGTGTTCACAAAAATCAAACTCAAGGTTACAATCATCAATCCCTTTTACAAGATTTTTATTCTTCAAGGTTTTTAAACCTTTTTCTCCTATGTGACCTAGTCTATGATGCCACAACATAGTCTTCTCAGCTGGGAGTTTTACCTCCAAAGCATTTGCAGAAAAAGAAGTGTCTTCATCTTCCTCTACAAGAGCAACATTGCTTGACTTTGCAGAGGCACTGTTACATTGAACAGGACATACATCTAGCTTGTACAAAGTGCCAGTACGAACACCCTTAGCCAGCACCATTGCACCTCTAGCCATTTTACATCCTCTACTAGAGAAAGAAACTTCTACACTAGCATCATTTAACTTACTGACAGAAAGAAGATTTTGAGCCAGACCCAGAATGTGCAATATGCCACCAATCCCTTTGACTCTTCCGTCAGGAAACTGAATTCTAACCCTTCCTCTGCTAACTATCTCCAGCATTGAATCACTTGCCAAGTACACCTTTCCACCATCATACTTCTCATATTTAGAGAACCATTCTCTATGGGACATCATGTGAAAGGATGCACTTGAGTCAACCAGCCAGACATCATCTGGTGCCTGAGTTTTCGAGGCTGCAATGAAGACTTTTGCATCACTTTGAGAAGATTCGTTGTCAGAAGCATTATTCTTCTTATTCTCCTTACAATCCTTTCGAATGTGACCAGGTTGCCCACAGTTCCAACATTTTACCTTGGAATTTTTACTAGGAGACTTTGATCTCCCTATAGATTTGGATTTGGAATTCTTGTCCTTCTTCTTGCCTTTCCCCTTTGGTCTACCTCAAACAACTAGAGCCTCTTTGGCCATCTCTGAAGACCTCCTCCGCATCTCTTCAGACAACAATGAGAAAACAACATCTTCCATCTTGAAAGTAGTGGTAGTACTTCCAATGGCCATCACAAGATGATCCCAACTGTTAGGTAACAAACACAACAAGAGCATGCAATGATCCTCCTCCTCGGTCTTTACACCTACAGACACCAACTAAGTAACACACATGTTAAACGAGTTTAGATGGTCTGCAACAAATGCACCTTCTTCCATCTTCAAGCAGTACAACTTCCTCCTCAAGAATAACTTATTTACCAGAGAGTTTCCCTAATAAATATCACCAAGCTTCTTCCACAATGAAGATGTATACTTCTCCTCATGGACGTTCAAGAGTACAGAATCGGCCAGACTTAGTCTTATCAAACCTCTTTCTTTTCTATCAGCAAGGTCCCAATCCTCTTGCTTCATATTTTGTGGCATATTTCCAAACACTGCAATCCAGAGGTCTCTATCCAAAAGCAAGTCTTCCATTTTGAGTTTCCATAGCTCAAAGTTGTTGACATTAAACTTTTCAATATCTACTCTACCTGATGTACTCACCATCTCAAACAAAAACAAGTTTTAACAATACAAGACTCCCACTGAAACAATATTAGCACAAAAAACTGACCTTTTCTCTCAAGGATAACACAACGGACCAGACTCTGATACCACTTGAAGGAAAAAATTGGGATGGATCTATTGACCTAACAGTGCGAGAAACATTCCCTTAACACCAATACAATAGGGGAGAGAAGCAAAAATGAGTTCTAATAGCTTCACAAACTACTTGAGATGAATACAACCAGCATAAAAGAGATAACAAAAATGAGCATCCACAAATAACACAAGATATACGTGGGAAAACCTTTTCAGGTAAAAAACCCACCACACCAAGCAAGATAATTTTGTATTATAGTAAAAAGGTTACATACAAAATACTTCAGTCTTCTCTGATCAGCTCACAACAGCCTTCTAGTTCTTATAACTATTACAATGTTATTTCTAACATACAGTTCAACTATCTTGCATCGACTTACACTCAACTTGCCTATGAAAACCGTCACCTTTTTGGTTTTCATATAATAATATATATTCAACTTACAAAGTCATACATCCCAATTAAATGTTCCAACCAATCACTAACTTCAGGTTCATGCATCGATCAACCAATCACACTATCGATCTGCACTGACATATTTATTTTCATCGAGCCACCTAGGCATTAAATTCCTTGCCTTAATCGGGTTTCTTCTTTTGTCGAACAAGTCTTGCATTAACTGTCATTTTACTGTTTTGGCTTTTAAGCCAATCAACATGTTGTCCTTATGCCACATGTTTGCTTTCTGTTTTCTATTGCTTTGACCATTTCGGTCCAGCTCGGTCAACCGAGCTCCGAGCCCATTTTCCTTTCTACCGCGTCACCGCTGAGTCCAAACAACCCAATTGCGGTACTGCGGTGAGCTCGCCCGAGCTCACCCTTCCTTTTACCATGCTACTACCACCCAGACTGACTCACCTCGTGGTAAGGCGGTAGCCCATCTGAGATCAGTCTCTGGCCATCATTTACCTTCCCTGCGCTACCCCTACCCAGTCAAGATTTAACCACGGTGTGGCGGTAGCCATCCATCCTAACTGTTGATGGTCTTCTCAGCTCCACGGTGCTACCACAGCACTATCAAGGTCCCTCCATGGTGAGGCAGTGATCATCAGCTAGTCTATCAACAGTCTCATCGTGCTACCGCGAAGACCGCTAGGTCTGACCGCGGTAGAGTGATGATCCCTCAGTCTGACCGCTAGCAGTCTCATCGGGACCACCGCGGTGAGGCAACTCACCGTCCATGGTGGTGTGGTAACCGCCAGACCCATCACTGGCAGCTTCACCGTGATCACCGTGGTGAGGACCTTCGCCGACCGCAGTAAGGCGATGACCAGTGAGGCAAGACACTAGCCACCTACCGCGGCCACTGCGGTGAGAGAAAACTCATCATGCGCGGTAAGGCGGTAACCACCAAGTCTGTCACCGTGGTACCATCAGGGAAATGCTAGACCACCGTAGTAAAGCGGTAAAGGCTAAGAAAGAACATTTTCCACCAAGTCCAAAATGTCTGAGGCTTAGAATTGGAAGTTGAGACACAAATTTCTCAACACAACTCACTACCTCCTAGAACTTGCCACTTGAATTTCACACTGATCTTCTCAAACTTGCATCACCCACACTATTTTGCATCTATCTCATATCTCTATTTCATCTATATCTTTAATCTTTCACAAACATTTCAACGCACATTTATATTGTCTTCAACCTTTGAACTCATCCAAGGTCGGTTGCACATCATTTATATTTACACATTCAAATTAGGTCAGCACCAGAACATTCTAGGTGGAAT
Organism: Sequoiadendron giganteum; assembly: GCA_007115665.2. Taxonomy (NCBI): domain Eukaryota; kingdom Viridiplantae; phylum Streptophyta; class Pinopsida; order Cupressales; family Cupressaceae; genus Sequoiadendron; species Sequoiadendron giganteum. The sequence continues at coordinate 512,827,067 of CM021100.1, forward strand.
TAGAATGAGGCCAACCCAAACACATACATAATGAGGACCTAAATAAGTACTAACACACTTCACCACACTTCACAAGTAGTGTTTAAGACAAGATCGACCAACACTAGTGTAAAACATATAAAACAATTAAGCACACACATCCTTAACATGATCCAATCTCTCCTAATAATAAACTTCACTTGAAAACAACCTCATCAACATATTCTCAAAACCACAAGTCTTGAAACCAAAGTACAAATAAATTTGGAGCAACTACATTTCTCCCAGACCATAGCTAGACATATTAAAAAGCATTGTACACATATTGGTGAAAATATCTCGCATTATACAATGATCTAGAAGACCAAATTATGGATCTAGCAACTAATAACAACCATGAACAACACCTTAGATCCTCACTAGCATAGTAGCACATCCCAAATCATATCGTGGAGCATACACTAAATACCTACAAACCTAATTTATTATAATTTTCTCAATATCCTTGACATGTACAACAAAAAACCAACTTCCATGACAAGAACAACCACTTGACATGAATGGCAACACCTTCATACTTGCAATAGAGGAAGGCAAAAAAAAAGACAAAAAGGAAGAAGATGATAAGGCAGTGGACAACTTGAATGATGAGGAGGAATAGGGGAGTAGCAACTCCAGTATTACAAAATCCAGATTGATTCCCTACAGGAGAAGGTCAACAGAATGGATAGTGCCTTTAGTAGCATGATTTTCATTACCTATGGAATCATGAACATAGGTATACTTTGAAAAGTGTATGAGATTTCAAAAGCAAGAAAAATGAAACACAGAATGGAGAAAAAATGGGATGTTGACATGCTTAATGAGGACACTACCGATGAAGCGAAGTATCCCTTGTGGAATGACCTGGAACTACTAAAAAAGGAATGAAATTTAATTAATTGTCAAAATGAATAGTTTGGTGTTTTTGTTGTTTCCTTTTGGTTTTGGGGTTTACATTCCTATCTCTCGGAGGCCTGCATGCTTGTTAGTTTTTAGGCTATGACTATTTTCTATTAACTTGGTGTTGTTCTTTGGTTGGTCTTTTGGCCTTGTTTTGGTTTGAACGGGTGATTAGGAGGCCTATTTTTTTGTTGCTATTTTGTTTGGGATTAGGGCCCTTACCATGTCTTTTTAATCAAAAAAATTATTATTGCACTATAATGTGACTATAGCAAATTATATTCTTTAATAGTTATGTTATTATTATATTATGCATAACGATATATAATAATTGGAGGATTTTTTCCTTTAATTATTATTTAATAGTATTACTCTATGTTATTTGTAATAAAATGTCTCTTAAATCATGTTTTATGTTTGACAATTCTACAATAATTATTTGTATAAAATTATTTTATTATTTTAAATATAGATCTCACTTCCTTTCTTTGACTAACCTTTACACCATAGTTCTAGCATTTATATTTTTTCCCTTGATAGTTTTATCTTTTGTAACATGCAAATCTCATTATTATAACAACATTGCTTTGAACTATTTTACAATAGTTGATGAGAATTTTAACAAATAAAAGAGATTGAACAAAGGAATTCATAATTTTTCTAAAAAGTCACAAACATTTAAATAAATTTTGTTATATACTAATAATTATGGAATTTTAAAAAATTGATTCTTTCTTAAGAAAGAAATTCATTACAAATTTTATTGAACTTATTTTTAATCCCACTTTTTTCATTACTTCATTTGTTATTAACCAAAGAAAATAATTTTATAGTCAAGTAAAAACTTCTATCAATAATAAATAGTGGAATAATAACACTATCCCTATCTATCATTCAAAAGTGAAACTATTTTACAATAGTATTATCTAAAACAATAGTATAAAGTAATAATATGAAATCAATTGATTTCATTATTATTATTCCATTTATTATTAAATTTTATTTAGTCAAAATAAATTAAAAGAAGTTTCTATCATATCATATAAGAAATATCATGCATTTTACGTCGACACCCATAGATATTTACTAGCACTTGCACCCCAATAAGGTGCAATACATACGTCGATAGGCTGAGCCCACATTATTTATGGTCGTGAAAAGTAACAGATGTTGTGAAAAAAATAGTGATCTATCTCACCTATCCCTCTCTACCTCTCCCTCCCTCCCCCTTCTCTCTCCCTCTTGCTCTCTCCTTCCCTCTCTATTTCTCTCTATATCACATATCCCTCTCTACCTATCCCTCCCTCCATCCCACCTATTTCTCTCTCACTTTCTTCTTCCCTCTCTACTTCTCTCCCTCTCTCACTTATTCCTCTCTACCTCTCTCTCCTTCCCCCTCTAATTCTCTATAACTCCCATATCCCTCTCTACCTCTCGCTCCCTCCTTCTATATCTCTCTCTCTCTAGCTCTCTCTTTCCTTCTCTACTTATTTCTATCCCACCTCTCTCTCCCTCCATCCCTTTACCCTCCTCTCTCTCTCTCTTTCTCTCTCTCCTTCTTTACCCTCCTCTATCTTTCTCTATCTCACCTATCCCTCTCTCCCTCTCTCTCCCTCCCTCCCCCCTTCTCTCTCCCTCTTGCTCTCTCATTCCCTCTCTATTTCTCTTTATATCACATATCCCTCTCTCCTTGTCCCTCCCTCCACCCCACCTATTTCTCTCTCTCTCTCTCCTTCCCTCTCTACTTCTCTCCCTCTCTCACTTAGTCCTCTCTACCTCTCTCTCCTTCCCCATCTAATTCTCTATATCTCCCCTATCCCTCTCTACCTCTCCCTTCCTCCCCCTCTCTCACTCTCTCTTTCCTTCTTGACTTCTTTCTATCCCACCTCTCTCTCCATCCCTATCTATAGCTCACTTATCCCTCTCTACCTCCCTCTGTCCCTTTACCCTCCTCTCTCTCTCTATCCTTCCCTCTCTACTTCTTTTCCCTCCTCTCTCTCTCTCTCTCTTTCTCTATCCTTCCCTCTCTACTTCTTTTCCCTCCTCTCTCTCTCTCTCTCTCTATCATTTCCTCTCTACTTCTTTACCCTCCTCTCCAATTCATTCCAAAAACAACACTTCCTATATAATTTTAGTTTTTCATTTTTCTATTTGTTTATTGTTTGGATTTTATAATAGAGAACAAATTTTATTTTTATTAAAAATTTATTATATTCTTTTATTTATCTTATTTAAAGAATCTTTTTTATTTTATTTATTATATAATTTTTTATTTATTTTTATTGTTTGGATTTTATAACACAGAACAAAATTTATTTTTATTAAAAATTTATTATATTATTTTATTTAAAGAATCTTTTTTATTTTATTTATTATATAAATTATTAGATGAATTATTTTATTTATTATATGAATTATTATTTTCTTATATGAATTATTATTTTCTAATTTATTACATTAATTATTATTATATAAATTATTAATACATAAATTATTTTATTTATTATATCAATTATTTTATTAATTATTTTATTGCCAATAAATCATCTGCTTGTGGGTGCCTTTCAAATCTCATATTAGAGCAAAAATTAAATACTAATATTTCATCTTGGAGCCGTAGGGGAAAGATGCAATTTGATTTTTATTTTATTTTTTTGTTGGAGATACCCCCTAGGGGGTCCCCTTTAGCTTAGCAGCCAAGGTCTAAGGGGTATCCATTCCGCCAAAATCCGCCCAAGGTATGATCCCGACCTCATCCTTTTTAAGCATTGGGGCTTTGCTCTCAGCAAGACTTGATCCCTAGTTTCACTAGTACACTAAGGACCCATTGACAATACAATTTGATTTTAAGAAATGATCTTTAAGATATTTTAACATTTAAATTAAAACAAACTATTGTCTGCCGTAATTTGTGGGGTTCCCGCCGGCATCAGATTGATGGAAATGTCGGTGGGGTTTCCCACGTAGAATAGCCTATCGGCTAATTAGTCAAACATCATGATACTATTCTTTAGTACCGACCCAGTTTGACCCTATTTCCCTTCAACATGCTAGGTCAATGAATTAGTTCTATTTTACGTAAGGGCCTACGCCAGCACGAAGACTTGTGCTAGCAATAGTGAGGAGTCGGGACTCGGGCTCTTATGCAGCTCCTCCTACATCTGTATCATTACCGACATTGGATTTCTTTATATATATCTTCCTACTCTCCATAGCATTTTAATAAGATCAACGAAAAAATCTACAGTTGTTTGAACTTAGGGTTTTGTCTGTGATTATCTACAGTTGTTTAAACTTTAGTTCCGTGTTGGATTATCTAGAGCTGTGTGAACTTTGAGCTTTGGGTGAGATGGAACAAGTGAAGGTACTCAGCACATTGGTCAGTCCTTTTGGCATGTCTGTCTTGATTGGTCTGGAAGAGAAAGGCGTGAGATATGAATATCAAGAAGAGAACCTGCTCATCAAAAAGAGTGACCTCCTACTGCAAATGAATCTTGTGCACAAGAAAGTACCTGTCCTCATCCATAATGGCAAGCCTATATGCGAGTCTCTTATAATTCTTCAGTACATTGACGAGGTTTGGAATTCTAAGCAGTTTTTACCCTCCAAACCATATGACCGTGCCCTTGCTCGCTTCTGGGCTGATATTGCAAATAAGGTAGGGCATTCCCCTGTTCTAGTTGGAATAAGCATTTAAGTTATTTATAGCGGTTGAGGTTTTGGTCAGGTTATTTAGAATTTTGTGGCATCTAATTCATGGTATCGTTGTCTAACAAAAATCTTCTGTGCTTGTAGTTTTATGAGACGGGAGCTCCTATAGTAAAGTCGAAAGGTGAGGCTCAGGAGCAGGGCAAGCGTTAGACACTGGAGAGACTTCAACTTCTAGAAGGTGCATTGAAAGAGATGTCGGCAGGGGGATCCCTACCTTTCTTTAGTGGAAAGGATTTTGGGTTTCTTGATATAGTTTTCATTCCCTATGCTTCTTTTTTCCATGCTTTTGAGACTATTGGTAATTTCAAGATACCGTTTGAAAGTGAATATCCATTGCTTGATGCATGGGTTAAGAGATGTATGGAGAGGGACAGTGTCAAGAAAGCGCTTCCCTCTTCTGATCAGGTTCTGGAAGTCGCATTACAGCTTAGGAAGAAATATTTGGCTGATTGAGTTTGTTCAGTTGTAAGCATGCAGCATGTGGGTATATGTTAGATGAGTCTATACTCTGTAATAGCTGAGGAATAAGTCGCAAATGCTGGAGTTTTGAGAATAGTTTGGATCTAGTTTATTAATTTGTGTAGGGTATGCTGATGGTAAGAAATAAAAATGATTTGTGAATTATATCTTATCTTTGATTATTGTTCATAGTAGAAGAATAAAAAAGATATAAGAATGAAAGTAATTTAATCCTCAGAAATATATAGTATGATCAATATTTAATAAATAAGTGAAGATAATTAATCAAAGAAGAAGTAAAAGTTGTATGTGAATTTGTGAATAATATGCAATTGGCAAACCTCTCAGTCGATAGAAGTTTTGCATGGTTAGCATTCCAGTGCTTTTGAATCCACATTTTCTGAAGTTTTCCATTGCTAGCATTCCAGTACTTTTGAGATCACATTTGCTGATCTCTTATTAGAGCCGCATTAATCTTTTCTGTCAAGATAATATCCATGACAGAGAAATGCCAGTCACTAAAATACCTTTTGGGACTAATATAAGGGATGCAGTGGATGGATTCATGGATGACTAAGTAATGTATTTTTATTTGATGTTTTTTCCATCTATAGGTGTTGTTTTAAAGTGAAAACACAAATGATTTGGTGGGATTTCTGAGGCATGCTCAGGTTCATCCCCCTCAATTGGGGTGAAGAGACACCTCAATAATGGTGAAGAGACAACTAGTTGTAGCTAGAGTTGATTGGATATTTGAGCTAAAGTTTACAACACTTCCCTGCACAACTTGTTATCCTTTTACTTTGTCACAAATGGTTAAGGCACCGGTCCTAACTAGACATATCATCAAATTATGAGATGCAAACTTTTCTAGCCATAGTTTCTTCTTGGGGTTCAGGTGGAGTTTAGATGTTCTTTCTAAGGTTCAGGTGGCGTTCAACTATTCTTTCTGAATGCAAGTGTTTCTGGGAGACTGTATTTGATATATCTGTAGAGTGCCATCTTAGAGAATATCATTATTGTTGAACCTTGCATATTCTGAGTGTTCTATCAGATGTTTGGAGATCTACGTCTGCAACACCTATAAACGAGAATGAGAGTAATTAATGATAAACTAAAGCTTTTATAATGGACAGGGTATAGCTAAGCTGTGTGACCTCATTCCTTTCATACCTCTTTGATCTCGATGGATCCAGGGAGGCCTTCTTTGGTTTTCCAGAGCCAGAGGTGAGGACGGTTGCTCTCATCAAGTGCCGAAATGGGCCAGCAACCTAGTCATGGACCTTGTTTGATGTTTGGCTTGACATTCCTTGGTAGCAATATAATCTTCTAGGGTTGCAGGAGTGGTTTGGAGTGGCAACACCGTGCACAAAGAGGAAGTTAAAGTACTTAGCCATTACCCCTCGTATGGGGTTCCTTTCCTGGTGTATTTGTACTTGGTTGCATCAGTGTAGTATTATGCATGTTGGAGTGTAATTGGGAAAGTTAGACAGAAGTAGCATTGCTATATGGAAGTTGTGACATTCATTTGAATGCGTAAGAGTCCATGAAGGCCTCAAGAAGGCAGCGATCCTCTGTGATTCAGCAAGGAGATAGTGGCTTGAGGAGGGGATTCCTCTCTTATGGCATATTTTTCTTCCACAATAATTTTTCCTAGTTCAAAATTAGTGTTTTGCTTTATTTTCATGCATGCTTGTGCTCTCAAATTGCTGTTATAATTTTCCTTGCATATATTTGTAGTTAAAAATACAAAAATGAAGACATTACGAACTGTTTCATGCAAGTTTTGTATTATAATCAGTAGCTACATCAGTGAGAATGTGATTGGAATATGAAGAGACTTGTGTTGATGAGACAAGTAGTGGTTTATCCACATTGTAAATGGATCAGTTGTGACCCACCTGGTCACCCTCGCGGCGAGTGCAAGCCTGCAAGGATACATGGGATAAAGAGCAATGTAATATCTGCCTTGCACATACTATGTATGATTTTCAACTTCATCATACTGCTCTTACTTCATCTTCTCCGGATGGCGAATTGATCCTAGTCATTTAACATTCATACGATTTTATAAGTATCAAGGTTTAGGAAAAAGGATAGGTAATATGGGTTCTAAAGCTATCCAAATTATAACAAGGCTAAGGATTTTTTTAAATGAGTAAACACCAATATAATTAAAAAACATATACTTATTCAATAAAAAGGGAGGAAGAAATCATATCCCGAAATTTCTTATCCAATCATCAACTAAAATGAAAATTTATTAAATGATATAAAATGTAGTCCATTTGATGACCCAAGTGTTCCTGCAATAGGATAATTCAAAGTGCATTCAAGTAGCATAGTATAAATTAAAAAGCACCAGTCCTGATTTAACAACGTCTATTATGCTTAGGTGGAAGCAAAAGATGATGTCCTGATTTAACATTCTCTCCAACAAGCTATTTAATGGAATAGAAGCCTGTAGTTTTAGATCTACCTTCTCCAAACACAACATATGTTTAAGAACCCTGAAAAATAAAAACAGGGTTGTTGGCATTACTTGTTTCCCTCATATTTCTGACACACAAAAGTGCCTAGTTTAGACTCTTCGCCCACTGCCATAACCAACGAACTTAGAATTTCTTACTCCGCCTTTGCACTACTACCCCTTCTAAAAAGAAAGATAGTCACACTAACAAAATAAGAAGGAATAAAGAATGCGAGAGAGAAACCATTCTCACTCTAACAAGCTTGCAAGAGAAGTAAGAATTCATTGACTAGCAAACATAAAAATTTATCCAACAAAATTCATGTGTTAAAAACAAGAAAAAATGATCAAAGTACTCCAAAAATTAGAATTTTCTTACATTTTCTCAACTTTAAATAAATATATGGAGGATGAAGAAGAACAACAATTAAGAAATTTTGACTCTAAAAATGAAAGTTTGCAATTTCATAAAAACAAGAAAAAATGATCAAAGTACTCCAAAAATTAGAATTTTCTTATATTTTCTCAACTTTAAGCATTAAATAAATATATGGAAGACATGAAGAGGAACAAAAATTAAGAAATTTTGACTCTAAAGAGGAACCCTTTATAAAGTTTCTCAAATCAATTTTAAGTAATGGGTAAAATGATGCCTAAAGATAAAAAAGGGGATGAGATTCGAGAAAATTAGTAGATTACATAGTGAAATTACTTCTATATGCTGATGATCTTATTTTAATTTCAAAAATATCTCATGGGTTAAGAGAACGTTTGAAAGCTCTAGAACACTTTTGTCAGGAAGTTGGGATGCAAGTGAACACCTCCAAGACCAAAATCATGATTTTCTCATTGAATAGAAAAGATAAATAGCATACCTTTCGTTTTGAAGGCAGTCTGCTTGATATAGTGGGGTCCTTCTAGGTCCTAAAACCTAGGAGGAAAACAAAACCAAATTTCCACCTTTTAAGGGATTCATCATCCTTACTCAATTTGTAACTAGTATCCATAGGGGTACATATCGGTTTGGAGTCTTCCATTTGAAACTTCTTCAACATTTCTTTAACATACTTTGATTGCGAAATGAATATGCATTTATCTGTTTGATTGATTTGGAGACCAAGGAAGAAATTCATCTCCCCAAACATAGACATCTCAAACAATTTTTAAATCTCTTCTGCAAATTTCTTGCACATAGCTTCATTGCCTCCAAAAATTATGTCATCAACATACACAACCACTATCAAGATTTGATCTTTCTCAACCTTAAAGTAAATATTACTGTCTGTGTCACTTTTATTGAATCCTTGCATCAACTATTTGTCCAACCTTCCATACCAAGATCTGGGAGCTTGATTCAATCCATGCAATGCTTCTTCAATCTAGAAACCATATTAGGTTTATTTGACAATTGAAATCCTTCTAGTTGTTCCATATAAACTTCTTATTCACATCCATCTGATAGACTTTAAAGTCCTTATGTGCTGCAAAAGCCAGAAACATCTTGATTGCTTCCATTCTAGTCATTGGAGAAAATTTCTCCTCAAAGTCTATTCCTTCAACTTGTGCATAGCCCTTATACAAAAGCCTTTCCTTCTTTCTTACCACTACTCCATGCTCATTTAGCTTGTTTCTGAATACCCACTTAGTGCCAATTGTGTTCTTGTTTTTAGGTCTAGGAACAAGTTCCCATGTCTGATTCTTCTTAATCTACATAAGTTCTTACATTTCCTTCATCCAATGTTCATCTTTGCATGCCTCACTCATTATTTTAGGTTCAACTTTAGAAATTAAACATAGATTTACCTTTGCCTTAGCAGCTCTTCTTCTTTTCAACACACCTTCCCTTTTGTCTCTAATGATTTGTTCTTCAGAATGATTTCTCTACATGCATAGTTATGGCTCTTAGGGTTCTTTTCTAGAGCTTCTTCCTCTTCATTTTTTACTTTCTTTTTCTCAGCTTTTTTGTCTTCTTCTCCACAAGCAGGTTCATCTAATTCACATCCACCTATCACCATTGAATTCCTCAAATATTCATCAACCTTGACACTTCCACTTTCAATACTATTTCTTAATATTTATTGTAACATCGATAAACTTTGCTTTTAGTAGAATATCCAAGGAAGATACCTTCATCAGACCTAGCATCAAACTTTTCTGATTTTTCATCATCTCTCCTGATATAGCATTTTCTTCCAAGCACTCTAAAGTACTTGAAAATAGGAATCCTTTGGTACCACAACTCATATGTAGTATTTGTGTTGTTAGGTCTTGCTTGAAATCTATTAAGTATGCAAACAACAGTGTGAATTTCTTATCTCCAATAGACTTCTAGTAGGTTAGCTTCTTTCATCATAGTGCTTGCATCCTCTTGAACAATCATGTTTGTCCTTTCAACCACTCCATTTTTTTGAGGAGTCCTAGGGACAGACAAGTATCATTTTATGCCATGATTCTCATTAAACATGTTAAATTCATTGGAGGTGAAATCTCCACCTCTGTCAGACCTCAAACATGTTATCTTCAAATCCATTTCATTCTCAACCATAACCTTAAACTATTTAAATCTATCTAGGGCTTCAGATTTTTCTGTAAGATAAGTAACTCATGTCATTCTAGAGAAATAATAAATTAAAAACATGAAATACCTGTCACCTTGAGGACTTCTCACTCTTGTAGGACCACAAAGGTCTATATGCACCAATTCAAACAATCTAGTAGAAGATTGTTCTTTTCCCTTGAAACTACTTCTAGTTTGTTTTCCAAATTGGCAATCTCTACAAACAACATTGATAAGCTTTGTAATCTTTGGTAGATCTCTCATTGCTTGAACTAAACTTATTCTAACCAAGGTATCAAAATTTATGTGACACATCCTCCTATACCATAACTAGCTATCATTAATGTGAGTCATAAAATAGTGACCATAAGTAGCCTTGAGCTGATAGATATTTTCATATGTCCTCTTTCCAATAATAATCATAGTTCTAAACCCTTTTCTGATCTCACATACATTATCTTGAATCATATGGTTGTATCCTTTGCTACACATTTTTCCAACACTCAAGAAGTTATGCCTTAAACCTTTAACATAGTAAACATCTTCAGTATTATTATTTCCATTAAAACTAATTGATTTTATTCCACAAATCTTAGCACCCGAAACATCTCCAAATTTAACAAGTCCTCCATCATATTTTTAAGTTTAAAAAAATCACTCTTATCTTCGTTCATATGATTTGAGAAACCATTGTCAATAATCTAGTAGTTCTTATCCTGTCTAATATGAAAATAAAATACGAAAGTACCTCCAGTCTTATCCTTTTTCTCTAAAACACTTTCCTTCACATAAGTTTTAGAGTAAGTAGAACCAAATTCATCTTTTAAAGCCAAGAAAAAAATTAATTATCATCAACATCTCCATAATTGGATTCATCATCAAAATACCAACATTTTATCTAACATAATAGCTTTTCTTGATCATCTTTCCTTTATTTTCCTTATTCTTATTGTTCACAGTTCTATTTGGGCATCTCAAATCATAGTGACCTATATTTCCACACTAAAACATTTGAAAGGTAATTTACCTTTGTACTTGTACCAATACCATTTTCCATCCTTCTTACAAAGTTAGCTTCAACACCATCAAGATTATCTCCATCTGAATCTTCGACCTTTTCTAATTTTCTAGTCTTGAAAGTAGTCTCCACCTTTGCACTTTTATTCAAGCTATTTTTCCTCATTTCAAATGTAGTTAGTGTGCCATACAATTTGTCTCTAGTGTAAATATTAAAATTTGCAACCTTCTTAATGGCATAGACTTTTTCACCATAAGAATCAGGAAGAGTTCTAAGAAGTTTCTTTGGCACTTTAGGTTCTTTGAATTTTGCACCAAGGCCTCTCATTGCACTAACAAGTTCATCAACCCTCTGCATGTAACTTGCAATTTTTTCATCTTCAGTCATTCAAAAAGTCTCGAATTTTATCTTTAGATTCTGCATCTTAGCTTGTTTAACCTTATCATCTCCTTCATAAATACTTTCTAGCTTATCCCAAACTCCTTTAGCAATTTTCAAATCCATCACTTTCACTAATTTAGTATTTAAAAGACTACTCAAAAGAACAAACCTTGCTTTACCATTGACTTCATAGGCCTTGATCTCATCACTTGTCCTCGGTCCATTCCTAGGTATATACTATGTAGTCTTCACATCTTGTGCAATGTCAAATCTAAGGTAAACCAAATAGCCTTCCATCTTAACCTTCCAGAATGCATCTAGTCTGTGCCATCAAACCTAGGGATCTCCTTCTTGTTCACCACCCCAGATCTACCTCAAGTGGTCAAGATTTTCTCCAAGGAAGCTTGATCTGATACCAATTATTGAATGAACAAGACAATTGAGAGGGGGGTGAATAATTTGTATCAAATTAAAACATCAAACCCTCAACAGTAATCAAATCAACATGCATTCACTAAACTCTTAATCTGTTATAATGTTTAAACTTGAATTATGGATAGAAAAAATTGAAACAACAACACCATACATAAGAGAACACCAAATTTACATGGAAAACCCTAGAAGGTATAAACCAAGATGAGGATTAGCTCACAAGATAAGTAATTGAAAAAAATGTACAAAGAGGCTCACTGCCAGAATAAGATGCACTATCCAAAAAGGCTCACTACCAGAATAGAAAGAAGATAGAAGATAAAATGTTAAACAAAGAACAAAATCTTAATGCAATAGAGAATCCACCACAATAGCTTCAACAACACTCACAACCTTCAAGAGATCAAGATACCTCAACTCACTGCATTCAACAATCTTGCACTATAGCTCACACTACATCTAACATTTCTACACTTAATTTAACATCACAACACTCAACTCTATTGCACACTTTATCTCACATCAACTCACCTTGTATTTATACCATCCACAACCTGAAAAAAATCTTCAATTCCGCCACACATACTTTACACTTTACAAATTCAAAATAAGTTGGCACTAAGTATTCCCGCAATGGATAGTAACTCAGGTGGACCAATACAAAATTTAATTGGGACCCAAAAAACTCTCACATGCCATGCTACACCTTCATTAATACTTGAACATCTTCAAATTTAGTGTAAACACTAGGTCAGTCGATACCCGTGCAAACACCGTTAAAATTTGAAGTACATGCTTCTTGAAATCCAAATATGACCTGCAAACCATACACCACACTTCATCACAATCTAGAATATTCCTCTAACATTCTGAGATCCATCAAACTCCTTCACAACAACTCACATCTTCAAAATGTACACTCCTAGTACACTCAAACTATATTTCCAACCACTATAAGTCTAAAATCCATCTTTTGGAGTGCCAAACTATGAATTCTCTTGACATAGGCAAGAGAACAACACCATCAACATACCAAGTTAGAATTGCAAGACCTAAAGAACAACTGCAGAGAAATGCAAAGCAAAAACATTTCTCCTAGACACCTCTGTTAGCAACACAAATCTAGTTCACATATTGGTGAACATAAATTGTTCTACACAATGATCTAGAAGCCGAAACTCAAGATATAGAAACACTAAACACTTCTAACTAACATATCCAAGCCACACAAGTAGATATTCAACCTAGAATAAATATAGAGAAAAACTAGAAAACCTCTACAACGCCCTATTTCATCTTTTTTAGAAAATTTCTCAATATCCTCAACATCTTTATCACTACTACAACCATAACTAGAAGCTTACAAAGCGACACTGGAGGTTAAAACTAATAACTTAACTAATGTCAACATAATGCAACTAATCAAAGCAACAATCTCTCTCAAGCACTACAGAACTATCACTAGTGACAACACAAGCTTGTTGACGTCAATGGAAACACCTCCATACTTGAAACAAGATGTGCATGAATGTTTCATTTATTTTATGAATAAAGATTATGTTAAAAATATTGATTATCTATTTCATAATGTACAAGAAGCGGTAAATCTAGTTTAGTTCACTATGCAAGAATCAACTTGACTTCAAGGCTACTTACTTAATCTTACGAAAATTGTTCTTGTGGAATTTTAGTTTTATTTAAACATAACAAGGTTGGCTAGGGTAACATATTGTAAACTAGATTGTAATTTTTCAAGTTAAAAGCTTAGTAAGGAAGGTGTTTCCTCATACATGTAGAAAGTTGCCTTCCAAGATGGGTGCCAAAAATGGATTAACAGAGGGTATAGATTTTTTTTTTTTCCAGAATCTATCATTTAGTTGCAGTATGCAACATATGCTTGGCCAAGCTTTTGTAGCCCATAATATTGAATGGACTAATTTTATGATTTAGCTCTTTTTCATTTCCTAGCATTGATCTTGCATGTTCTAATTTTGGATAGAAATGCATGTAGTTATGTTAGGTACACACAAGATTCCACCTTGCATTTCAAATATTTTTGCTCAGTATTTTGTGTAGGGTTAGACATTCTTCATGTTAGGAAGAATTCTAGGGAAGCGTAGCTTCATGGTTGGGTGGAAAAAGTGTCGGAACCATTTTCCCATCTGTCAATTGCAAGCAAGCATTGAAGTGGAATTACAAGGAATTCCAACTTATGATTATTGTACATTGTACTACTTTTGATGTAAAATTGTTATGACTAATTAGCGATTAAGGCCTAGTCAAACTATGTAACCCAACATTATTACATTTGTGAATGAATGTAACTCATTTCGATGACATGTTATTCTATGATAGAATATAGCTTTTCAATTGTTTTTTTGAAATTATTAGCATTATTATCATGTTTGATTTATTTAGTGTTATTTTGAGAATAGCATGTTACACTTTACCACCATAATTCTCAAATCTAGGGATCTCAATTCCTTGTGGCATTTGTGCTCTCAATAACTCCAATGATAATGGGTTTTGTTTGACATATTGTGATTTTTGGCCATTTTGATTTTCGTTTAATGTGGAAATTTGTTGTTGGGGGATGAAACATTTTGGAAAATTTGGTTGAGGACGGAATCATTGGTTGTGTTTTGGTATGGAAGGGAATATGGTGGACGTGTATATGTGTTGAGAGGACAAGTGAACTGCAAGTTTGTGAGAGGTGATGGGTTAGGAGATATGATGTTTGAATTAACAAAACTATAAGGATTACCAATGTAAATACATAAATTTAGAGGGATGTTGCTAGTTGGTTACCTTGTTGTAGTAATAGTTGAATTAGTTTATGTAGGAATAGAGGCCACAGTTGTAGGGGAGGAATTTGATCTCCTCCTTGCCTTTGAGTGTAACCCAAAGTTTTAGCAGACTTATTCAATGTAGAGTTACTATTTACTATTACTACATAAGGTAAATATGGATGTAATGTGAATTATGGAAATAAATAAAGTATGATTGTACCTTTTTATCAATATGAATGTTATCTCATTTAATGCTATATCATTTTGATGTTATCTTTGTTGATGTTATTCATGGTGAAATACTGCATATAAGTGAATGAAAGGTATTGAATTATCATTATTCTAACTTTAGAGTTGTTTATGTATAATGCATATTGTTATGAACAATTGACTGTTGTGTGCATGTGTTAGTGGATGTGCAGGTATGTGTTCCATTCCTCCAGGAAGAGGGGAAGTATCAATCGGGAGAAGATCTTGGTCAGGTAATTGATAAAAGTAACTAAGCATAAACACACACCACATTAGAAAGATTGAGCTAAGTTCGTTTGAGGGTAATAGGTAAGTCATCCTTAGCTGATATGTTTGCATTTGAGAGTCTTGTTTACTTTTGCATGCATTGGGTCTTGTTTAACTGTTTGAGATTTAGAAGATCTTTCTTGTGTTATTACAATCATATGGACAAGTGGGATGTATGTGGAAGTAAGTTTATATATATGCACATGCATGCGAATGGGATCTAACGACACGTATTTTTATATGTATAGATATACCACACATACACACTTATCAATATGATGGTAAACATGAATGGCTATATGTGAACAAATGTGAACATATATATATGTGTATAGTATATACATGTATCCATATGTATATGTATATCGATACATGTGTACGTTGGAAAATGGACACACTCATATGGATGCATCGATATAGATATACCTACACATACATGTGCATATAGGCACACACATTTATACACACACACACACACACACACATATATATATATATATGCTTACATTCAATATAATGTGTTTATTATAAATTATCTTGCATGTACTAACATATATATACATATATATATATATAAATACATGTTAAGGTATTTAAGTATATATATATATATATATATGTGTATATAATATATATTATACATATTATATATGATAATTGAGATTGACTATCTCTTATTCATCAAAGCCAATTCTTAAGGCTATTTAATAGTCGATATAGACTATGGAGTAAAGGTCTATATTGACCATGTCTTTGGAAGCTGATTTAATAGCTTTCAAATACTAGTGGAAACCAATTATCATTGTGAATAGCATGTGATATATGGTGTAGCTTTGTATTTGATATTGCTGGTTGTAGAATGCTTGACTTGGTTGGCATATTTAATGAGACCATGCTTGACTTTGTCTCACATATTAAACTATTTATGTGGATTCATTCACCATTTTGAATGATTGAAACCTATTGTCATATTATGGATGTTGACTAAGTTTGATGGTGCCAAATATGAAGGAAAAAAATAGCAGATGGTGCCACCTTTGATTTTGGTTTCTTGTAGATGTCTTCTCATTGAAACAATTCAAATTCTCCATGTGCATTCGGAATAAGTCTTTAAATTGTTGTCTTGGAAACTAGTCGATCTGTAAGAGGTTTTGTTGAGTCTGAGCTTATTTTATTGCCACCTTAATACTGAGTTTCTTTACATGGATATTTCTATCTTTTTGCATGCCTAAACTGTAGGATTTGAGGTTGCTTGGTTGCTTTATAAATAGCTGAACCATTTCATTGTGAGGGATGCATTCCTTCAAAAGATTACACATCTTTTGCAATTCGTATTTATGTATATTTCCAGCCATACTTTTCTTTGTATTGTGAGAGAGATAGGAGTGAGATCATATAGTAGAGAGGAGATTATATTTTGAGAGAAGTAAGCTACCAACAAGTGAGATAGAGATAGTTTGATATTCTTGAGAAGTTGATTATCAATTGATTTGATGTTGGAGAGGGTTGCATTGCTTTCATTAGTTTGAATAAAGTGATAACAGGCATGGGATTTCTTTTTCTTTGTTATTTAACTTAGAAATGGTGTGTTTTGTATGCATGGTTGAGATGTCTTTCCAGTATATGCATTAGAAAGTTTAGATTACTTTGAAAAGGAAAGTGAAGTTATTATCCTATTTTAGTGATGTGTTTTTATGTACTCCATAGTAGGAGATGGGTTTTTATCATAGGTATTATATTTACTAGGTATGATTGAACATGAAAGCACATATGGTGCATATAGCTAAGTTATTGATTTAACTAGGAAATCTCATGTTTTAATCCTAGAAGAGATAATCAAGTATGGGAGGGAGTTTAAGTACTTACTTGTAAGTAGGGTTAACCAAGTATATAGGTTATCTTTGGAATGATGGACTATCCATAGAAGGAAATACCTAGAATTGTGTACTTACTAGTTAAGTAGGTTTATTCCAAGTAGACTAATATGGTTGTAGGTTATCTGGGATGATGGACTATCCATTGAAGGAAATAACTATGTGTAGCTTAAGATAGCCTTAAGTAAAATTGGCCCTGAGTAGTGTATGTGATAGATGACCCTCAGTAGAACATACTGAATGAAACACTTTGGCCAAAGTAGTGTGATGACCTTTTGCTCCATTGTCAGTTCACCGTGATCCAGTATTACATGCTAGACAAAGATTGTGGGTTTACAAGTTCTAGTTATGTAGGGCACACCACTATGCTTAGTTGGTTGTCATTATCAGTTACTCTACCAATATATTCGTCGAAGGGAAGGGCCATCTATCAAATGATAGATGTGTGGGGGACCACATTATGAGTCCATGGTTGGTGAAAAAGTTCCTGAGTGATGCTTCTCCTCCACAACAGGTGACAGAAGAACCAAGATTTAAAAGGAAGGATCTTGGACCGTCTTACAACTATTTGTTCTAAAGCTCTTTGAGATATTTTTGTAAATGTATGCTTTCTTACATTGATGTATTATATGAAATGAAATGGAATTCATGTTGTATTGTGTTTTGCATCTTGATTGAAAATTATCAATAAAGAAAATATATTTTTTTATTGCAATGGTTTGTTACTTGTTTATTTACTCGTTTGGTGTAAAATTATAAATTTTTACTTCATAGAAGGGTTAGTATGTTACATGTGGTATCAAAGCTACTAGGTTTAGCTCTGGAACCAATGAGCTCATCATTTTTCCATCCAACATTATCTAATGTTATGAAATTCTTGTGTCAAGATGATGCATCTTAGATTAACGACTCAAAATTTAGTAATTAGAAACGAGCATTGTTGGATGCTGCTGATATGTGGTATTCATTGATATCAACACTATTAGAATTGATGTCTTTAAGGCTGTATATGTTGAGGATATTGAGAAAATTGTAATAAAATAAGTTGTAGGTTGTTGGTGAAGCAGTGAAGTTCAATATGATGGCTAGTCCAGTATGTTGATGATCAGAAGTTGTGGATTAAAGGGTTTGTTGGCAAGCCCATCTAGGTTATCCACCAAAAGTTTTAGAGGTTCGCATGAAGATTTGATCAAGTTATGAGTTTTTGTGTTTCAACAATTTTTCTGTTGTTTCAATTGGTGTTCTTGAACGAAGATGATGTGATTCTGGTAATTTCAATTGTTGTGAATGCTTCTGTGGTGTTTCATGATGCTTATGGATGTTTATAGATCTTATTCTATCTATGTTGTTGGTTCACATTGACCGATGTGCTCGTGATTGAAGATTTTCTCTTGTGTGTTCATGTTTTTCATGTTCATGGTCGATAGGGTGATTGTAACATGTTGTGGATCTTCGAGGAATAATGTTTGAAGGTGTTTTGTGTTCAAGGATGTTGTTTTGGGTCTTGATTATGTTATGGCTGACTTTGGTTGATTCACATTGTTAATTATTTATGTTTTGGGTCGACAGCTTCTATTCATTTTATATTTTATTAAAGTCGACATGTAAATGATGTTACTCTTGGTTGCAGATATATATGAGCGATTGTTTTATCATTTGTGATATGTGATGTGATATGAAGTATATGCAAGAAGTAAAGTGTGAGTACTATGTGCAAATAAATTTCAAATCATTCAAAGGCAGAAGTTAAGTGTGAAGAAGAGTGAGCAGAGTTTATGTGCTTAACCGAAACTGTAATCAGGCATTAGTAGATGTTATTTTCTCAGTTCGAAATCTTTAGATGGATTTAATCTGAATGTATCTGTAAGATGGTGTGTCTTCCTTGGGCAATAAGCCTTTTTGTATTTGAGCAGTGAGCTCTAGGCAATGTGCCTGAATGCATGTGCATTCCCCATATATGTCTAACAGAGTATAAACTTGTGGATTTACCTCCACCATGGTTTTTCCCCCTAACAAGGTTTCCATGCAAAAATCTTGGTGTTATGTGTGTTTCTGATGTGGTGATGGTTTTTTCTTTCATGTTTAAATATCAAATCTGAGAATAAGTTAAATAAAGTTAAATTTCTATGGCAACTGATTCACCCCCCCTCTCAGTTGTTTTCCCTTGTGTTTCCAACAAGCATTACCTGAAGGCCAAGAAGGAAAAAGAAGCCATCATTAGAACTATAAAGGGAACCAACTACGATAATTCTATCTAGTTAAGTGAAACTAAAACCTTTAGTCACACAGTTTCTCAGATCAGTGATGTGAAGAGGAAGATCAAGATGGAGGCTATGTACAATTACCTACCAACCATCTACTAGAAAAGTCTGAGTCATTACCACTTTCCAGGTATATGCCTTCTGGAGAAAGTGTTAGTCTAACATTCATCTTTAGGGATCCCAAAGTTCTACCACTAGCTGAAGTAATAACAATTTCTTCAAGTAAAGAGTTTGAGGGATATGTACCACAAACACCGCTAGATGAGAAATGCTCTCATGAACAAATGTCTATGAAAAATATAGACTATATTGTTGATGAACACCATATTGTCTTTGCCTCTTAAAATATGTATTAGATGATAAATCCGAAGATTATTATTAATTTTGGGATAGGCACGAACATATGAGAGACGAATAGAAAGATAGAGAACAACAATTGTCTCAGTTTGTAGGTTATACTCCTTTAAGTTATGTGTCAGAGTGTGAATCCGAAGGATATTCTCCACTCGACTATTTGAATAGTCACTCCTTATAGTCAAAAGGATATTGAAATACTCAATAAATGAATAAAAATTATGTGTTATCAAAAGAAGTGTGTGCTTAATCTTATGTGGAATTCTTGTGTACATGTGAATGTTTACTTTTATGTTTTCCATAAGATAATTGATAACATAATTTAGTCTAACATGGATAAAAAATTCAGGTAAAAACCTATCACATAAGAATGGTGAGGACATGAACTAATCCCAGTGGAAGTCAAGAGGTTGGACAAGGAACCACTAGAGTAAAGGCTAGGCTTGACCAAATCTTGGCAAGGTTGGCTAAACTTGAACAAGAAAGAATTAAGGATAGGCTAGAAAAGGAAGTACCTGTTAATGATCATGAGGGAGAAAATTGTTCCCATGGGCATAATGAAAACCATAATCAAGAGAAGGAAAAATCACCTATGCCATCTATGGAAAGGAATAAAAAGCTTGTAGCTTTCGAAATTTCTAGGGACATGAAGAAGGTTATACCACCTAAGTTTGATGGAAGTGTTGGAGGTAATGAGGTTGAAGTGTGGCTTGTAGAAATGAAGAATTATTTTGAAATACGTAACTATGATGAGGTTACTAAAGCCGCATTGGGTGCATATCAGTTAGCAGGGGAAGCATCTAACTGGTGGATGAACACGAAGTTGGAACTTAACATCAACTCATGGAAGTTGACATGGGGAGAATTTGTGGATATTTTTTGCAAAATATGGTTACCACAACTTTACTATGACCAAAAATTCTCAGATTTCTAGGGGTTGATACAAGGTAACATGAAAGTCAATGAATATTGAGAGAAGTTTACCTGACTTTTGTGCTATGTTCCCATATATCATAAGGATGGGTGTTTCCGCATTAGGAAATTTATAATGGGACTCAATAGTTAGATTGGAGGAGAAGTGGATATGCACAGTCCAACAACAATGGATCTTGTATATGAGAAAGCAATTAAGCAGGAGCAAAAGCTTAGGGCTAATTCCACTCGTCCAAAAAGAAGAGAGAAAAAGAAGGATGTGGAAGTTCCTAACAAGATTGTTCCTAAGGAGGAATCTATGCAAAATGCTCCAAGGCAGAAGGGGAAAAGATTCCATAGTAATGGAAAGGAGATTATGAGATATCAGAAAAGGAATGATTCTAGCATGGGTAATACCAATAAGGCCAGTGAAAATACCAATAAGTCTGGAGAAACCATAGGGAAAAGAGGATCGCCTATAGGATGTTTTATATTCAGAGGGGATCACTATGAAAGTGAGGGTCCCAATAAAACTTCTGGATCACAACCATATGGTAATCCATTACCCACTCAATAAGAAATGTTTCAACATAAGATGCATGTAGTAGTGGACGATCGTCAAGCAGAGTACCAAGTAACTCCAGTCAAAATGCTAGGTATTTTGTTTGTCTTACCTATTTATTTTATTATTGGTGCTGGTGCAATTGAGAATTTCATTTCACCTAGACTAGCTAAAAAAATTATCTAGGAAGGCGAGACACATGGAAATGTCTTGGAATGTAGAGTATGCAAACCAAACAAGAGCAAAGGTGGATCAATTTCAATTCGAGGCAAGGATAGAACTACCTAGTTTTACTACAAAATTTAACCTTTATGTCACACCTCAAGGATCATATGATGTTATCCTAGGAATGAATTGGTTATGGAAACACAGGGTTATAGTAGACTACCATGCTAAGACTATAGAATTCCTAGATGATTTTGGAAATCAAGTTAAATTCCAAGGGATACCTAGGGAGGTTAGGATTCAACAAATTACGGTGATGAAACTTATGAAAGCTAAGAAGAAAGGGTGTAAACTCTTCATCGTAAAGATTGAAGAACTTGAGAAGGATAGAGATGACACAAAGTTCCAAAGTTTACATGAACTAGAAGATAGTGAAAAAGATTAATAGGACAATTGAGAGGCGGGGTGAATCAGTTATACCAAATTAAACATTTAATACTTCCATCAGAAATTAGTTCAATCACAAATCCTTTAAACTGATTAATCATTAAATGCAAGGACACAAACTAAAACATCACACATGCATAATAACACTAGATTTACATAGAAAACCCAATGAGGGAAAAACCATAGTGAGGATTAACTCACACTAGAAAGAATATCAAACCAATTACAAAGGCTCACTGCCAAATTAGGCTCAATGTCATAACAAGGACTCACTGTCCAACAAGGCTAACCACTTAGGGCTCACTGCCATAGAGATACAAAGAAGATAGAAGAGATATGTTACATAGAGAAGACAATCTCAATGCAATAGAGATTTCCACCATAGTTAACTTGAAACAACTTGCATACATGCATGAAAGATAGAGTACACCTTCAGCTCACTGCTTCCAGAAACTCAGCATTTAGGCTTTGCACTGATCTTCCATACTCACATCACACACACATTGATTTACATCTATTCACATCTATCTATTCTATATCTTTGCGCTCATCTCTTGTCTCATCTTCACCACTAACTCATTCTGTATTTATGCCATCCTCAACTTTGAAACATATCTAAAGTCGACCATCCATCTTTTAAATTCAAATTAGGTTGATGCCAAAAAATTCTAAGGTGGAATTAGAATGATGTTGACCCAAACACACACTTCCACATGTTTCCACTAATCTTTGAAAGTAGTGTTAAGCACAAGGTCATCCACACCAGTGTTAAACACATAATCAATTAAGCACACGTAAACTTAACACAATCCAATCCTTCTAGATGATAAAATTATCTACAATAGACTCATATCATCTTAACTTCAGAACTGTGAGTCATAAGAATTGAATAAGAAGAAATATGGACCAACAATATTTCTCTTGGACCTCAACCAGAAACACTAAATAAACTTTCCAACTGCAACAATATTTTCCCCAAACACAAATCAGGGTAGCAACCTCTACAACTATAGTGAAGACATCAATGCCAACACTAGCACAATGTGTTGACATCAATACCAGCAACTCGAGACTTCCAACAACTCCAATGCTAGGGGTTGACATCATCAACATCACTAGCATTCCATCACTTTCTTCATACAAGGGGTTGATATCAATGACAACACCCAAGCAACTCAAGCTTCCAATCTTCCAACATGTTTGTGTTACTTGGGAGTTGGTTAAATCATTGGTATTTGAGTTTCATCTTACAATTGGCCCTTGATATTGACACTATATTCTATCCTCAATGGTTGAAATCTTATTTTGACACATGATTAGTGTTAACACTATTTTATTAACATCACTTTTGGCACTATATTTTCAATATTGACACTTTTTTTGAGCAATAGTCTAAGATGCCATTCATTTGGAAGCCTCATGAAAATAGAGGTTTTTTTTAAAGAGATGCATGCTTGGTGTGGGTATATAAGTACATTTTGTGAAGAGTTTCAACTTTATCACCATTCGCACTCATGAAGAATTCTTACAATGCCAATGTGTGTATGTATTAGTGTGATGATTTTGATCTCTAATTCTAATAGTTTTAAGAGTACGGTCATAAGATGTGTACTCATGTGGGGAGGTATTTTTATTAATGTTACTTGTGGAGGGTTCCAACCATCCCACCCGAGTCATTGGATAAGGTATCTATTAAGCATGGATCTTACTATATTTTAGTATCATTGAACATCCTAATTGTTGGTATCAGTTAAATGGATAGATTGTGAGTTGGACTTTTGGACATAATTTTTTTGATATTCCACTTATCTAAGAACATAGTGTTATTATTTTTACTCAAGGACAAATATGGAGTTATTGTAGAGTAGTAAATATGATATTCTATATTTACTATTTAGATGATATTAGTCTTACCTCAAGGAATACAAATATTTTTACAAATCATGTTGGTACTAGCAATGTTTTGTTGCAAGGTGTGCACCCTTGGTCTCCTTGTGTTGTCCTTGTGTTGTGCAGTGCAACACTTAGGTTCGTGACATGGATTAACCTCCTCCCATGGATTCATTAACTCTGATGGTTATATCGGGCATTAATAGGCTGATATTTTGGTGCAATGACCATCATCTGTGTAACAATTGCTATCATAGCCTGGGTCATGAGTTTGAACCCCTCGCTTGCACTGGGGGGATTGTTGCAAGGTGTGTGCCCTTGGTCTCCTTTTGTTGTGCAATGCACCGCTTGGGTTGGTGACATGGATTAATCACCTCTCGTGGATTCACTAAATTTGGCAATTGTATTGGGCATTAACATGTCAATCTTTCGGTGCAACGGCAACCATCTATGCAAAATGTTCCTATAAAACATGTGCACCTTGTTATAGGACAATGGTTTATCATTATCCATGATCTATTATTCATGTATTATGTAGTTTGAGAGCTCACTATTTCTTGCCTCCCCTTAGATGGATTGATATGAGGCAAATAATGTTGTAATGTCTAAGAGATGAGATTGATGATCATTGATTTGTTTATTTATAATTCCCTTCCTGCTGAAAACTATTAGTATTTTAAATTCTTTCAATCTTCTCATGGGTTGTTTAGCTTTTTCTCTAGAGTTATTATTAGAATTCTATATTGATGATTTTACATAGACTATTCCACACAAAAATTTTAAGAACTTTATTTAAAAGATGGAGCTTGCAAATGAGATTGGTATGGGATGGTCATAATTCATTGCCACCTAAATGTGTAATGTTATCATGCATCTTTCTTTTGAAGTTATGACAGTTAAATAAACAAGATATAGACATTAAAACTTGTATAAAAAAAATCATTATGAAATGATAAATAAACATCAACACTAAAATCATCCTTCGTACTAATTTTATAATTATTAATTCTCTAAAATGTAATTATTAAGTATATCACTCTTATATTACTTATTTTTTATAGCACAAATGATGTTGTAATTAATTTATAACACATTTTGTGTTCACCTTTAAAACAAAACTATACTAAGATTAGACATTAAAGTATCCTAAAGTGCTAAAGTACTGTAGTAGAACCAATAGCTATAACTTTTGGGCCTCTTATCAATACATAAATATGAAACAAAATGGAACAGAAAAATGTAAAATTTCCTTTGATACTCTGTGTAATTTTTTTCTCTCTTTCGACAACCTTCGTTGCCCCCTTTCTGTATTATTTGCATTGATTCAATATTTAAAAAAAATACTGAACCTTTATTTATTATAACAATTCTCCACTGACAATTTAGACAGAACAAGAGCTACTCCAACCACAATTAAAATTTGAGAGGCATGGCAACAGAAATTACTTAACTTCCATCACAAAGGGACATCTGCAAAGCTATCCTGATAAGCACTATAGCTCTCTCTGCTTCCGATTTAAAACATTAGCAAACAAATTTTTAAAATTTCAAGCTAACTTATTTTATAAAACAAAAAGGGGAAAAAATAGCGGACTAGAATGTTCCCTGTAGACTAGGCATAAACAAGTGCTTGGAGTGTTCTCACATGCCATAATTTACCGGCACAGATACCTGTAGAGGACAGAGTGACATGGGCCATAAAAGGAATTTTTTGATTCGGAGTGTCTGTTTTCATTGAGCTTATAAACCAGGCTATTTGTAACAACTTCATCAGCTGTGTCTCTATTCCTCATATATGATCTAAGATTGGATTCAGAAACATAAATAGCTCTGTGCAATTTTGCCTCTGCATACAGTTCCCCATATTGCATAAGGCTGCAATGTGCCCTATCTTTTACTGTCTCCATGCATATATTCTGATCGTTTGGATCTTCATGGTGCTGCTTCCAGCCAACAATCTCTATGTCATTTGGTGATTCTAGTTTACTATACCACCTTAATGTCATTTTATCACCTGGTTTTGCTACATAAGCATGTTTTTTAACAGTGTCACAGTATTCCCAGCGAACGCTGAATATGGAGCAAAAGTTATACAAGGCAGATCTTTCCTCGAAGATGTAAAGCTTAACAAATTTGGCAAATCTGTCAAAGTTTCTGTCATAAAGCTTGTATAACCACTTCCTATTTAAATCTAGTAGGATAATGAAGAGGCTCATCAAATTTGAAAACCTTCCATAATTTCTAGCCTGAAGCAATATAGGAATGCTACTAAAAACTAACCAAAACTTGTTGCTCAAATCAACATAATCAAACCATGTTGGGACTACATAATCACTGCCTTTGCTGCAATGAAAACGCTTTGTAAATACCTTTTCATATGCCTCTGTTTGTGATACCATCTTCCCAACTGAGACTGACCCTGTTATTGTCAGAACATTTTCAACAAAGATTATATCATCACCAAAGAGTTGCGAGCATTTTACCAGTTCACAGAGAGTATTCTGATGTGTGATGTAATAATAATTATGGTATTTTACTTTGCACCAGTATTGTATTTGTTGTACTATCTCCATATTTTTCACATGAGATAAATACTGCCGCATTTCATTAACTGGCATATCATATTGCTTATTGTCACCCAGAGCAACCACTTCTTTCTTCTTGTATATTTGCTTCAGGTAAAAAGGCAAAAATGATAAGACAAGCAGAGTTAATGGATTGCAGCGTACAACCTGCCAGAGAGCATAAACCCACTGAACCCACTGCATCTGTGTTTTTTCAAGCCAATGGGGCAACAAATCTTCTATAGAAGACACTAAATTCTTCATTTGTGTGCTTTGATATACCAAACTGGTGTAGTGAAATTTAAAAACTGATACAGGGCAGATTTTGTGCTTACCTTTAGAACAGGGCAGTCCAAAAGATTGATTGTTGTACCTTTCAAACAGGGCAATCCCTCATGTTTTGATATGGTGATTAATTAGGGATCTGAAATGCTTGATAGGCTAAGCTGAGGCTTTGCAATACATTGAGGCGAACAGAAATCAGGAAAATAGATATATCTGGCTTTTGCAGAAATGCTTGAAAAACAAAAGACTAATCTAATGGTATTGGTAATATTATAATTTTCTATTAATTAATAAATATGAAGGACTGGATAAGTAGTGAGAAAAATGTGAAGAGAGAATGAGTAGAACATATTTGCTGGGGAGAAGTGCGGGAAAGGAATGGAGAAGGATCTTTTGTCTTTTCACTGACTTTTCCGAACTAAACCATGTGAAAGGGCAGGTAGGCCAACTGTGTTAAAACTAGCAATCGCACCTTGGTGTGCAATGGGTACACCGAAGAAGTACATTTGTTGAGACATATTAATTGAGTCTATTGTTATGCATGTGCATGTATTGTGGGGTAGTTATCATTGTATTAAGGAATAGTTCAGAAATAAAGAAATAACAGGCCTGGCACATGTCAAAAGTTGTAGTATGTGAATATTATTTTCCATGTCAACCATTTTCAATGGTACATCACTTACAACACATCAATGTAAAGAATTAAGTGGAGGTCTTAAATTGTGAACATTCAATTGTCTATTATTGTTTTATACCATCCAACATGTTTAACCTATTGCTACATAAACAAAAGCTCAAAATTCTCAATTCTTTCCAGAATGGGAAAGCAGCAAAACACTAGGTATTTAATATCCATTCTTGATTTGGTATTGCAGCAAAAAGCAACTCTCATGCTGAAATATGAGAAGACATGCAAGAACTTTAAATAGAAAAAGGCAGGCACATTGAGGGACACTACAAAAGTTTTCATACAATGGAATATCCTTTTTAAAGAAAATATTAATGATATTTATTAGATCAATAATTAGCTTCGTTTAAGGGGGGTTGACTCCGTAGTGCAACCGTTAAGTTGCAAGGGCAATAGTTGGGTTGTCTAAGGTTTGAATCCCACGGTGGATAGTGAGAATGCCACAGGGAGAAAGCAACAAATTTCAGTGCATGAGGAGAGGAGGTAGCAGGCGCTGCTGCAGGGTCAACAAAGGAATTAGCTTCAAAAAAAAATTTAGCTCCATGTAAGAATCAAGGGAGGAATTACCCACAGTGCATTGAAATAATCCTTGCTAAATTAAAAAATAACAAAAAAAAATGATTCGACCCTTGCAAATTCCAAAAAAATAAACTCATTCAAACCATGGCAAGTGACTAACCTCAAGATTCAGCGCAAATTGTGTCTACTGTCAACCATGGCAATGAAAATAATGGGCATAATTTATAGAAAAAACATACCAAACCATTACACAGCAGAATTTTTTTAAAGTGAGACTAACCACACAATCTTCTTACAGCTACTACTTCAATCTATTCACAGGAAAAGTTGATCTGAAAAATATCTTAACACAAGATTTCGTGAGGCGACTGAGATCCCGTGTACTTCGGAGATCTAACTATCTGACAGTTTGCAGCCTTTTAAACAAACATATTAAATGCGAATCAGATATTATTTTTAGGCATGAGAGGAATGTTTCAACTGCTTGGCGGGAAAGAAGACCGGCTAGGTGAGATTGCAAGTAAGATATTTGGTCATTGCTAGGTAGAATGGAAGGTAAATTTTGGAAATTTTGGGTTTAATTTTTTGTGTATATTTGTGCATTACATGAGGTCTATCACTACAAAATTTAAAAAAATGATGTTGTTTGTGCAACAAGGGTCTCAATAGAGAAGTGGTAGCTTCAAATCAACAATTGCATTGACTTATAGGGATCCAAACACGACCTTAACAAAACCTATAAATTAGGATGATAATTAGACTCCATTACAAATAGGCTCATGTTTTTTTTTGCAATAGGGAGAGGGATAAAAAGAGAGATAGAGGGGGAAGAGCGAGATAAAGAAAGATAGAAAGATAGAGAGAGAGGGACAATAATTATATTTATTTAAAATTTATTATTATATATGTATTTTGAAGTTAAATTGTAATATTATTAAAATTACCATATAATATATTAAAATAAAATATGTATATATTATATATGGTATAGTATAATAATTATTAAAATAAAATAAATTAAAAATTTAATAATTTTAAACATATAAATACTATTTATATATTATACTTGTTATATATAGATTAAAATAAATTATATATATATATATATATATAATAATTATAAAAATAAAATAAAAATTAAACATATAATTTATTATTTTAAAAACTGTGAAATCTATCGTAGAAAAAAATTGTTGGTATTTCCTTTTCAAAGAATTTGTGCAATGCTATGTTTTGGGAAGTCCTCTCAAAGATTTTTATTCATGTGGTAATCTAGAAACCCTAAGTTTAAATCAAGTTCAAACAAATGTGTCATTTAACAAGTCCCGTTCAAATATAACTAAGAAATAAAATGTATTATTTTAAATATAAATATGTATAAAATATAATATAAATATTTCTTACATACAGGTAAAATATATATGTAAATATTAAATTTATAACATATTTTATATAAATATATAATTAAAAAAAATACATAAATTATTCTCTGTATACTCTTAATACGAATAAACCTAAATCTCTCAAGTTTTGAAAGTCTTAAAAATTAATGGTTTAGTTGTTTTCCACTTGTTTACTGGAGGAAAAATTGAGAACACTTGTCAAATGTCACCAAACATGTCAAGTTGGAGAAAGCACGGTGCTATGAGTCAAATTCGCCAAAATCAAAAGAGGGCAAATCGCAGGATAGGCTCCTTTAAAGTTTACCTCCTTATGGGGCAATCCAGCTTGAAGACTGCTTGCAATGTATGTGAATGGAAATGGAAGTCCAGTGCTTCAGTATGATGTTTAGATCTACATTCCAAATGCCATTTTTTGTTAAAGTAAATTCATTGTCTTTTGTGGTGAATTCAAATTGAGCAGTAGCAATAAAAACTTGATTGAGTTGTAGACCCAGATGCAGAAGTAATAGCTCTATCTCCCAACAATCTAATGGTGACGAATCAGTTCGTATGCCAAGTGTGTAACAAGTGATTCCAACGAGATCAAAATCTGCAGCTGCACAGATGGGGTCATAATCTTCCAGTGTTGCCTCAAATGCAATAAGCAGAAGCAAACCAATGCCCAGGTATTTTGTTTTTCTTCATTGGAAAATTATGTTTCCCTTCATGCGCAAAGCATACTTTCCAGAATACTAATTTGGTGAAGATTGTTTACGATAGAGAACTAACTCATTTTTTTTTAAAGATTTCTGAATGGCAGTCTGGTTTCGAGTTGAGAGTACTGGTGATTTTAAATTCTCCCTCGTTGCAAAAGCTTCCAGATTTAATAGGAAAGTTCAATCTCCTACAGTCACTTCGACAACTTAGTAATCTTAGATTATTGTCTGTGTTTGGGTATCCGCATGGATTTCCATGTGTTAAATGCCCACAAAATCTCTTTTAGTGGGATTTTGCATCTCAACGGAGGTAGAGATTCACCTAATTTTGAGGCTTCTAGAAGCAGCCGCATGAATAGCCTTGAAACCAGTGGAGCGGTAAGGAGAGTAGAAAGAGAGTGTACATTTACCCTGAATCAAGTTGTGTTCATCACGATCCCTCCAGAGTTGTGGGCGACCTAACTGGTATCAAGAAACACTTCTCTAAAAAATATGGAGAAAAGAAATGAAAATGTGACAAATACTGCAAAACATATGTCGCTCACTCGGATTGGAAGGCTCATTCTAAAGCATGCGGTACACAGGAGTATCGATGTGACTGTGGAACCCTCTTCGAAATACAGGTATGAATGCACAAACACGCATCCATGAAGCCTTGTCACAGTACGTAGCTAATATTAGGTGTTGTTCCCTGATGTTGATGTTCTTTCATTCAATGGTGAGGCGAGGATCTCTAGATAGCAAAGTAGATGGACAGGATCCATGCAATCGTCTTGCATACCTTACATGAAACTCCTGGCCGTTGATGGATAGGATGAGCGAAGCTTAATTCATTTGTAGGCATGACGCGAGCTTATCTGGCTGCTTTAAACAATCTAACGGTTGGTGATGGCCACACTGTCAACCAAGCCCTTTCTTGGCGTTTAAACCGCATTGAATCAGAATGAGACAAAAAGGAGAAAATGAACAAGTACGATTAGTTTAAGGGTCTCCCAAGGGCGCAGAAGCATTGATTACCAATTTTAGGTTTGCCTCTTTCAAATTGGATACGCCTTCGGCGTAAATGAAAGTACAATGAGAAGTAGGGTCGTGTTGAATGATAGATGTGTTCAAAAGCATGTTCACCATGTGAAAGCCTTGCTTAAAAGTCAAGTCTTGTACCGTCATGATATTATAAAAAATAGAATTATTTATTTACAAATAATGAGATGGAAATGAATTCTTTTATAATCTATAATATCAAACAAATGATATGTTTTTTTGTATCTAGAGATGATTTACATTATTGTTTAATATCATTAAAGTTTTTAATTCTTTGATTCTTATTATTTATATATAATTGTCTTTCAATCACATTTGTATATTGTAAACACCTTACCCAACCACACCAAATGTTTATCTATTTTAAGCCATTAATTAAATAAATATCTTTTATTTATTTAACTATTCCCATATTTATTCTAATCTTTTAATTAATTAAATAAATTTACTATTTATTTAGTTATTATCCTTTCACATGACCTCATTAATTATATAAATATTTTATTTGTTTAATTAATTCCCCTTTATTCTTCAATCTTTGTCCATTTAGTTCTAGCCCTCCATCTTGTTCACACGTATTATAATATAAATTTGTCATCATGTGACAAGTGTCCCCTTCACATGTCTATCTAAGATCTTGTCTAAATTTATTAAACCTACACTTCCCAAAAATCAGAATAACTTTCCATCTCATCCATTCATTGCAATCCCACTTCTTAATCTTACCCATTCACGTAAGAATGCTACCCTAATCCTAATCCTAAACCTAGCCCTTATCCTTCATGTGACATTTGTCACATGACTACAACTTTCATCCAAACTCAGGTTATCCTCATTCAATCCTAGTCAACCATCAACCAATACATCTTGGCCCTTGATTTCTCGCATACAAATTCTATAAATTAGAGGCCTCCCATCCCATTTGTATCAATCTCCTCTTATCCTACTATTATGCTGCTACATTTTCTATCTACTTCATCCATAGCCTAGCTAATCTTCCATTACTTAGTCTTATCTATCCATTTGATCTATCATCATATCAATCATATAAACATGCTATTAGTTTTATGAGCAACCACATTCCTCCATCAACACATCAAAAGAGAAAAACAAGTGGAGCTACAGTGCACTCTACTTTAGCTCTATCCAAGAAGAAATAAGGGTTTGAGGTAAAGGTATTGTGTGTGTATTGAATTATATTTTATGTTATTTAACTTTAATCATTTTTTATCCTCATTTTTGCATGCCTTGTGGGACTCACATCCCTTTCTTAACCTCTTTTTGTGATTTTTTGGTGAGTTTTGAGTTGGAGGTTGTGGTTCTACACTTAGCACTATGATTTGGCACTTTTGTTCAACAAAATCTTACTTATATTGCAACTTTGGTGTTTCCATTAGCTAGAATTGTGCTTGTGTGGTGACTTGTGATGCTTTCATTGCAACAAATTGTGCTTCCATTTCGTAAAACCATGTCTACGCTACACCAAAACACACTTGTTTTTTACTTAGTTTTTTTAGCTATTTTTAGTTCCAACCCCTGGTTTTCCTCTAGTTGTTTTTGCATTTTTCTAACATTTTGATTATAGTTTTTTCTATTCTCTCTTCTTTACATGTTTTAGATTTTTTTAACATTCTATTTTGAAAAAATTAGGGGTAGTTATCATTTTTCATTCAAATCTAAGGTTTCTGCAAGAGTGTACTTATCTTCTATTTACAAGTGCCTCCATTCTGACTTGTTGTCACTTTGTTTCAACTTGTTGCACCTACATTCTAACTTTCTACATATTCATTTCATCTTTATTTGCCTTTATTCCAACTTTTCACTCCATTGTGTTTGATTTTCTATGCAACTATTTTTGACTTTTTTGTGCCTTTATTTCAACTTTTTGTTCTTTTGTTTTGACTTGTGTTGATCTTCTCTTTTGGTATTTGTCCTTGATGTCAAAATTGTGTTTCAGATTGGCATCTTGGTGATTGATTATCAGTTGCATTGTGTGTACATTCAGATGGTTTGACACTCTTGTTCATATTCAGTCTTGGCATACTTGGTTTTGGCTTCAACATTATGATGATTGGTTTATATCTAGTTTTGTTGGTACTGATCGTTTGCCTCCATGTGCAGACTAAATGTTATCTTGTTCATAGGGTCATATTTTCAGGTGTTTGTGATGTTTAGTTTAGTTAAGGTTCTGATCACATTTGTATGACAGGTGGTAAAGTACTAGTTTGATAGGTTTGACATTTTTGAGCTATATTGTGCTAAGGTGATCTCCAAGTTTTCATTTTGTATATTTTGTCTATGATCATGCTTCCATTTCATATAGCTATATATCGCTTTGGCTTACATGTGTTTACTATGGTCATCATTGTGACATTATTCTTGTTTCATTTATATGTCATATTTTTATTGCATGGCAATGGTAACTCAACTTAGGCCTCTCTTTTGAAATTTTTGACTTGTCTAAAGTCATTGGGAATTATTTGTGATATCAGCCT
This sequence comes from Sequoiadendron giganteum, assembly GCA_007115665.2. NCBI lineage: Eukaryota > Viridiplantae > Streptophyta > Pinopsida > Cupressales > Cupressaceae > Sequoiadendron > Sequoiadendron giganteum. The sequence goes on from CM021100.1 coordinate 512,860,476, forward strand.
AAGGTTGATTGTGGACATAATATAAAGTCACTTTGAAAAGTGACAAGGCATCATCTTTTGGACATAATGTTCTATTTGATAAGGTGGTCGACATTTGTTTTAAAAGGTCATGACAACTATTAAAGTGATAATGGTGTCGACATTTTGAATCTTTAGCAACTATCATTTGATGTTTGTAATAATGTTGTTTGCGGTCTTCAAAATGGTTATGTTGAGTAAAGTCAACATGGACAATAGATAGTTCATTATGAAGCTCAGATTCCAAATGGTTATGTGTTTTGTTTTGGGGTTCATTGTAAAGTGAAAAATAGGGAAAAGCAAATGATTGTTTCATTTTTACAAGCTCAGCTAACCCTAGCTATGATGATGCATTTTTAGATATAGTTCAAAATTGGTAATGATGGCAGTTCGAACTAGTTTTCTCTAGTATGTTTAATTTTGGAGGGTGACAGTTTCTATTGTGGACTCTTTTTGAGCTGAAAGTTGGAAGAATCTTAGTGAGACCGTTATGAAGTTTCTACACAATCAGGTGCTAACGTTTTGGCCGCCATGACAAGTATTTGCTTTTCATTTCGAAAGAATTTATGTTGGTTTAAATCTTAACTGATTTGTGATTAAGATAGTGTTCAGGATTCGGTTTCAATTTTTTGTAAACCCAAGTTTATACTCAAGGTTTTATCATTTTCAGTGGTAGTCATCAAAATTTCATTGGGTATTACTAAAACCCATTACGGGTATCATGATTTAACTCATGTTTTACCAGTTTAACAAAATACTGGTTATTGTAGATATAGGTTTTTGTAAAAGATAACTATTTTATGTTCTTGGGATAAATGTTTGACAAAAGCCATGAATCGTTGATGAAGAAAATAGAAAATATTTAATAGAGTATTGCTGAGGGTTTACTAATGTGATATCATTTTGTATTTAGAGAGATATTTTTTAGAAGATTACGTTGAGAATATTTGTTGAAAAAGAGAAAAATAAAACAAGGGTTTATATTGTATAATATCTCTGATTTTATACAAAGATAATACTCAGAATTTGAGTTGTTTATACATTGTTTACTGTTATGTACAATACATATTATATTGTGATACATTGAAAATATTTTTGTTGTACTCTATTGAGATTTTGTGATTGCACAAGCATGCAGTTATAAAGTCCTGATAGTTTACATTGCTATTTGAAGAAATTTGCAAAGGGGTTGGTGCTCCTATTGAAGTGGGTGCTTCACAATTTGAGTGTTGAGTTGGTGCTCTAAAAAATATTGTAATCAAATTTTGGAATCAAGCCTGCAAGGTATTTTGGAGTGGTTTTTCTACCCCAAGAGGGTTTTCCACTCGACATTTTTTGTGTCACTCTTTTGTGTGATTTGTGTCTATCTTGCACACTCTTTATTTCTGTCATTTATGTTGAGTTAGTTCATACAATTCTCTGATACTTTATCATTTTTTAGATTCATCTAAATGCATTCTCATGATTTAGTTGTTAATAAGCAAAGTTTGAATGTTATTTACTGTTATCTGAAAGTCTAGTTTCCTTGCAAAAGAAAGCATTAAAAAGTTGTTCATTCAACCTTATATGAACAATATACATCATGCTTTAACAAGAGTTGTTTTATAATTGACCGAGTTATCTTTCTAATCTTTCAAAGTTTAGTTTTTATATTGCACATTTTGTTCAAGATAAAAAAGAGTTCTAATCTTCATTTCATGTCATAAGAGTTTTAAAAATATATTACTATGATTCATCCCCCCCTCTTGGATTAATTCCACTTCCAACTTGAGTGGTATCAGAGCGTAGGTTCCTCTATCAGGTCTAATCAACCTAGGATTGATTATGGTCTTGGAGTCTATTTAAAATGTCTCAAGCTCATGAAGGCACATCTATGACTAGAGCTCCATTGTTTGATGGCACAAATTATGCATTCTGGAAGATCAAAATGGAAACATATCTGACTTCTATTGATCTCGATGTTTGGAGCATAGTGTTAATTGGTTACAATGTACCAACTACACTGCTGACAACTGCTGATGAAAAGAAAAAAATATGAAACTAATGCTAGAGAAAAACATGCTCTCTTGTGAATACATTGACTAAAGATGTATTTATCAAAGTCATGGATTGCAGTTCTGCTAGGAAAATTTGGATTAAACTTGAAACTATCTATCAAGGAAATGAAAAAGTTAGACAGTCAAAAGTCCTTACTCTAAAACATCAATTTAAGGAAATAAAAATGAGGGATGATGAAAAAGTGGCTGATTACTTCTTGAGAGTTGATGAAGTTGTCAATGCTATGAAAGTGCTAGGAGAATAAGTAAAAGAATTTGATGTTGTAACTAAGGTCATTAGAACTTTATCGAATAAATTTGAAGCTAAGGTTGCTACTCTTGAAGAAAAGAAACACTTTGACCAGCTTACCTTAGACAACCTGCAACGCACTCTGACTGCCTATGAAATGAGAATCAATAAAAACAATTCGTCTGGAAAAGAAACTAACTTTAAGGAAGAAAAGAAAGATTTATCTGATGACAATGATTTTGATTTATTAGATTCAAAAGAAGCTCTTCTTTTCAAGAAACTCAAAAAGAAGTATAAGGGTAAGACACCCTTTAAATTTTTTACTTGTGGCAAGCTTGGACACTTTGCTACTAAATGTCCTTATGGTGATTAGTCTTATGAGGATGAAAAAATAGAAAAACAACATAGGAAAAAGACTTTTTATCCTAAAAAGAAGTTTAACTTCAAACTGAAAAAGAGTCTCTTTTCAAAAGAAGACTCAGATGTTGAGTAAGACGACTCATTGGATGATGAAGACTTAAATTTATTTATGGCTGAAGTAGATACTCAAAAAACTTCAAATAAAGAACCAGAAAAATAGTCTGAGGTAGAAAAATGTGAAATTGAATTGCTTTGTGCACTTCAAGAAATAAAAAGACTAGAAAACCACACTGCCTCTCAAGAGCATGTCCAAATAGTATGGTCACATGCTTACAAATTGAACTTGATGATTCTAAAAGAGTTGTGGATACTCTCAAATCAGTTCTTGTTGATAAAGATAAAGAGATTCAAAAAATTGAACAACAAGTTGTCACTCTTAAAAAAAAGTTGAAGGCTATGAAAGTATTATTCACTTGAATGATATACTTTGGAAACAAAAACAACACAAAGACATGACTAGTATTGGATTTAACACTAGTGAGTGTTCAAAAACTTTAAATCAGAACTTTAAGGCAGTTGATAAGATACAACCATTTGAGCATAAATGATCCAATTTCAGGTTTAATGCATTCTTTCATGGTTATTGCTTCTTTTTTAATAAATTTGGACACAAAGTGAGCAATTACAGGATAATGATGTCTAGAGCACAAAGGTTTGGTCACAAAAAAGTTCATTGGATTTCCTAATTATATTAGATGTTTCACATGCAATACTATTGGTCACACATCCAAACAATGCAAACAAGGTAAACATATCACTGAAAAAGTTTGGAGACCCAATTTTGTTCAAAACATAGAACAATCCATGCTTGTCCAAACTACTCTTCTTTCAAAAAAGAAGACATCGTGGGTTTTGGATAGTGGTTGTTCTAATCACATGACAAGAGGTAAGGACAAGTTTATCAAACTTGAAGATTATTCAAGAGGTTTTGTAAAGTTTGGTGACAATACAAGAATTGAGATTAAAGGTATTTGGGTTCTCTACTTCTAAATGGTGACACACCCATTTATGATGGGTATTATGTAGAAGGCCTTAAACACAATATTTTAAGAGTTAGTCAGATTTATGACAATGGTTACAATGTTATATTCAATTCACAAGGTTGTTCTATAAAGAATAAATCTGGTAAAACATTTGCAATCAGATTAAGAACACAAGGTAATGTTTACAATCTTCTTGACTCTTCCAATCATGAATGCAATGAAGGCATATGCCTTATGGGTCAAGTTGAAGAAAATTGGTTATGGCATAAATGGTTAGGGCATTCCA